>BSBK01007421.1:927500-1527500 GCA_027943335.1 Chamaecyparis obtusa
ATCATCAAGATATACAATCACAAACTTACCCAAGAATTTCTTCAAAACTTCATTCATCAGCCTCATAAAAGTACTCAGTGCATTAGTTAAACCAAAAGGCATAACCAACCAATCATACAAACCTTCTTTTGTCTTGAAAGCAGTCTTCCATTCATCACCTTCTCTAATTTTGATCTGATGATACCCACTTTTCAAATAAATTTTGGTGAAATACTTTGCTCCAGTCAAACTATCCATTATGTCATCCATTCTTGATATAGGAAACCTATACTTCATTGTTATCTTATTGATTGCTCTGGAATCAATACACATTCTCCATTTTCCATTCTTCTTAGGTGCTAATACAGCAGGTACTACACAAGGACTCAAACTTTCTCTGATCAAACCTTTCTCCAGCAACTCTTGAATATGTCAGTTCAGTTCTTGATTTTCGGTAGGTGTCAACTGATGAGGTGCCTTATTCGGTAAACTAGCTCCAAGGATTAGATCCATACAATGATCAATGCTTCTTTTCGGTGGCAAACCATCAGGTACATTATCAAAAATGATATCACTGTACTCGGTGAGTAACTTATCAATCTCCTCAGGGACATTATCCTTTGTTTTCTTACTCGATTTGTTAGAGATTACAGCAAAACATACATCATTCTTCTTCAAAGAGTTAACAAACTTTATCCCTTCCATCAAACAAACTTTCACAGATGTGCAAACATTACTAACAAGTTCTTCCATCAATGGTAACAATATTTGTTTATTTCCATCAGCCACAATAGTATACTTATGCAATCTCCCATCATATATAGCATGTCTATCATATTGCCAAGGTCTACCCAACAAAATATGACAACAATCCATAGGCATGATATCACATAACACCTTATCATAGTACTTTCCAATCTTAAAATTCACATAACATTGTTCAGTTACCAGGAGTGTATGCTCATCTTTGATCCATGAAATTTGATAGGGCTTCGGATGTACCAACCTTTCCAATTGCAACTTTGTGACCATCTCCTCAGATGCCAGATTCTCTAAGCTACCACTGTCAATGATTACCTTCCAAACTTTATCAGAAACTCTACATCTGGTCTTGAACAAACTTTTCCTTACCGGATCTTCCTTTTTTCTTTCATTCCACAATGCTCTCCTTACCATCAATTTATTTTCTTTCTCAGGTTCATTCAGTGACTCTTCTTGTACCAAAGCATTTCTACTGCTACCAGCCTTCTTACTTGCATATGTACACTCAAAATATCTATGTCCTTCTTCTCCACAATTGTAACAAGTTCCTCGAAAACTTTCTCTGCTATAACCACCTCGGTAGTTACTGCCTCTACCCCTAGATGAACTTTCACCTTTCCACTCGGTCTTGCCTTTGTCCAAATTTTTCTTTTCTGGTTCAAATCTACCATTTTCACCATTTTATTCCATACCTTGATTTTGTCTTTACCTTTCCTCTTCCTATCCAATTGCAAATGTTTCCACCATAAGGATGCATGGCTTTTCAACTTAGTGCTTGTAATCTTCACCTTCTTGTCTTCAGTAATGTTTTCATACTCAAAGTACTTTTCCATCTCGGTGATCCAGTCCACCAATTCATCAAAATCTAGCTTTCCACCATACTCGGGAGGATTTAAATGTGGTGTTGACTTCAGATTTATCAAAGCCTTCAAAAATCTTTGTTCACCTTGATCCATAACAAGTGCAGGTTCTGCATTCACCTATTCTTCCTCAACTTCATCATCACTAACATCTTCAAGATGTTTGCCTCTTCTCTGGGTTGTTTCAACAACTTCTAACCTAGTAGCAATCTTCCTTAGCATATCTGTCAATCCTGGATTTGCATCTCATCTCCCATGAACCATCTCAACAACCATTTGCAATTGCAAGTCAGTTCGCAATCTGCTACCCCACAACAATCAACTAGGGCTTCAAGAGGAACCTGCAAACCTAGATCCGCAGACCTAGATCAAGATCTCACCTTGATCTAGTACCATGTGACGCAAGGTAGGGAGAAAGATGGGCCAAACAATGGCACACCCTAAAGATCCAAGCCTGCCCAACACATGTGGAAGCAAACAAACATAGCAGTGAGAGAGAATACAGGATCTTTCATATATTTCATCAAATAGAATGATACATTTCAGGTTGTAAGGCCTTCCCGGTTAGGGCCAGATATTACAATGAAATACATAAGTCCTCAAACATGCGAGGATCTATCAAAATCTCTAATTCTATCTTCTACCAAACTCCTATCAAAACTGCCTCCTAAACTACAACCAAATAACTACATTTATACAAGAAGCTACCGAACTAGATCCACAATCAACAGAAGGAACAGATAGATCTAGGACCACACACTTCCCAATGATGGATATCAACATTAAATCCATGATCCAATATAAATGCACAAGTTGGCCACAACAGAAACTAAAACTAAACCCGTCGGTGAGCAAAGATAACCTAGTAGCAAACAAGCAATGTCGAGCGCTAGTAAAACAACTGACCACCCAGGAGATAACCGACCACACTCGGTAACCAAAAGAAACCAACCAACTACCGACCAACTCAGTCAAAGCAAGAACCAAGCAACACAGACAAACTCCAAATTATTTTTGGTGACACAGGATTGCCAAGGGCCTAAGATGCTCCTGCATTATATATATATATATATATATATATATATATATATATATATATATATATATATATATATATATATATATATACAGTGACAAACAAGGAGGGAGAGTGTGACATATATACATACATATATATGTATGTATGTATGTATATATGTCACACTCTCCCTCCTTGTTTGTCACTATCTATTATATATGTGTGTGTGTGTGTGTGTGTGTAAAAGCACAATAAGCTATCACCCTTTTACAAAGGAAGAGGCTAACAACGCCAAAACTGAAAAACTTCAAGGGCATAAAAGTCACATTTCTGTTGAAAATTTGAAGATGATGTAAACTGATGAAATGTGTAAAATAGGATCAATTTTATGCCTATAATTTAAAAAAATTAATTTGAGCAAAAATTAATATGTTTGTTTAATTTTTTAGGTCTATTTTTCATATCCTAAAAAATACTACAAATCAGGGAGTTTACTTCCCGTCAAATCATTATAAGTAAATCATTGTTTTTCCCTCTAATTTCAGAATATGTTTTAGATGACATGTATATCTAGTGCAAGAAAAAAGAAAAAAGTGTTTTCGATCTATAGTTTACCCGTTATAAGTATTCAAAGTTGAACTTACCTGAAATCGATAGTTTTTTTCTCCCGTCACTTGTCCCCTATCAATTCTATGCCAAAAACCAAATAAATTACATATTCTTGAAGAGGACTCTCTCCTCTAGTGTCATATATGATTTTAAAAATTTTCTGAACTGATTTAGCATTTTTCTATATTTTCCAAATCAACGTCTTCTCAAAGTTTAATATACCTACATGTAGTTTTTAGCAAATTTATTTAAAATTTTGTAGTTGAAACAATATAAAATTTCTATGTCTAGAATCGTACTTCCAAGATCTAGAAAAGGTACTTTTAGTTTTTTAACATTTTCTATTTTGATCAGAGAAAGGAACAACAGCAGTGAAAATTTCTAGTTTTTTTGTGTTTTTGGAGATTTGGCTGCCAATATGGCATGCCACCTAGGTAGACTCGGCTAAGTCTGACTAGGCCGAGTCTCCCTAGGGGTCAGCCCCATACGAACAACCAAATTGTGTGCAAAGGAGGGGCTTGGGATATTTTTTGATATTAAAAATATCATTTAGACTCGACCGAGTACCACTCGACCCAGTCTACTGGGCCACGTAGACACCATTCGGCGTTGCCTGGTGCCTACATGTACTCGCCCCAGTTAGACTCGGCTGAGTCTAAATGGGCTGAGTGATTTGAGTTAGCCGAAAAGGTGACACTCAATTGTGCTTTTACCCATATTATATATATATATATATATATATATATATATATATATATATATATATATATATATATATATATATATATATATATATATATATATATATATATATATATATATATATATATATATATATTTCTGTGTGTGTGTGTGCATATCAGTTGGTGATGCAGGATGTAGGTACCAGGCATCGTCTCAACCTAGCTACACAGGTCTGAGCGTGCCTTCAAAATCCTCAAACTATTGTTGTGTGGAGATTTAACCAAGCTACTCTCAAGGTTACCCATGGAATTAGTTTATGTTAGGAGGTTACCCTAGTTGGGGAATGTGAATGCAGTCTTACGATGTTATCATGTGGTTTATGTTATGATGTTGGTTGGATTTTTGGTATAAAGCGTGTGTGTGTGTGTGTGTGTGTGTGTGTGTGTGTAGTTTATATCTGTGTTATTATTAAATGTACATTATATATGTATACGTATATGTGAGTGCACACACACATACCTCTACATATATAAATATTATTACTTGTGTGTTTTATTTTTTTATACAAGGGTATTTTAACGTTTAATAAAATATATTGAATAAAAGTAAAAATAATAATAATAGATAATGAAAGGAAGCTCTTATTGGTAAAACTAGCTATCTAGGAGGGACTTGAAATCAAGACCTCCTAGAAGTTAGGCTAGTTTGATTCCAAGTGGGCTATGTATGTTTCGTGGCTTTATGTTTATTCTTCTTGTTATAGGTTTCTTTGGAGGCTATTTTAATTAAATTTATTAAGAAACTTTATTATGTGTTTACGAGAATGTTGGTTTGATTTTTCCAACCAACTATGGAAGTTGGAGAAGTTTCTTCCTATAAAGAAACTCCTCCAACTATATAGTTAGAGGATAAATCAAATGAGTTTGGGGAGATTTGGGGATGAGAATTTTGGAGAAAAAAATCTGGTAATTCTTGCTAATTGGTTCCGGGAGTCATTTGATGAAACTTGGTCTCTGTGTGTTTTATTGATCATCTTTCTGTGAGTGCGTTGGAAAAATTTTCTGAGTAAGGAAGAGAGGTTTGGTTTTTGGAGGAGACTCTACTGGGAGACTACCATCTCACTCAAAGCTTGGAGGTACTGCAGAGGTGTGCTCCATCCATTGTGAGGTTTCTCCGCAGGACTCCAAGTAGGATTGGGATTTGGAAAAGTTTACTTCTTCCTATATGTGTGTGAATGTTTTTGTAGAATTATTCATAGGTGCTTTCATATTAGTGTGATGATAGGATGATATAGATTTTTATTTAGTTGTTTAAAAACATTACAACCAGGAAAATGTGATCATTCCTTTTATGCAAACATTGTCTCTGTTATGATAGTTCAAACTATTTTAAAACCGTAAGCTCTAACTTTAACTTGAATATTTTCCACCATATTCTAGAGATATCATTTCGCATCCAATAAAAATGTGCATATGTTCCACTGTCAAATCATCACTACATGGCTGATTACTAATCAACAACCTTTTTATTCTTTGATGTTATGAAGATGAGTCTTTATCTTGTTGTTGATAGTTGACACATAGATTTCCTGTCACTGCCCTTTTTCCCTTCTTGTCGCTTAGGTGACAAGAACCAGAATTATATGTTATACGCCATTACAATACAAAACATATATCTTGAACATATACACACATAGTAGTTCTGCTATGAATCCAAGATTTACACAAAGATAACATTTAAGTATAAGTCTGATACTTATACTTTAAGTTATATTTGTATAAATACCTTTCAGGATGTTTGAGATAGGTTTCAGCTTCATAGGAGTTAAGATGTGGATTTTAGATTTTGGGGATTTTAAAAAAAATCAGACTTAGCCAAATTTCAAGCATAGAAGGGTTCCCTAGATTTATGAACAAGCTATGGAACATTGTGTTAATGCATGTGGAAATTTATATGTTGTACCTTATGAATGTTTATACATGGTTTTTTTGGCAGTATAAGATGTTACTCATGTGGTTTCAGTGCTTGTCTTATGATGGAATCCATAATATGAGGCTAGGACTCGTTTGGGTGGCCTGAGTGCACCGGAGGGTTCCCTAGACCTGTGAGATGGATCTTTTGTAAGTACTTGATGTTTTCATGGCTTGAATGTTTGGTTAGGGAACTAGGTACCCTAGGCGAGTGGCTCACCATAGGTGTTGGAACCCTAAAGTGGTTGCCAGATGATCCTATGGGTGGGTTAGTAAAAAGTGATAACCTAATAATGAACCTGGGAAAGGGGGGGGAACAAAAGATAATGAAAGAAAATATATTAATGGCCACATAGTCCTATTGGAGTACTGGGACCATGAGTAACTGTCAGGGAGGATCCCTATTCAAAAAGGGGGTATCGGGGTTACATGGTTGTCAGGGAGGATCCCAAATTACCGGATATGTGATGACACTCACTTAGAGGGTATGCTAGAAACCTAACCCTTGTGATTAGTAGTGTGATATCTTGTAATGTTTTATATTTTTTTTCAAGTGAGGGTTTGTGAAACCTTAGAGTGCTTAGGGCCTTGTGAGTATCTTGGTTCTATCTCCTAGCACGGGGGGTGGAACTTCACCAGTTTCACATGGTTGGGTGGCAAAAATCTTTCGGTTCATGGTTCATGACTTGGATGTGTTCAATTCTATGCATTAATGAAGACCTTTCTATTTGTATCATTGTTACTGAAAAGAAAGATGTAAAGATATGTTGTAATGCCTTCAGGCCATTTTTGTACTTACTATTGTAATGAGATTCATTATCAAAAAAATGTAATTGGAAATCAAAGCAATATAATTGGGAGGGATAGTTCTAGGGTTTATTTTAAGGGAGATTATTTGAAAAGTGTAAAGTGTAAATGTTGAATTATTCTCTCTATCTCTCCTATGTTGAAATAAAAGGAAATGTTTATTATGCTAAGGTTAAAATGTAATTTGTAAGAATAGTTATTTCAATGTGTAGAAAAGAGAAATGAAATTAATTTATGAAGGAATATAATTATAAATGAAATGTTATTTTCCTACCCTATCTCTTAAGTTCCGAAATGTGAAATTTAAAAAAAAAAGGAAATGAAATTCAATTTGGATAAGTAATGTAAATATATTAGTAAATGAATTCATTAAGGAAATCGTAAGGAGTGTAAATGTGAATCTATTAATGATGTAATGTTAGAAAAAAAAAATTTAGTTGCAATTTTAGGTCATTAGACCTGATTCCTTATGGGTTCCCTAGCGGGGACATTACGGGATAGGTTGAGAAAACATGATTACAATGGACACAATTTGTATATGTAGCATGTCGATGGATTGGTAAAATAGTGAAATGTTAGGAAGAGACATGATAAGTGGTAGTTCCAAGATTGGACAACTGAAAACATGGACTCATTTAGGGAAAGACCCATTCGTAACCCCAAAATAAGTAGGAAGAAAGATAGAGGATGGAGTGGGATAATACATAGATGTGAAAAGGATGGGATTAGATGTAGGTAAAATGGATATGAGGATCATGAATACCTCTCCAACTCAAAAGAAACCCCACCCCTCAAATCCCTTCCCCCCCTAAGGACTTTTATGTTCATGCACAAGCTAGGTCCATCATAGGTGAAGACTAGGAAGAGAAGCCTAAGAAGGCTCGGTAACATATTGGTCCATAGGAGAGGTCATCAATGAGATGACCAACAAAGAGGATCAATCAGAGGAATAGGGGTAACCTTGGAGGATGAGATAAAAGTATTGAGGGAGATAATAAATCATGTGATGACAACTTACCCCTTCCATAGGTAGCAAGATGAGGAATTCTCATGAGGATGAGAAGCTTAAAAGGAGGAAGAGCCTTATACTTCAGTAGCACGGGTGTATTTCCCTTGTCCACACTAGGCATAGTTTCAAGAACAAGAAACACTAATGGAGACTATATGGTCTTAGATGAACAAGGACGTTTTTCCTGAAGGACCTATTTTCCCATAGGCATAAATGAAGAGGGAACAAAATCCAAATCATGATACAAAGTAGAGGATGATTGAGATGTAGGAATGAAAGAGAGAGGGGGGGTATAGTTTCTACAACTTGAACAGATTTATAAGATAGCTCCCTATTATTATACTTATTATAAGCTTTATACAATAGATCCTCTCAAAGAAATAAGGGACCTACTATAGTAGGGAAAAATGGTCAAGAACAAAGATGCTAGAGGACACCAATGGTTGATATCTAGTATCCTAGATTCTATGCACAACACTCTCATCATAGAACTTCAATAATTTATGAACTACTGAGGGGACCACCCCCATAGAAAGAGGTCTAACTATGAATTTTGTACACACTTCTTTGTGTCCCACAAGGATAGTCAGTGTGGTGGATCCCATGGGAGGAATAGATAGTCCACTATGCACATGGAGTGTATCCTTACACTCAGTGTACCTTGTGTGATGTATCTTATTCATAAAAAGTACCTCCTCCATTATAGCGTCGATTCTACAAGAATGATCTACCATAATGCCTATGATAACATTTTCATTGATCTTCCTAGGGATGTGTAGAGGAGAAATTTCTTTGTAGTACAATGCATCCAGAGGTGTGAAAGTTAAATCTACGTTTTAGTCCTCTAGTTTGGAGACAATATTAGAGTGATAATGACCATGTTCACAAATGAGCTATCACTTAATGCGGGGGAAGATTATACAAGAAATAATTTTGTTAAATGTTGTGAAAAAAATTAGTAAAAATTTAGATCTCATTGTTCTTCATATCCACCAATTTATTAGATTTTTCTTTTTCTCTCTATCTCAAATAGCACGGCTATCTATATGATATAGGATGATGTTTCCTAGATGCATTTAATATCTAGTGCCATGACCAAGAATGCAATGATACTAACATAACTTTGAATCATTATACCAACTTTGGTATAGTTGGTTGTCTAGAACACATTTAATCTCCAGGAGGTTTACTAGCTTGTCTTTCAATAACCCCTATAATATACTCAAATAGAAATAAGTAAACTTAGTGAAAACTCAATTTTATTGGGGTTCAAATTAATTTTTCTCTAAGGCAGATAATCCTTTGAAGGCATCATTATGGTAATTTGAAGTAGAATTTGTAAATTGAGCCATCATATGCTTGTAGTTAGTTAAAGCACTATATATATTGATAAAGTTTAGGTATCCATTTAGGGAAAGTTCCTCTTAATGTCAGTTGCATATTTTCAATGAACATCCTTTGGAGGTTTCTATTGGGTAAGGAATATGTAACTTTCATAGATATATATTGATACCTCAAAATGAAATCTATTTTCTCATTTAGTTTTTTCTTACAATGAACAAGGTTAGTAAATGTGACCTTTTGTTGATGTTTTCCTGAAATTGTTTGAGTATGCATCCATTAGTTGATTGAATTTTTTAATATAATAGTTTGGTAGAGAGTTATATCATTCCATTGTATCTCCCTTAGGGGACCAATACAATATCTTAAGCAATACATACTCCAAATTATAATAGTGTATGCACAAGGTAAAAATAAAGAGTCAAAATGTAGATCTTTGTCGCCATTATACTAGCCAATATTAAAAGATTAAATGCCTTGGGAAAGGGGGGTGTTAAGGACTTGTATAGAAAGGGGAATACTGAAATAATGTAGTAGCAGAGAATATTGATTAGCAATTATGGTAAGATTGGTGAGGTTTTTCTAAAGTTGACCAATATGCTTGTAATTTTGGAATTGAGAATAGAATTATTGGGCAAGGGAGGAAAAGGTGGTTACTCTTTTCAGAACCAACATGAGTTGTAAAGGAGCCACTAATGCTAGCACCAAGACTAGTACCAACACTATCACTAGCGCCAACACTAGGACTATTAGAAGTACTAGCACTAGCACTGCTAAAAATGCTAGATCCGCTACCAAGTGTTGGTATGGAATACCCCAACGGAACCTTACCCATACTTATTCTACAAATAACACCACTAGGTAGTCGATCAACATTAGGACCCATTTTTACCATATGCATGAATATCCTAGCCACAACAATATTGATCTATGAAGTAGTGGCATCCAATTGAGTGTCCTAGGGATTGAGTAAAATGAAAGATACATAAGCTCCCACTAGTTTTCTTAATGCCATCGATACCTTAAGGCCTTTTTTATCTAAGATAATTATTTCTCTCAAATCAATAATGGAAGATTTGGTCTAGAGAGGAACATTTTATTTTCTAAGAAACCCCTCAAAATCCCTCAAGTTCTCCTCAAGAGACTAAATTTCATCAAATAGAACTATTAGAGCATAGTCATGGTCTATAGTGGGAGTGGATCCAGGAGGGGACTTTTTTATTTTGTTGTGAGAACTAGATCGAGAGGTTTGTGTAGTGTTGATTCCCAATATCATAGGGGAAAAATGAGACCTAAAAGGGTCATTAAGATTAATATTCTCTATAAACATTGGGCCCAATCTAATAGTAGTATACCAATTAGGAGGAATGTTCTCTATTGAGTATCTCCTCACAGCGATTCCCAAGGCGTTCTAGGTTGTGAATCTCATAAAAGAACCTCACAACACTTTGACAATTACTTGAAAAGAACCAGAGATGATATTGGCCTTCACTTGGGCTCACTGAGATTTGTAGAAGGGGATTCATCACCCTTGAGACTGATAGAATCTAAAGGGATGAGTGGCCCAATGCCACCTCACTTCTACTAGCACTTTGGTGAGCTAGGGAGATTAATCAAATTAAATAACAATAGGATAACTAGATGCACTAAAGAAAAAATTGCAATAACTTAACTATACAAAATGATAAAATTATTTAGATTACAAAAATATAAAGAGTAGGTCACTAAGACCAACTGATAGGCTATGTGAGCTCTTTATCCAAGATGCATGTGTGAGTCAAGGATTATAATACAAATATAGAATGACAACATGATGCGCATACATTCTGTGTGAACAGGGTGTAGAAAGTCATACTAGAAAGGTACAAGGTGACGTGACTACTCAACAAAATATACATTAAACTAGGAATAGTAAATAGAAAAGCACATAATGACTAGAAAAAGGATGATAAAATGACAAGGGGAAGAAAGAAGATTTCATAACCTCCTTACAATGAAGACTCTTGATACACATCTCCAATCTCCTCTTCGAACATTAAGAAAAATATTGAGGTTTCTTTATAGGTCTCCTAAAGTCAGACCTCCATTTTGGTGTTTCAACCTCCGTGAACAACCAAGAAAGAAATGATAGATAATCAAATAAAATGATAATCAATATAAGATAAAGATCAAGATACTATTAATATGCTTATTCAAAATTAAAAAATGAATGAGTGCAAGAATAGATATAACTACCCTTTGAAGCTAAGAACTCAAAGCTCACTAGAATGAAGATGAGAATAAATTAGTATGTGACAGAGATGATAGACCAAAAATGTGAGATAACCAAAGATTTGTGACCAAAGAGTTGTGAATGGCCAATAATTTTTTGAAAGATGGTAAAAAGTGTCGAAAGCTTATAAAAGTAGCCAAAAAGACCAAAAAATGAGGCAAAAGGAAGGTTTTAAATAATTTAGAGGATTCTTGACATTATTTATTTTCCAAAGGAGACATAACACTATTAAATAAAATAGGTGTAACACATCCATAACCACCTTTACTCTAGGTTTTCCAGATGATTCTGTGTCACACAGATGTCTTCACAGTGTGCATGTGTCCTAAATCAAAATAGTCGACATGGTCAAGAATTCAAACAAAAAGTGACAACTAGGAAAGTGGAATGAACTAGAGGGTTAGGTGAAGATTTTTTATTTGGCTAAAGCGAGGGCATCATGCAACCTAGAATTTCATGGGGTAAAATTTACAATGTTATAGTTTGTCACTTTGCCAAAATGGATAATCCCATCTAACTTGTAAGCACTTACACATAATATTCCTTTGTAGCGAAGATATAATCTTGGAAATCGAAAGACGTTCTAAAATTCAATAATTAGTTGGTGTTACTAGCAGTGAGATGGGTATCCTAATAGAAATATAATAATATCAAAAAAACTACACAATTGAATCCTAATAGCAATATCACAAATTGACTTGATGTGGAAAATATCTCCTACTTATCAATTGATGAGCTTAAGGGGATTTCTAATGAATGGTTCATAAGGCACAACACTCACTACAGGTTTTGCAAATAGGGTCGCAAGAAAAGTGGGCTTGACCTTGGAGAAAACTTTGTGGTTAAGTGCACTTGAACTAAAGTGGTCCTAGGATGGGTGACCTCTCGGGAATTCCTAGTGCTTCACCTTTGTGAGAATCACCTACATACAACGAGTGCTAAGTATTCCATTCATTCTCATAGATGGGTTCTTGTGAACCACTACTCATGAAACATGGGTTGATGAGTTTGACTCAAAAAAGCTACTAGTTAAATCCTGATAGCAATATCACAAGTAAAGGCTTTGTAAATTGAAGGGATCGATGAATTGAGTAGAGTGAAGGACATCAAAATTTCATCGATCATAAATTTTGAAAGATCCTTTGAAGTTGTTCGAGATTCGAGTGGGACCATAGTTGAATCAGACTCAAATTATGATACAGAGGAAAATTTAGAGGATTTCTTAGGTTTGGCTAATGAGGTCATTCTTTGTGAAAAATAAACTCTGGCACAAATGGATACAAAGGAGAACAAAGTTAAAGTTGGTGAGAAGAAGAAGCATGGGCGTAATTCTAACCAAGCTCTAATGTTGCAAGCGGGTAGTGCAGCAGGCCAAAGCAAGCTGATATCAGGAAGAGGCTATGTCTCTTCCCAAGGCAAATGAGGTTACTTTCATGGAATGTCAGGGGATGCAATGTCCCTGACTAAATTTTCTTAATCAAGCGATGTTTTGATCAAGTGAGACTTGATTTTGTTTTAATACAAGAAACTAAAATCAAAAAGAAGGATTTTATGGGGATGGATAAGTTTTTTAGTAGGTGGAAGGGCTTGTGGGTGGAAGTGCAAGGTGCTTCAGGAGGTTTAGGCATTCTATGGAAAGATGAGTCTTTAGATATGGAGCTAATTCAGGAGGGCGATAATTGGCAATGGGTGAAGGTGTTTTCAAAACAATTAGGGGTAAGCTTTAACCTAGTTAATGTGTATGGCCCAAATAATTACACATCAAAGAAGAATTGTCGATGGAAATTATAGGCTTATTGAATGTAATGCATAGGGAGGTGTGCATTCTAGGGGGTGACTTAAATACAATCCTAAGCCCCCAAGAAAAGGTAGAGGGAAGAGGACGGATGAGCCAAAGTCAAAAGGATTTTAATAAGTTTGTGATGGACAACGGTTTAATAGATATCCCCTTCAAGAAAGGTAAATTTACTCAGACAAATAGGCGGGTAGGCTTTTTGAATATAGCAGATAAATTAGACCATTTTCTATTAGTCGAGGATTGGGCTAGTAACCAATGGACATGTGATGCCTAAATTTTTCCAATACATGGTTTGGAACGTCATCCAATAGGCCTAGGAATTTAGGTGGATTCTTCCCCAGACCGGTGCCCTTTCAAGTTTGAGGCAATGTGGCTTAGAGCTGGAGGTTTTTAAGACATGGTAAAGATATCGTGGTTGTCTACTCTAGAGGTTGAAGGTAATAAGGCTTTTATATTTTTCAAGAAAATCAAGTTCCTTAAGGAGAATTTGAAATTTTGGAATAGGGAGAAATTTCATAATATTTTCAATCAAAATTTAACATTAGAAGAATCTTTGAAGTCTCTAAATGAGAAATTAATTGAGTATGGTATGAGGGAAGATTATTTTGAGTAGGAAAAAAGGTTAAGGAATAAGAGAAGAGATATTTTGGTAGCAGAAGTCTGGGGAGACTTCGTTGAATGATGGGGATAGAAACACAAAGTTTTTTCATAATTCGGTCAAGATAAGATGAGATCATAATAAAATATTTTCTAGTCAAGATGAATTGGGCAAGGAGCTAAGGGAGGTGGAAGACATAAATAAGGAAACAGTGGCTTTCTTCAAGCGAAGAGGATAGAAGGCAGATTTGACTAATCAAGATCTGGACACAGTGTTAAGTATGATCCCGAGATGCATTTCTCAAGAGTAGAATAAGATGTTGATTGAAACAGTAATAGTGAAAGAGTTGAAGAAAAACTTATGGGGTATGGGTAGAGAGAAGGCTCCAAGCCCAGGCGATTTTCTTGCCCTCTTTTTCAGACCTTTTGGGATGTTATTGAACTTAATTTATGGGAGGTAGTGGAGGAGTCATGTAGGGGTGGTTTTGTTCTTAAAGACCTTAATAATACTTGCATTTCTCTTATTCCAATGAAGGATGAGGTAGTCTCCTTTGAGGAATTTTTTCCCATTTCCCTACGCAATAGTGTGTATAAAGTGATTTCTAAAGTTATTGCAAACAGATTGAAGAAGGTCCTAGACTCAATAATCTCTAATGAACATAGTGGTTTCTCCCCGAGAAGATCAATTTATGAGGGGGTGATTGTTGCTCACGAGATGATTCATACTATTAGAACTACTAGGGTGGAAAAAATGGTGGTGAAACTGAATATTAAACGATCCTATGATGAGGTATACCAGTCCTTTTTGCTCAAGATATTAAGTAGATTTGGCTTTGATTTGAAGTGGGTGGCGTTGGTTAAAAGTTGCATCATGACCCCATAGTTTTTGGTTCTTGTAAATGGAAGTCCGCAAGGTTTTTTTTTAGTTGGAAAAATGTATTCACCAAGGGGATCATCTTTCCCACTTTTTGTTTATTATCATGGCAAAGGTTTTGGGTCGAATGATTGCATGGAAGAGAGAAGTTGGGCTCTAGAAAGGGGTAAAGTTTGCAATTGGCATTGACTCTGTGTCTCATCTATAATTCGTGGATGACACATTTCTAGTAGGTGAAGCCGTAGAATAAGAAGCAAGAGTTATGTTTGAAACCTTAGACTTGTATGGAAGAGTTTCAGGGTTGTGTATAAATTGGAACAAGTCTGAGATTTTCTTCTTCAATACTCCTTTAAGAAAACAAAGAGAGATTTGTAGAATTCTAAATATCATAGGGGGAATTTTGCCAAGTATTTTGGAGTTCCCTTATTCCAAGGAAGAAATAAATTTGATCTATGGAATGATTTAGTGGAAAAGTGTCTGAAGAAAATGGAAGGATGGAAGGGAAGATGGCTAACTTTGGCGAGGAGAATTCTTATGCTGAAATCAGTGATCTCAACCATCTTGATCTTTTCAATGATGTTCATGAGGATTCCAAAAAAGGTGCTTAAATTAATTGACAAGAAAATGAGGAAATTTTTCTGGAATGGGACAAATGAGGAGGACAAATTACCTTTTCTAGCATGGGAGAAAATTTTCAAATCTAAAGTTAATGGGGTGGATGGATTGAGGGATTGGAATTTGATGAATGATGCTCTTGGGGCCAAATAGATATGGAGCCTATATAAATACCCAAATCAGTTGTGGGTCCAAATCTTAAAATCCAAATACTTGGACTCGGATATAAATGAGAGGATTTTTACTATCAGGAATCCTCTGAATGGGTCTGCTATATGGAATTTTATGATGTCATCCAGACATTTGATCACCAATAATATCTCTTGGAAGATTGGAAATGGAAAGAAGGAAAATTTCTGGGATGATTCATGGAATGGTTATCCAATTGTGGTTGTTAATCAACCTTTACATGAACTAAAAGAGGTGATTTGTGCAAGATGGGGTGAGAGAGTTGTGGATTATGTGGAAAGTGTGGAGGGTCCTTTAGGTAGAATGTGGAAATGGAAGGATTGCAATGTGGACTATCTTATAGAGAAACAGAAAGAGTTATTAGGAAATATTTTTAAGAAGCATGAAGTTTGCTTTGTGGATGAAGAGGATGGAACTATATGGTGTGCTTCTTCTTCAGGACATTACTCAATAAAGTTGGGGTATAAATTTTTGAGCAGGGAGGAGGAGAATGGGTTTGAAGCTCATATTTGTGTCGGAACAAGGACTTTCTTCCAAAGTTGAGACCTTTATCTGGTTAGCTATCTAAGGAAGAATCCTGATTGGTGAGAGAAGGAAGAGATAGGTATTTATGGTCCAACAAAATGTGTGATGTGTAAAGAACATGAGGAAACAGTGGATCACCATCTCCTAAAATGCAGGGTAGCTATGTAGTGTTGGAAAGAGGTGAGGAAGAAGTTGGGGTGGCAGGACCCATGGAAAAACACACTAAAGGATTTATTTATTAGCTAGCCCAAACCTCTTGATAGGTCGCTATTATCATGTGTGTGGGTGGTTTCTCCCTCTACAGTAATTTGGGAGATATGGAAAGAGAGAAATAGGCGATTTTTCTTAGATAAGCAAGATTCTATAGAAACATTGCAATGGTGGATCAATCACTTGATTGAGGAGGCTCTTAGTGTTGTTGCCTTCAAATGTTTCTCTTCAAAGGTTTCTTTCACAAAGGAGGATAGTAGGATCCAAAAACAATGGTGAAGTTTTAAAATAAGATTTCCTAATTATTTTCAAAGGAGGCAAAGACAAGGGAAAGGAGAGGAAAAGTTGTTTTGGGCTAATCCTGAGGTGGATTGGGTGAAGATAACTTTTGATGGGGCAGCGAGGGGTAACCATGGACCATCAAGAGCTGGAGTTATTGTGTGAAACCATAAAGGAGAAACAATTTCCTTTGGAGCTAAAATATTGGAGAATAGGACTAACAATATTGCAGAGGTGAAGGCAGGGATGTTGGTTGTGGAGTGTGCACAAAAGTTGGGAGTTAGGAAATTACATTTAGAAGGGGGTTCTATGATTGTTGTAGAAGCTATTAAACAAAACAAAAATGTCTGGCATCTGGAGAATTATATCGACAAAGTAAAGGATATTTTGGATGGATTAATACACTTCAAAGTTAGTCATATAAAGCGGCAAGGCAATAAAAAGGTAGATGTGTTTTCAAACTAGGCAACTGGGTTCACAGAGATTGGGGATTTAAAGTTTAAAATTTTGTAGCCATTTAGATGGTGCGGGTTTGCGTTTAAATGAATTTATTAATATTTAATGTTTTTATATTTGATGTAGCCAGATTACCGAAATTATTAGTTTTACAGTTTTAAAGAAATTGATCTATTTATGATGAGATGGTAGTAGGGAAAACTTTAAGAAACCCCCTCCCTAGAAAAAGTGTAAAATCCTGGGGAATCCTACATTATTTTGGGTCCAAAAAAATAATATTGTTGGCGAATTTTTTTAATTTGAAAGGAAAAAATATTATTTGTACTGGCGATTTTTTTTCAATTATATGAAAATTCTATAAAATATTGGCGAATCTTTCATTATTGAAGAAAATCACGATGATAGGAGATCAATGGCAGGAATTCTATTTCGGACCAAGGTTTTAAAGGACACCCCCCAAAAGTCTTTAGAATAGAGACGTGTGTCAAATCTATTTTGGGCCAAAGTTTTAAAAGACATAAAGTTTCATTGAAAGTTATTGGCGAATATGGTTGTCAATTACAATAATCTTTGGAAATTATAGGCGAAAATTTTCAATTTATAGTGTCCAACAATTAGATTCAATTGGCGATATTGTGAAAGAAAAGGGGGAAAATACATAAACCAATGGGTGATGGACTTGGGCATTCCACCCAATAATTATAAAGTTCAGGTGACACAGTCAACCTGATATACACATTATATTCACCAAATCTCAGGTACTGACATGTGACATTCGCCAAATGGCAAATATTCGCCACTAAAGTTTTCCCTGGATGGTAGTAAGGTGGCAGTGGAGGGCATTAACTATTTCTTGTGTTAAAGACAGATGTGTGATGTGATTGTCAATCCGTAGCAAGGGCTATTTTTTTAAGGTGAGGGAAAGTTTTTTGTTTCTCGAGATGATTTCTTTGGAAGAATTTTGGTAAGGAGTTTGCAAGGTAGGTGTAAGGTTTGTGACAAGAGAGTCATGGATGCCGCCTTCACTTTCAAAACAAAATGCCAATAGAAAGCCCTATTTGGACCTATGGCAGACCATCGCTTGAAGTTGTTATTAAAATGCCCTTCTCAAGGCGTTGTGTGGGTTGTGCAACGGACTCTAGGCAATCTTTTTCAAGAAGCAACGCATCATTGGAAGATAAATGTGGACATAGTTGCCCAAATTATGGCTTGGGGTTGGGAGCTAGATGATGAGATCCCAATGGTGAAATGGGTGATCAATTCCTTATTCTTGAGTGATTTAATTATTGGTTTAGAGTCAAAACTAGAATGGGCCTTTCCAGGCTATGGTTTCAATTATAGTGAATGCTTTGAGAACAAACTAGAAGGAAATGAGATTGGGTGCTACTCATTTCTATGGTGGCCTAAAAGAGTGAACCAGCGTGCCTACAAGGAACATATTGTTGTGGAATAGAAAAATTTGGAGGAGATAAGGCCTTTCCAAGATGCAGAGGCAAGGAAAGTAGTGGGTTTTCCTGTGGCGTATACACGGAGGAGGAGGTCTGTTAACCTTAGGCGACAGAGGATGGTGGTGCGGGTGCACTTCCCAAATTAAGTTATGAATCAAATATGAGTTTTTGATATAGGTTTTGGTGACTGTTGTTGTGCTTTGTGGGATGATGGTAATGACAAAGGATGCAAAGGGTTTTTGTCCAAGAATGGTGGTCTAAAGTAGTCTCAATTGCTGGTCGAAAGGAATGAATTCAGAGCTGAAGTTTTTTGGAGTAATGTGTGCTTTTGATGTTTTGGATGTGACTAATGTCGTTTGGAAAGCATGTTACTCAGATAATGTAATGCCTAGAGAAAAGCTATTGTAATGTTTGTTATCAGTGAAGGGAGAATGTAGTTATTGTGCAAATAATGTAGTGTTAGGTTTATGGGTGTGTGGGATACGCCATTTAGAATCATCCTTTTTTGAACTCTTATGTAATTCCTATTATTAATTAATAAAATATATATTATTACCGACCAAAATAAAAAGCAATATCACAAGTAATGTAATGTCATCGTCGAATTTCATACTTTAAATTACTTTAATTCCATAATTCATTAAAAATATTTGAGATGTTTTGATTAAGTAAAAATAGGTTTTGAAAGGACCCGAAACCTTGTACAAGAAACTCGAAAGATAAAAAAATATAAGGCTCAAATACAACAGTGGCTACCACCAAAACAGCATAGGGATTAACCACCAGAAAACCCCCACCAATGGACAACATCCGCACCAAGGGACCTTACGATTTAAATTTAGAGCCACCCTTGTAGGACCTAAGATTCATATCCAAAGGAGGAACGGAAGGCTTTGGTTTCTTTCCTTTCACAGTTGTCCAACTGTCCTCCAACTTGGCAGCATCATTCAACCAAACCCCTGAAGAAACAAAGGAGTGGCTAACCATAGAACCAACCCCCAACAACACATTCCCCTTGGGGGAAATCGGGAAGGGCGAACCCACAACTGTAGCAAATTGGACAGCACTGTCAGCAGTCTGGATAGCAGCAACCGCCCTAGCAAAATCAATTTGGATAGCAGAAGCAAGCTAGAGTGCAGAGTCATCAGCTGACTGGACAGCAGAGACACCAACAGACTGGACAGCAGCAAATGGGACATCCGACCCTGCAGAAACACCCACAGAAGAAAGAACCTTCTAAGAGGAACCCGCAGCAGGCTCCCGAACCTCTGCAGAAGATTTATGCACTATATAATGTTCAGTAGCAACACCCGACCACCAAGAAGGCAGTCGTTTCGATTTCACCTTTACGGAAGAACACCGGGCAGCCACATGGCCAATCAAGTGACAAATTTGATAGCAGAAGGGAAGACCGTCATAGTCCAAAGTCTGTATCCAAGAGCCCTGCGAGGAGGCCAAGCAAATCTTCTCACGGAGGCCCTTAGAAATATCCATCTCAACAAGGATGCAAGCAAAAGTCGAATGTAAAATATCAGAAGTATCCGAGTCCACAATCTGGAAATCCCCAAGAGCATTCCCCACAGACTCCAAGACCGGATCCAACCAGAGATGCATGGGAAGATGTTATTATATCATTACACTTGTTTTTTAAATCAATAAAGAGCAGTCTAGAAGACTAGACCCATTGTATTAGAATATAATAAAAGTTACATTATTTGTGTGTTTGTTCGCGTGCTAAATTTGCATCATATACAACTGATATAACGAGGGCACCTATGAACAAGCTCTGGACTAGTAAAATGTTGGACCACGTACAATACTAACAAGCTCTCAATAAGTGAAATGAAGTCCCGCATACAAAGTATGATCCCTACTAGTAGTGCACTTTCCCCATAGATATATAAAATTGGGGATACAATAAATCTATTAAGAACAAGCACCATATTCTACTATACCTCCTCACTCATAGCCCCAACAACAACCCCTTCGTATTTTTTGGGGTATTCTGGTCCACACTCACTATGGTCTTCTCTTAGTGTCACCTTGTCATCTTTCATTTCAATGTCCTCTACCATCACCTCCCAAAATTTCTTCTCTTGTATATTTCTACTACCAACCTTTTTATACTTAAATTCTCAACATTCATAAAGTGCAAATTTGAATTTCAATCTAAAAATTTCAATATCAAAATAATATTAAAATTGATTAATAAATTAGTGATGTTTTCTATTCCAATTTAAAACAATAAAAGTATTAATCTAAAAAAATTGTTAAAATCATGATTCCAATCTTTAAAAATATTAACAAAATAATATTAAAAAGGATTAATAAATTCATAATGTATTTAATTTAAAAACTAAAACAATAAAAATTATGATTTAAAATCTTTTTGTTGAAATTATAATTAAATTAAACAATATCCTATACTATCAAATACTTTTTTACTGATTAAAAAAATACTTAATTTTTTAAAATATTTTCAATTCATTGGTTTTTATATTTGTTTTTTTAGCTATTTAATGCTAATCCCTTTTAGTTTTTTATTAATTAAGAAGCCTAACAAGGGGGCAACCCTTACATAGACAAGGCCTGAAGGCAAATTTTAGACCATTTACAACACATAGCAAGCTCAATAGATGTTAACTATGGAGACAAAACACAAAACACAAAGGAAAGCCCTAACAAGAAGCGCCTAACGCACGCCACAAGAGAAGATGAGCGGGAGTTTGAAGAGTAGTTCTTCCTACATCATCAAACAACTATCCAAGCGATACTATCCTTAGACTCCCCGACAAAGGAGACTCTGCTAGGGCATTTGTTGGCACAATGGCCAAAGTGCTAAAGAAGTTGAGCAATGTTAACAAAAACTTAGTGCAATGCATAAGCAGAAGCATTAGGAGTAGCAAGGTCCTTGTGGCCAAAAGGAGTTGCACTAGATGAAATAGGGGCACCAACTAGAGTTGCAACAGGAGCAAGACTCGAGATAGATACACAAACTTGACCCCAATCAACAGCAGGGGCATCCTCAAGATTTTCAATTGGATATCATTATGATATTGCTATCAGGAAACATCATCGTCGGCAACTTGTGAGCCCTCAAAGGTGGAATCAGAGAGAGAATCAATAACTTGGACTATTAAATGAACATCACGTGTGCTAATCTCTTTTAGTTTGAAACTTAAATAGTCTATGATTTTACATACTAATCTTAAATTTATATAGAATGTTATACAGAAATTTAATTTAAACTATAATTTGTATTTAAAAAAAGTATCATGCCCTCACTTTTTAGAATTATAAAAAATAAAATTATTTAAATATTATTTGATCCCTTTCTTTTAAAATATTTTAGTTTAATGTAATTATCAAAATAATGTTCACCTATAAAATAAAATAAAATTATATACAAAATTTGCATCAAGATTATTTTAAGAAAATCATGATATAATATCATATAATATAAAATTATTTTTAATAATAATTTCATTTAAATATAATTTAAATTTTAAAAATAAAACTAAAATCTAATATTATTATTTGTTATTCTAGTTTTGTTTAGCACTTTAATATTGCTAGATGTTAGGAAATTAAAATTTACATCCAATAAATTAGTTGTGCGGATGATTAGTTGAGTGGGAGAAGAATAGTGAATGTATAAAGCTAATATATTAGATATAACATATCGAATATTAATAATTAAATTAATGTTTATTTTTGTTTCAACAATATAAATATTCAAAATTGCTCTTGTATGTGTTACCTACATTCAAAATTACTCTTGCATTTTTTTTATTATATCTTGTGCATGTCAAAATGAAATGTAGAAGAATTTAATGGGAATGCATAAAATATTTGGCAACTGAGATGAAACATTTATAAAGCATAAGAAAGCACTAAAGATTGTTGAAGAGGCCATATAAGGGAAAATCAACGATCTAATCTTTTGCATTTAACACTAACATTGCAGGTTTAATATTTTATATTGTTTAACTATACAGAGAACGCATTGAATAACATTTATACACTGAAAAATACGATATTTTTTACCACTTACATCTACTAAAGCATGGAGGCAAGAACAAGAATAGAGTACGCTTTCATTTGGCAAATAATTGCATCTGATTTCATTTGTTTATTTCATCAATATTGTATATGCTAGTGGCATTTCTATTACCCTATAACAAAAACTTCAAATTTTTTTTTATGTTGAATGAAAATGGAGTGATAAGTGATTAGATTGACTTTATTTAAAATGAAGAAATCATCTTGAATTTTGCACGTGGCAAGTTAAAGTACAACTGGTTTTAATAGAAAAAGATCTTTAAGATATTGTTGATGGAACTATTTAAACACTACAAGATAAAGATGAAGGATAGCAAAAGATCATAAAGCTACAACAGTGATTGGTCTTGAGTTATTTGATTTATATTTACATTATATTAATTTGACGAAAACTTCAAACTAAATATGTGAAAGCCTTGATTCTTTATTTGGTTCATATTCTTCAAGTGCTAAAATAGGAATGAAGCAAACACTTTTTGGTTTGAAAATGAATGAGGGTGATAGTATTTTCAACATATTAGTACATGTCTTTATTAGTATTTTCAAGTGCTAAAATAGGAATGAAGCAAACACTTTTTTGGCTCTAAAGAGGACAATTGACCTTCGCAACCCCTTTACAAGTATCACTTTTTAATTTGAAATAACATGAACAATTAAGGGCAACAAAATGAACCCACAACTCTATTTCAAAGAACTTCAAAAATTGTATAAAATAATTTGAGACCACGTTCTAAAAACTCATACAATAACAACTCATACAATAAAAAAATTCATATTCCTCTACACGATAATAAGTAGATCAACATTATTCTACCATTAAAACCATTCTTATTTTATTGGCCAAAATCTCAGAAAATTCATAAATCTCCACATTCTACAACTAGCTTCATACACCTTTAAATCAATCTATTTTTCTCAAAACCTTGCAAATGCTCGATATATCCATTCACTAAACATAAGAAAAAATCATGTCCAAATAAGATTCTAATATCTGCAAATACACCTTTGAATCCTTTGCAACTCTTTGTTCTAACATTGAGATCTTCCTTTGCAATCTCTCCCTAAAACCAAATTGTTCAAACCGTCCCAAATTTCCATTTTCTCAGCACTTCGTCCTTAACTTTTTATGTTCTTGACTGCAAATAAATATAGAAAAAAGCTCCAAATAAGGCATCAGAATCCTTGTGGCATCCACTTTGGGCGACGTATCAATTCTGAAAAAGCAACTCCCCAATTGCCTTCAACTTTGGAATCTTCAGGCTCCATAAATGCTCCTATAATCATTCTAGTAACTCCTCAGGTGCCATATTCAACCCCCAACATGGGTGGGGAAACACTTTCCAAATAAATAACATACTTTTAAAGACTTATTGTTATCATTGAATTTCACTTTCATCACAATTTCACCTTTTCAACACATTAAAATCTACATTTGAAACACTTCCCAAATAAATAACATACTTTTTTAGACACATTGGTATCATTGAATTTCAGTTTCTTCACAATTTGACCTATTCAACACATTTAAATCTACATTTTACAAATCATCAGACTGCAAAGTTTGGGCAGGTAGATAAAATATCAAATACAATATTTTAGCCCCATTTTTTACCAAGTATAACATTGATACCGTTAATTACCTAACCAAAATGAAAAACATTTTTTTTAATGCTCAGACGGTGCTTGAATCAAGTGCCTAAATATTGCCCTTCAGCAGAAAATAACAGAAAAAATAGCATTAAATAAAATATTTTTTGGTGACGCATCAGACTTATTGTATGAGAAGCATCTTTTATTTCTTGTCCCTTCAAGAGCAAGGGGAAGCATGTAGCAAATTGTTGGTATGTGGAATTGGATTCCACAAACTTGGGTTGTTAGTTTGTGGATAGTTCACATACTCGAGAGTTGGTTTCTTGATAGTTAAATCCACAAACCCGCTATGGATAGTTGAGTGTCAATTGGTGATTTTTCTATGAATAATAAAGAGTCTCTCGATTCACAGATAGATGTTGGATAAACAAAACATTTGTTCAAACATGAAGAGTTTGGGTTGATGCTGATAAAGAGTTGGATAATCAAGACATTTGCCTAGACAGAAGTTTGGATTGACGCTGATGCAGAGTGGGATAATCAAGACATTTGCTTAGACAGATTTTCCGGTTGATGATACAACACTTTTCTTTTTTCTTTCTTCATAATGTAAATTTTAAAGTGGGGTTGTTAGGAAATTAAAGTTCACATATAATAAATTAGCTATTAGGCTGGTTAGTTGGGTGGGCAGTTATTCATTTAACAGCTTTATAAAGCCAATGCATTGAATTTGATGTGCCGAATGATGATAATGAAATTCCTCTTTACTTTTGTTATCTGCAATATAGATATTTAATATTGCTCTTTTGTTTATGCTGATTTATGCTACAGGAATGAAATGCCACCAAGGTAGATTCTGAAGAGTGTAGAGTGCCAACGATGAAACCTGTAGATGATGGACCACTAGGATTGTCAACCCAATTAGTTACAGACCAGTAGATTTGGGAATTCTATGTTGAATGGCAACCTATGGTATGTGGTGGCATCTTTTGTGATATTTGCTGTCGTTTGATCCGTTGGTTACATTGTCAATTTCAGTGTTTGCTAGGTAGTGTCCTTGGACGCTATTTTGGTTCCCTCACTAGTAATTAATTTTCTTCAAGGGAATGGCCCATAAAGAACTCATATCTACTCAAGCGAAAAAGAAAATTTTGTGATATTCCTTGGTGCTGCCACAAGAAACCATATCAACTACTATTTTCTTAAAACATTGGAAGTAGCCTTGGATAAGTTATTCATGGTATTCTCAAAACATTGTCCCATACAGAATATTTTGATCTGACCAATCGAATTTCACACAGCAAAACCAGAAGAGGAAGTTTTCAAGTTACTAATAGTTTAACCACCCCAAGTGGGCTATTTCCAAAGGCGGTTGACATCACACAAAATACAGATTTAATACAAGCATCATACCAGAAATAACAATCTTTTGTTTATTGTTTTCATCGGAACACTAAATAAAGACTTTAATTTTATCTCAGCACAATTGAATATGATAATCTAAGGTATTGAGACTGTATTTCATGATCCCTGTATAGCTGGTTATTATTATGGCAATCCTCTAACCTACATGATGCAAGAAAGCCTGTAAAAAGGGAACTAATGTATACATTTTAACAGTTATGAGAAGATACCCCAACTATTTGAGGAATTCAGTGAATAACATAAAGCATAAATGAAGATAGAACAAATAAAACAGTAGAAAGTGGACTGTTGGTATGCAGGAAATACAGATGAAGTGGTAATAAATGAAGAAAGAACAAATAAAACTGTAGAAAGTGGACTGTGGGTATGCAGGAAATACAGATGAAGTGGTAATATTCAACAAACAGTTACAGAAAAAGACAGATTCTAAAATTGTTCGTTGGTAAAAAATTAGTTAATAAAATTGTAAAATTGATTGCATATGGACACAAATTTGAAATGAAAAAGAAACCGTTTTAGAAAAATCAAAGCAGTATGCTTTTCTGTGCGGCAAGAGCACAAAGGTAGATACATAAAAGAAAACTATACCAACCTATACATGTTACATATCTCAGCTGCTGATCTGTTAAAAAGACTGCTACAACAAAGTGGAATCTCAGAAATTCTTCCTTCACTCACAACAGTTACAGATTATAGCGATCAAAATAACCACAGATCTAACTGGCTGAATAAATATGTCAAATAAATAGTCATAAATGTGATTAAAAGCTCAGAGTGACCTCAACACAGCTACATGAAAGTCGTGCCCATTAGCAACCTGCAATAATCTGTTAAAGAACACATCCACTTGAGCTATAGTGAAGATAATTTCTCCCTTCATCCACTCTGGTACTATCTTGTGCAATGTTCCTAATGAGACCACCTGATACATGAGTTCCCCATCTTCACCTGGATTATCTTCATAGTGATACCATCTCAAATGGAAAGAAAAACCTGTATGACGTGAGTTTAACAATGGTTACAGTATTGTATCTCTTCAGTATTGTTTTAAATGAAAGCAGCCAGGCCTCTATATTAACATAAGGAACCTCGAAGTTTAACATCTTTCAGCAATCTAGCAAAACCAGATACCAAATGATGGCATATCCCATTTGTCAAATGTGAAGATTATCTAAATAATGGGAAGTTTTATTCCAAAACAAGTGCAGATAACTACAGGAAATGCAATAGATTCAAAATCAGAAAAATAGTATAAAAATCATGGGCGTATAAGGTAACTACCTGAACCTCTATAGAGGATACTTTATGAATTATAGAGCAAATAAATTTTGCACAAGACTGTTGACTAAATATTAGAAAATACAGAAACCAGATATTGCAATGACTGCCACACATTACATTCAAAGGAGTCTAGCTTAAAACAATTCCTTCTACTCCCCAAAATTGGACAAATTTCTACAGATGTTTGACACTCCTCGATAGACTTATAAGAATGACAACATTCTATTTTGATCAGGTTGATGCATATTGCTACTTGCCTACAGCGTCTAGCATAGGGATTTTTGTTCAAAATCTAAGAAGCAGTACAACCATTATAAATCTAGGCAAAATGAAGTCCTAGAAAGCATAAATCATTTGCAGCATGCATATCTAGCCCAATATGAGATCAGGATATGAACCCCAAATTATAATCCCAGGGCAAACAAGCTACATAAAAGATGACAGCAATGCAACAGAAAACTTAGTTATGAAACATAGGCATGTAGTACACTGGAAATGTTGTATTAGATATTCAATGATTTAAACATTTTAGGCAAGCCTACATCCTTAACACTGAACCTCAAATGCCAATTAACAGTTAGATATTATGGCATTGGCTGGGTCCAAACATACTATAGAAACCACCAAGGACGTATTCAAGATCATGGACATGTGAGATATCAAGCCCAATAAAATGCCATAAAATAGAAATAATAACATAATTTTGCCACACCATTCATATCCCCATCATGCTTATGACATGATAATTTATTTAAGACATTATTCTAACATTCACGAAAAATATTATCAAATATAAGCAAGCTACTTTCTCTATGCCAAACCAAGCGTTTTTGTTAATGTAAATAAACTTATTCAAATCTAAATGATCAAGATGACTCGAGAAGAATCTTCTATCTTAGTGCTTTGAAATATATATATATATATATATATATATATATTATTAATGATTTTATTGAAGACACTTCAACACTAATAGATTTCTGTATTTCCGTGTCTTTAACTCCTTTGACCAGCCTTATTATATACACAAGAAAACTCAGGGAGGAGTCACGTCATGTTAGAGACGTGACTCATAGATGAGTCAACGTCTTTACCATGACGTGACTCTTCGCTTAACAATCGGCGTTTGAACTTTACGGAAATGCATAATAAACGGTAATGGTATTTTCAACCTTACATATTATTAACCGATACTTTATCGGTATTCAAAAGATCGGTCTTAGTCAAATTCCTCAGCTGATACTAAAACGATAGTTTATATCGATATCAATAATAAATAATTAAATCAATATTATATATAATAATTATACATATCAATATATGTATAATATGATAATTACTATATTCATTTCCAGATATATAATATATAAATAATAAGTTTGTTTTTTTTTGGTAAAAGGCCGAGGCCAAAATTTTATTAAGCAAATAAACAGATATACAAAAAAGCCCCACTCAGTGCAAGCACTGATAGGGAAGAGAGGGTTGAGAAACCCTCTAGCCTTGCCTGGGACCGTAGTCCGGATCCTGATACATTATACTTTTAGAAGGGCATACCCTTTCATAACATTTTCATGATAGTTATATATATTACAAATTTCATTATCATCTTAACTAAATCATGTTTGAAGGTGAGTCACAAACTATATATCGCTACGTCCTTTTAGCGGGATAGGAGTACCTTCCTTCTAGGTTTTGCTCCTTTGTCTCTGTACAATTCCTTACCAATGACGTTACACTTAATTCCTTGTGAATGATAGCTCCTCAAGGTGCCCCTTGATCTCTCTATCCTGAAAAGGCTACATTTTGACTAAGATCCTTGTTAGCATATCGATATTAAAACTAAGTTTTTGCAAGCACTTTAAAGTAAAAATTTGCTTAGAGGAACCCAAGATTTAGATTTATTTGCTTGAAAGAAGTACCTGTGCTTGCCCCATCCTGTAATAAACATACTTTCATTCTAGCTAATCTAGCTAATCTTGAGCCTAGGCTATATCTAAAGAGATTCATATCGCACTTACAAATAAAAGAAAAGTTAATTATTGTAGATACCAATTTTAAGTAATTCTTGTCCTATGACAGAGAGAACATTATGGTTAAGCATACTTATAAGAAATGAATTGATCAAAAATAAACCTTCTCGGAAGGTCATTATAAATACAGAAGCATTGTCCTTATCCATACTGTCTAGGCATCATTACCAAGCTAGCTAAGAGTAACTAGATGATATATAGACTATGGGAAATAAATACCAGAAAAATCACACAAATATAAAAATGATAACTAAAAGATAAATGATAATAAAGGCAGTATTCCCAGAACTCTAAACTTTCCCAGAAGAATCTTCAAGAGATCCGAAAAAGCCGTTTAGAGGAATTACCAGTCTAGGATGAAAATAGGATTTACTTGGTAATCACTTACCTGAAGTTGATGCATATACACTATGTTTTGACTTCAAGATATCCGATTGTTGAGCAAATATTATCTGGAGCTAGCATTTCAAAGACAATCTTCAATAAAGAAAAAGATTATCTACAGTATTGATACTAAAGAAAGAAATACGACACCATCCATTGCAAAACTATCTAAAAGCTACAGGTGAAACCAGATTCTCTTATACTAGGTTGTTTAAGACATTGAGTAACCAAAGGAATGGAGTCTATTATTTAAACAATAATTGCCCAAAATTAATAATCTTATTTCGCTAGGTGTTGGATTCCTAAGGCCCTTCCTTACCAACTATCTCTGCGAAGATTCTTTAGACTGAGCCTAACTATCTTAAAAGCCTACAGGTGTGTTCAGATTCATTAATATCCTAAACTTTTCAGATGCTGACTTGCCCTAATCATTCTTTGTTAAGCAATTGAGGCCATTCTCAAAAATTGACAACTATCCCAAATATGTAACTATCCCAAATGGATAAGTTCTGTTAAATTTAAACAATAATCTCCCGTCGGTGGGAAATATCAGAGACGTTAACTAAACAAAAAGTTATTTAATCATGACTATAGGTAAATAGAAGATTCGGAAATACTTGTGAGTAAGCCTTCCATCATATAGTGTTCCTTTGTAAGACATAAAATGACCATGCTAATGAATCAAACCAGACAAGTAGAAAAGGATGCCATGATTGGACAAAATAGGATTTATATATATATATATATATATATATATATATATATACTTGTATGGGCACAGATATTTATATATGTATCTGCAAGTATATATATATATATAAATATCTGTGCCCATACAAGTATATATATATATATATATATATATATATATATATATATATATATATGTATGTATGTATGAATGTCCATACTTACTATATATATGTCCAATTCAATACCGGATCAATACAACTTATTAACCAATTCAACCTTCGTCTGAAATTATTGATAAGACATACACTTGCTTCACAGATTACCCTTGACAGATCTATTATGAAATATCAGTAGTTAGCTTTTTATTGCTCAGAGATGATAAATCCATAAACACCTCATGGTATTTTTAACGTAAAACACCTTAGTGCCTATGATTGTTTTGCATATTTTTTAAAATTTGTGATGGTATATATTGATTCCCTAAAACATCCTCTTTATTAAATTTGATCAATTATGATCTTAATGTAAAAATGAAATAAGTTACAGCTATCTTCCTCAAGATAGGAAACCTCTGCTGGAGGAGCCATTTGGCTTAAAAGAACAGGTTAAGCTTTGACAAGAGATCTACACTAGATTGCTACATACTAACTTATTAATTCTCTGTATCCATTATTCTGCTACAGGCCCTGATCTGTAAGCTTAATGCTTGAAGGGCATAGATAAATCCATGTTTAAAGCTTACATTTAGATAGAAACATCTTTCAGAATTTTTATGGTTTCCCTCTTAAGTGTAGGCTTGAATTGACGGGGACTGTTTTCAACATTAAAGTTCAGCCTTAATCTTTACTACAGTAACAAAAAGAGGTATGAAGCAACAAATCAACTAGAATACGAAGGGTCAACTACAAAAGATATATATCCAAAAATAATATGCAGTGTACTGAGAAGGATCCTTCGATGTCCTTTATGGTAGGATGACTAATTTAGGATCTGTTTGAGGACTCTGACGACGTCGTCGATGCTTTATCTTCCTTCACCAGCTTCAACCTAATGTCATCATCCGTGATAAATTCAGTCATCCAATTCCCATCTGGAGGAGATCTAACATGGGTGAAATACAGAAGGAAATCCAAGTTCCTTCTTATGGATGGGGTTTCTTCTAAATACCGGTCCCAATCTTCCATCTCTAGAATAGGAAATGCAGAGACATAGCCCTGGTTGACAATTCTTCTTTTATAATCTTTGGGTCTGGGAATGGATAAATCCATTCGAATACTATTAAGCACTTTGTTTAAATCCACTAAATACTTTTTCTTGAAGACTCTTCTACAAAGATTTCCAATAGCTTTTACATCAGGGTCCACCTGTAGAGCTGAGGCTATAAACATAGCCTCTGAGTTGACCCTATGTCTGTTAGTGTTTCCTAAGAATTCCTCACTTAGGATAACCAAAACTGCCCTTACTATAATATTGTATTTAATCAATAGAATTTTCTTGACTCTTTTCAACGAAATTGTCCCTTCAAAGGCTGTTTGCTTGTTTGAGCATCTCAATTTTATTGGCGTCGCCATTTGCTTGAGGAGATGTTGTGGTGAATGGGAGAACCTCACCTCTATATATCAAGTTTCTTGGTAACATTTGCCGAAGGTGAAAATGAAACGTTGGTTGAATAGCGACAAAAAACTCTTCGTTACCTCTTTTATCTCCTAAGGATGATTTTACCTAAATACTCTGCGCTAACCTCCACTAGTATTTGATTTAATGTTTGCCTAGAATGATAGTCCAATCCACTAAAGTTTGACCGATTTTTGCTGTCAAAGACCCAAATAAAACCTATAATAATTATCTAAATATATTTCGAAATACATTTTGTATTAATGTATATTTATAATTCTGAAATAACTAAGCTCTAGTTTTTTATGCTAAACTATGATATTGCTTACCAATATATGTGCCTGTTTATGAAAAGTTCCGGGAAGTTGTTCTTTAGATGCAATATGACAAAGTTTTAGACTTGTCCATTTTTCCCCTGCCTAACTTATACCAGAACTTGAAGAAGCCCAGTTATTCAGCCAAATACTCGATACAAGGAATAATTTACGATAGTGTCTTGTCGGAAAGATCTATATACTAATTAGTGAGCACATGTCAATTTAGACCAAGTTATGTATGAATGTAAAGGATACTGAAAAAAGAAGGAAGAGTAAAATCTAACTTAACAGTGGAATCCTATAAATGGCAAAGCTAGTTGAGGGACAAGCCAAAACAGGGGAGATAGAATTACCTTTGGGCATTGATCTTCTAATCTTAAGCGTGTTGGTGAGTTAAAACAAATCTGCGAGTAAATATTTAGCTTATGTCGTTGAAGAAAGGTACCAAAGCAAGTCTACGAAATCTTCCTATACTTTGTTCATCATCCAAACCAGGTATGTTCAAGGGACAAGGAGAAATGTCCTCCCCGATGAAGCTCTTCTAAGAATAAACCTGGCTGATGCTAAGGATACATTATGAAATTATAAGGTGAGATCCTTAATACTTAAGTGACCCAAAACTCCATCAACAGGATATTAGTAATTCCCCTACTCTTCTATCTTAAAGAGGTCCCAGAAGTCCTAAATATCCTAGGGATGGTTTTCCTAAGATTAAGAACTGAAATCCTTGTTACCGAGCATGGTTGGGTTTTTAGAACAATTTGGGTTATAAAAGGAGGCCAGATTGTTTCAAATAGTTTCCCATCTATTTATTCTTATGAGATATTCATTTGAGTCCATCAAGGAAGATAATATAATACTGGTTCTAGGATTGAAAAAACGAATGGTGAGTACATATTTATTATCTGTAGGCAAACCATATGCATCCATTGCCCTTCTTATACTAGGGTTAGAGTATCTAACATATCTAAATAGTTGAATAAAAATCATCAATTATTATTTTATATGACCATTGATAAGCATTGCTTAATATTCATTGAGAAGCTCACTTATTTTAAGAGATAGCATAGTCTTCTTTCAATAAGTCTTTCTTAAGTTTTAATTTATTGATCAAGAAGCTTAGAACTGACCTGCTAAATAACATGTTTATCCTCTCAAAGATTAAGTAATGAGGAACTACAAAGTTTATTAAGGTTCCCGAGCATGTTTCAGTTTTAGTTGGAATTAGTGTTCTAATTAAAGAGAAGCCTTTTATAAACTAGTAAAGGGTTAGCCTTTGCTTATTCTTGTGGTGCTATATCTCAATAGTAAAGAATCGCTTAGGTAGATTATAGGGTTGCTTCCTTATGGACAGTTAAAACTTCGGTAGCAGAAGATTAGGTGACCTTATACGGCTCCTGAAATGCAGAATTAAAGACTAGACCCATGGGATAAAATAAAGATCTAGGGACTAACCTGCGAGAATATAATAAGTACTATGCTAGAATTAGAATAAACATTTGAAAATATAAAACATAGGGTGTCAATCACTGATATTGTCTTCCTTACTTTAAACCAGTATTGTGCCAGAATAACATAATTACATACTTAAAAGAACCTGTTTTCGAGAGTTCAAAAAGAAATACTATCATCTATATTCTTAAGTCTTACTTTCCTTCTAATCTTTACGAATGATATTGCAGCACCAAAAGGCATCCTTCTTTTGCAAGATGATGATTTGCTCCTGTTTTGCCTTGTAATCCCTTGACGATCTCTTAATCGAAGGAGCTATAATCTTGATGTTGCTTGACGAGTCCTCGTCCATTTCCATTGGGACTTCAAACCCTTCCGCCCGCCAATAATCGAGGATTTCGTCAAGATCTACTTCCTCCTTGAGCACTGTGGCGATGAGGAAGTCCAGATTTTTCCTCATTGAGGGCCATACCTTGTCAAACATAGCTTCATCCTTGAAGAAAAGAATTGGAAGCCTCTGGAAGCTGGGGATGGAAGGGCCTTCATATCCAACTTCATATACAATTCCAGAAAAGGAATGGTGAGATCTTTGTCAATGTCGCGAACATCTTTCTCCAGGCCTAGCCGAAATTCGTCCTTAAAGATTTCTTTCGCCACTCTAATGACTCTCTCTTTAACAGTTCCATTGAAGGTCACTAATGCTATGACGAGTCCAGTCACATGCCCGTTTGTTGATGTCAGTTTTGTACCACTACATAACATATAGCAATTGAATACTTGATACAGCGTACCAAACACTAAACCCTCTCTTGAAAAGTATACGAGGATACTCCAAGATTCCTTACACCTGTGGATACTAACTCAGTTATATAAGTGTGATTTGCTGGTAATCAATTCGGCGGGCTTACGTTGTTTTGTTCACTTGAAAGATGTCAAATTCTCGTTATGATGATAAGGTTTAGCTTTGTAATGTATACTCAATGATTTTCTAATTTATATTACTTCCAACTTTGCTCTTCGAACTTTCGAACTTCAACTTCTCAACTTCAAATTTATGTCACTTCTAACTTTGCTTCTCCAAACTCTCACTACTAAACTACTTGGTTACTTTACTTCTATTCCTACTGAATGGAAAGATTGGCAAATGGACGGGGATCAAACCAAATGAAAGCTTGCCAGTGGCGTTATCTCCATAGATGCAATGATTCAAAGGGAAACAAGACTAGATTACCACACAAAGCTCCTCAACAAGCCGCCAAGATGCTAGTGGCCTAGTATAAAGATCCCTATCAAACATTTACCAATATTACCATACAACTAGCCATCTATCTCTACTCTTACTTTAACACTTGCTTGAAAATGAAATTACTTTAACAACTCAATGAAATGAAATCTATCTCTAACAATTGGAAATAGAAACCATGCAATAACACCAAGTGTTCTTAATCACCATGCAAGACACAACAATGATAAGAGAAGCAATTCTGGTATTATATTAGCAACCATTTTCTTCAACCCTTTACAAATGAGAGCAAATGACCTTATATAGAGGCTCAAAATTACAATGAGTGGCCAAGATTAAGAGGCAAAATCAAGGGCCAAGATTAAACCTTACAAACCCTAATTAGGGTTACCATCTTTCAACCAATTACATAAGGGCACCAACTTTGTGGGCCAATGAGAAAATTACAATAATTATGTCAACCAATGAGAACATAGGACACTTGGCATGATTTGATTGCATGCACATGAAATTGCCACTTCATCAACCTTATCCTATAAAGTTCTTTAATCCTTGAGATGAGATGAAGCCTTGGATGCTTGAGCTTGCCCTTAGAAATTTTCTCATCACCACTTGAACTTGCTTGTACTTGATGTCCTGACCTCGAAAGGGTGAGGTCTCCATGCACTTGGGGTAATCTTGCCTTGACCTTGGTGGCTTGCCTGGATGTGAACCTTCTTGCAATTTGAGAGCCTTGCTCTTGGCCACCGCCTTGAAATCAAACGTGACCTCCCAAAACCTTTCACCTCACTTTCCTCTTTACTATCCTTGCCTTCTTTAACTTTCATGGCCCTTCAAACTCGTCTACTTGAATTTGATTTGCTTGCACCCTTCCCTGCTTTACTACTTTTGGGTTTTGGGGCACCTGCCCTCGCCATATCTCCTTGATTGTTCCACAATCCACCCATCACTAAGTTCATCAATTGCTTTCATCAATGCTTTCCTCCTTGGTTAACCCTTGACTGCCTTCAACTGTTCGAACTGCCACAACCTTGCCCTTTGGCATAAGCTCTTGCCTCAACCATAGTGGTGCAGTGCATCTCCCCAATTGGATTTGGTTCGACTGGCAAAGCATCACTAGTAGTCTTGCATTCGAATTGAAGAAGTACGACCCCATGTAGACTTGCTTCTAATTTTGTACTATCTAAGTTGCAACTCTAAATTCATGCTAATGATCCTAATCCAATCAATCTTTCCTTTACCATTTCCAATGCTTTCAATAAAATAAAACATCCAAGGATCAAACTGTGTACCTTTACTAGAGCCCGGAATCCAGTTGAGAAGTACAATGAAGTTGCCATACTTTGACCTGCTGTATTCTGTTTGCAATCTGACTTTGTGAGCCTTGATGACCTGGTGTAACCAATTCTGCCGTATCATATCCACTACTGGGGTAGACTGAACCTTTCTTTACACAATTCTATACTGATTGATCCTCGCCATAGGGGACTGGTTGTCTCTCAACCTCTCTCTTAATTGAATCAAGTCAAAGGTACCAATGTTGGTGTCTCCAACGTGTTTCAATTTTGAGCAGAAGTTGGAATTGGGTATCATGACTTCCTTGTCTTCTATTTTAGCATTAGTTCCTTTGGGTTGCTTACTTGCATTGGCATCACCCATCCTAAACACTTATCACTCCCTGCCTTTTCTACAATGATGGTGAAACTACACTTATCACTCCAAACTTCCTCTTAATGGGATGGAATACTACACTTATCACTCCCCGCAGTTACCTTAAGAGATGAGCTACACTTATCACTCCAATCTTCTTCCCAATGATGAAATGATGAAGACTACACTTATCACTCCCCGCTTTTGCCTTAAAATGGACTACACTTATCACTCCAATCTTCTCCCTAGGGGTGGGACTACCACTTATCACTCCCCGTCGTTTCCTATGAGATGGACTACACTTATCACTCCAATCTTCCTCCTATGATGATGAAATGAAATGATGGAATGCAAACAAGAACTTGAGGGAAAAAAGCTAATCAAGACAATCGAGTAATCAACCTACTAACCAAAATCTTAACTCTACTCTTGAAACTAGTCTTCAACACTTAACAATAATAACAATGAAATGAACAACAATTAAGGAGAGAAGAAAAGATAGGCCACTCACCAAATATAAAGCTTGGAATTTCTCCTTGATGTAATTGCCTTAGCTTGATCACAACTCCACACAAAAATCTCTCTATCTCCACAATTCTAATAATATGGCCTCCAAGTCAAAATCTTCCTTCCAATTGCCCTTCAAAATCTTGAAATGAGGCCTTAAACAATTAACTCCACCTCTCTAGCAAATCTGGACTTCAAATTCAAATCCACAATCCACCTCCCTATCAAATTTTGAGATTGAAATCTTGTCTTCAATTTTCAGATCTGGGCAAAAAAAAATGTTGTGAAAAAAGCCTTCAAAATCTCAAATTTGGAACGTCAAGATGCTTAAAAAAAAAGGGGCCCCAAACTATATCTAACAATTCTCTGCTTCCTTCTAGACTGTAAATAGTGGATCCAGGCCCCAAATTAGCCTTCAAATGGCTTCAAACTGCACTCAAAAAATGCTCAGGCCTGATGTGAACAGGCTGCCTCCAATTATGACTCAAAAAACTGCCCTTCTAGCCTTCGAAACTGCTCTAAATGATGGATATTTCGCCCAGATCTGATCTCTGAATCAAGTCCGCCAATTCCCTTTATCAACTTCACTGCCAATGTTGATCAAAATCGTCCAAATAATGCTTGTATTTCGCTGCCTAAGAAGACTGAATTCGCCCTTAAAGTGCAGAGCAGAAAACAAATTGCTTGATGTGGAAAAAATGAAATGGGAGGCTCCAATTATATAGCAAACGTCCAGCTCCAATACAAGGCCGACCCTACCAATAAAAAAGACAAAAAATTAATGCAAAACATGTGTATAGGGCCGACTTGGCAATTAGTAAATGATTTTCGATTTAAAAAAAAAACAATAATTAAATGCTTTTGAAAATATAAAGGATGGGACCAAAAATGTTTCAAAATGTATTGAATTTTAACTTTAATTGACACAACCTCCCATGAATTATCAAACACAATCCTTTGAAAATGCCAAGACATAATTTGAAAATTGAAATTACAGCAATTCAGTCTAGACTTCGAAATTTGCAACAGCACTTTGAATCCAATGAAAATCGAAAATGATCTCAAATGAATACAAATTGATCTTGGATCAGATTGAATTTATTGCCAAACTCAAAAAAAATCAAAAATCACCAAGAGGAAAATCAAAAATTGCAAACAAACCAATGGCATTCTCAGAATTTGTCAATTCATCAAATTATAACAATTCAATCAACAATCAGAATTTTGCCTCCAAGAAAATTAAAATTCTTCCCTCAATACTCTGCCAAAAATTCAAATTTAAAAACAACAAACACCCTCAACTCTTTGCAAAAAAGTTTGAATTTGAAAGTCACAAAATGTTTCAATATAATGGAAAATCGATTTAAGTCCAATAAATTTGCAAAGGATCAAATCTGATTTTGACAACCCAATGACATGAAGAAAATTAATCAACAAAATGCAAACCCCATGAAATCGTCAATAACAAGAAATCATGAATTCCATATGAGTTCCTATTCCAATAGTTCTAATCTTCATGCACGATCAACTTTCAAAATTCACTTATAAAAATCAAGATTCTCTCACTTCAAATTGATGTTTTCAAAAAACACATTCCATTGCACAGCCAAATTCATCAGTCAATTGGGATCAAGAGGTCGGGGTAAGGCCAAAAATGTCTAAGTCTAGAAGTTTCAGAACGGGGGTCACCATGGAATGGGGCGATGTTGTAAAAACCTCACAACATCTGGCGACTCCACTGGTGAAATGTTCCTGAACATTTCGAGAACAAAATAACTTAGAACAAAAATCTCAGGATGACTCATTCGAACATCTACTTAAGGACAAGTACTCAACCCGGGAAAGAACTCTCAAGCTAAACTTGAGCACCTTGACCATAAGTTACTCACGTGTGTGCAAATGATTTATTCCCCGCTCAACGAAAACTTGATAATCTTTTAGATCCAATAAACTTAGCTATTACAATATCCTTACTTCAAAAGCATCCTAGATAGAGCCCCGCTGCCAGTCAAGCGTCCATAGCCCCGACGGAGTTATCGTTGTGGCACCACAATCACGATTCTACCTTTAGTGACCACTTAGTAGCACCGATAGAGATGACTGCAAGCCCTCAAAGCCAATTTTCATCTTATTCACACTTTGATACTACTTTTCATTTTTGCGCTTTTCATTTTTTCCTCTCTTTTCTCATGATATTTCTCTTTTTCAACCAATTTTCTGTTTGGCTTGCAGGCAATGAAGCCCGCAGAGGGTTTGGAAGACCACAGTGGCGCTGAAGCAGGTGTATGATTTTCACTAAGTCCAACTTCACTTCGAAATACCAAGAACTCGGAGCAATTAAGTGTGAGTAAAATGTCGTAACCAAGTCAAAGGTAACTCAAGAACCACTATTGAGTCTGACCCGAATTTAGTACAAGTCCTACCATAGATCAACGACTAAGTACGTCCTAAAATCTCCGAACCTCGTCAAATATATTCAAGAAATGAACAAGACGGACTCCTGTTTTGTCATCAAAAGTGTGAGGTCAACACAATTCACTCACGGATGATAACCAGGACCCCCTCTGGCTTGCAAGGCCCCCAAGAACCAAAACTGCTCTCGAAACTAAAGGGAAGCTAAAAGATCCCAAGTCAAGTGACTTGGTGCAAAATAACCATTGAGCTCCCTCAAAACTCCTAAGCTAAACAACAGAAAGCAAATCTACTCTAACCAACTGAAAGCAAACTACTCTAACACTCGGACCAAATGGTCCAAGGCAAACTCTAACTCTACGAACAGAAAGCAAACTAGACTACTAACTGAAAGCAAACTAAACCCCACTATGTACAGAAAAGGGCTCTGGACGGAGTCCTAAGCTTGGAAATAATGCTTGAGGAATTGCCCGTTGATAGGCAACGAGACATCCCTACCAGTGAGTGTCTTGAGCTTAAATGCATTATCCCCAATGATTTCAGCAATTTGGAAAGGACCCTTTCATAGTTTATCGAATTTGTCGTGTTGTCCTTTCTTTTCATGGGCTTTATCCCAATATAAGACCAAATCAGAGATCCTGAAGGCCTTGTTTTGTGATCTTCTATTGAACCAACGTTTCACTACCCCTTAATGTTTTGCAAACTTTTCCAGGGCTTCATCTCTCTTCTCGTCTAATGGCATCAACTGAGTCAACCTAGCTTGGACCCAAGGTTACCTCCCGAGGCTCTGTCGAGGTTAAATTTGAAAATGCCTTTTTATTGAGGGTAAAATTTTAATTAGTTCTGATGCTACCTCCTTAAAGGATTCTCTGGCTATACCATTGAAGTTTATACCCTGATGTCCTCTTAATTCATGTTGATCCTAGTTAAGAATTAATGATTTCATCCACCTTAAATTAAACTATGTTTTCTAGATCTTAAAGAAGGCTATTGGGACTAGAAATTCTAGCCTAAGAGTGGAAGTTATTGTTCAGACATAATAATCCCATCTACCCCTAAATTAGCTAATTTATCCGCTCTCTTATTCCCGTCCCAATAAATATGATTAATTGAGACTTCTTGAAAGGTTTCACATAGAGTCACAGCTTGGGAGAGAAGGGAGTTTAATTTCCAGTTAGGAGTTTCACCCTTCCTTAGTGCATTAATGGTGATTGTCGAATCCCCTTCTATTTCTAATTGCTTTAATCCTAGGGAGGCACATTTTTTAAGGCCTTTGACTAAAGCAAAAAGTTCCGCCCAATTATTTGTTTCAATTCCAATAGGAGCTGCAATTACTGCTAATTCTTCTCCAGCTTGATTATGAATGCAGCATCCAATGCCTGCAATCCCCAGGTTGCCCCTGGATGCCCCATCGAAGTTAAGCTTGTACCAGCCATCCCTTGGAGGTTTCCATTTGCATTTGTCTCTCTTTGACGTCTTATTTTGTGAATTAGAACCTATAAAAGGAGGGAGGGCTAGGCACACCCATTTTCCCCTCATTTTACCGTCCCAATAACTCATATTGAGATTAGTTTTTAGGTTTTTGGCTGTCCTACAATTCATATTTTCTATGATTGCGGCTTCTATTTTATTGCATAGTTGTTTCCATTCTAATTTTTCTTCCTTGAAAATTCTTCTATTCCGTTCTTTCCAAATTTCCCATATTAAAATAGAGGGCGAAATAGTCCATAGGTTGGGATATATACTTCTTTGTTTGATGATTGGCCATGCTTGCAGCATTGCGCTGAGGGAATGAGGAAAGGTTGAAGACCATCCCAAGTTGCCTAGCAACCAATCCCAGCACTGATTTGTAAAAGGACAGTTAACGAAAAGATGGTCAATATCTTTTTCGCTCTTTACACAAAGAGGACATCTACTGTGACCATAGAAGCCGAGTTTATTAAATCTATCCGCGGTTAAGAGTCTATAGTTCATTGCTAGCCATGAGAAGAATCCAGCTTTCGGAGAACACTCCTTGCCCCAACAAAGGTGGATAGGTAAAGTAGTTTTGGGTCTCTTATGATTCTAGACAATGAGCTTATACCCATCCTTAGTATTGTATTCTCCAGACTTAGATCCATCCCAAACTAGTGAATCTTTCGATTTGTTTAAAGAAAACTTTCTATTTTCTAGAATATCCATGATTGTTGCTTCCTCCGAAGATGAAATCCCAAAATTCTTTAAGGATTTCCAAACCCAATTATCCCCATTGAAAGTTGTGTAGTCTTTGAGAAAGATGTCATTCTTCTCCTTTAATAGATTAGTGAGGGAAGAGTTATTCAACTTCTTGGATATAATTTCATAACCTCCCCATGAATCGTCCCAAAACAAAATCTCTTCCCCCGACCCTAGACACCACGTTAATTTTCCCATAATGATATGCCTACATTTCATCATAAAATCTCATATTCTCGATCCTTTAGGAGGATTAAATTCTCTAAAGATGTTAATGGGGGAATGGTCTTTCAAATATTTGTGGATGAGAATCTTAGCCCATTTAGCTTGCGGATTTCTAAAGAGTCTCCATAGTAGTTTGGCTCCTAGGGCACTGCCTTGGTCCCCTAAGTTTTTAAGACCCACCCCACCTTCCTCTTTTGGTTTGCAAATATTATCCCATGACATTAAGGGAATTTTCTTATTTTCATTGCTTCCCTGCCAAAAAAACGTTCTTAGGTGCTTGGTAATTTCTAATCTTTTATTTGAAGGAAGGTGCATACAGGAAAGATGATAGGTTGGCATGGTTTCCAAAACTGACCTTACCATGGTGGTTCTACCCACAGAGGACAGCCATCTCCCTTTCCAAGAGCTTATTTTGTTTTTGATCTTGTCAATGATGGGATCCCATATGTCCGTAGCTCTGTTGTCCTTAACTAAGGAAAGGCCTAGATATTTACAAGGAAGCTTACCCTATTTAAAATTGAGGATCTTACAGATATCTCTTTCAGTTGCTAAATCAGTATTGAAGAAGAAGATGTCTGATTTGTCCGGATTAATTTCTTGTCCTGAAGCCAATGAATAAGTCCTCAAGACCCTCTCAAAGGCATTTGCCTCCATTCTATTACTGGCTCCGTATAGAAGAGTATCATCGACAAAATGTTGGTGAGTGGTAGGGTCTAAGTCATTGGTGATGGAAATACCTTCAATTGCCCCACATTCATTTTCTTTTGAAATTGCTCTACCTAGAGCTTCTACCATGATTATGAATAGAAATGGGGAAATGGGATCCCCTTGTCTAAGGCCTCTGGAGATGCCAAAAAAACCTTCCGAGGTCCATTCACTAAAACCAAGATCATAGGGGTGGAAATGCATTCGAAAATTAGGTTTATCTAGCTTTTAGCAAAGCCAAAGGCTTCCATGCATTTACATAGAAATCTCCAATCTACTTTGTCATATGCTTTTTTTATGTCCAATTTAATAAACATACTTGGGTTCTTATTTTTGAGGATAGAATGTATTGCTTCTTGAGCTATGATTACCCCATCAAAGATGGATCTCCCAAGGAAAAAACCTGTCTGTTCTTCACTGATGATTAGGGGGAGAAGTTTTTGAAGTCTAAGGGCCAGTGTTTTGGTGAGCAGTTTATACAATGTATTACATAGTGCTATTGGTCTAAAATCATTGAGGCAAGAAGGTTTCTCTTTTTTGGGAATGAGAGCGAAAAAGGTGTTGTTTACTTCTTTAAATATTTTGCTTGAGTTCCTAATCCCTTCAAGGGCATCCGTAACCTCCTTTTTGATAAAGTGCCAGCACTTTTGGAAAAAAATAGTCGAGAAGCCGTCTGGTCCTCGAGATTTGTCTGGATTCATTTGCATTAAGGCATGATGAATCTCATCCATGGTGAATTTACCATTTAAGATTTGGTTTTGTTGTTTAGATATGACTTTAGGGATATTTTTCAGAAGTTCAGCTTGACATCCTAGATTCGACGATTCTCTATTATTTAGAATGTTTTCAAAATAGTTTACTGATTCCTCCACTATACCTTTGGAATCTTCTATGGTATCACCCTTATCATTAACAATACAAGAAATCCTATTAGTGTTCCTTCTTTGTTTGGTACTATTATGAAAGAATTTAGTATTTGTATCTCCTGCTTCTAACCAAGTTTCTCTTGATTTTTGTTTCCAGAAAATTTCTCCTCTTGCCAGTATCTCTTAATATTCCTTCAGTAAGTTCTTCTCCCTATGATACAAATCATCATTCATTCCACCCTTGATAACCTAATAATTAACTTCTCCCAATTCTGATTATAGCTCTAGTTTTTTTTCAAAGATGTTGCCAAACTTAGATGCGTTACATTCTAACAATTTCCTCTTAATCCACTTTAGTTTGTTTAATCTAAACATTTTAGAGCCTGATATCTTGGGCTCTAACCACCAAGATTCAATCAGCGTTAGGATGTCCGGATCCCTTAACCATGCTTGTTCGAATTTGAAGGCACACTTTTTTGGCTTAGATGGTGTTAAGATGCTGAGAAGTATCGGATAGTGATCCAAACCAGATAACGAAAGGATGTTAGCTGATAGTGAAATATCAAAATTTGTCAAAATACCTTTAAGAAAGAATCTATCTAATTTCTCTGCTATGTTGCAAAAACCTAGTCTTCTATTGTTCCAAGTGAAGGAGTTGTCCTGTGTTGGAATTTCAACGAAAGAGTTCTTATCCCTCCAACGTGTATAGTCTTTTGAAGCAGGTGGAAAGAAATTCGCTCCTCCTTTCTTCTCAGAAATTTTTGTTATCACATTGAAATCACCTCCTAGAAAACAGAGCGTGTCCTTTGTCTGTTCAAAATACGATTCAATCTCTTTCCAGACTATAAGTTTATCTTTATTTTGAATGGGTCCATATACATTTATCAAATTAAAGGTCAGATTAAGTCTAAAGTTTCTGACTGTTTCACTCATCCAAAATTGTCTTTTTTTTGTAATGTTAATTGATGTACTCCTAGGATCCCAAATGATGGCTAGGCCACTAGATGCTCCCTTAGCCGGCAAGGCTTCCATTTCCCTCAATCCTAATTTCTTTTTAAAAATTTCCTAATTCTATGTGATCTAGCTTAGTCTCTTGTATTAACATGATCTCTGGATTATGAATTTTGATACAGCGTCTGATCAGACGCTGCTTGTTAGGGGCATTCATGGCCCTAACATTCCATGAAAGGACATTCATGGCTCCTTGGGAAGGCTCTTCCCCTTCCCTGCATTCAAAATAGATGTGATTTTGACCTGTCCTAAAGCTTCCCCTGCCAAGCTTCTTAATTCTGTATTGGGCTTTCTTCCTCTTTTCCTTGCTTTTTTCTCACAATCTGGGGTTTTCCTACTTTCCTTAAGTTGAGCAATACCTAGAGATTCCTGCTCTTGTGATTCTATTTCCTCCAGATTTATTAACAGCTCTTCTACAGATCCTTCCATGGTGGTACTATTTATCTTGATTCCATCACCTATGAGCTCTTTCTAACGTTCTACTTCTTCTGGATCACAGATTTCATCTAAAAATTGTTCCATTAAATCTTCAGTTACTATTTCCCCTATATAATTTGCTATTATATTTACTTCTTCCCTAATTTTTTCATCATCGGCCTCTAGGTTCTCTTCATTGTTTGACAGGTCTTTATTAGGGGTATCACTAGAATACGGAGATGAATTAATATTAACCCCAGCCATGCTTGTAAAGTTACTAAGAATAGGATTTTTTGTGTGATCATCTCTCAGTGTCTTTTCTTTTGTCTCAAAATTCTGAAGATTCCTATCCAACATTATCTTTGGGACACTCTGAGGCTACACACCGTGTTCCCTCAATTTCCATCCTATTAATGTTCAAAGATTCATGATCATCTGAGAGCTTAGAGTCGAGTTTTAAAGGTAAGGTTTGAAAGTTGTTCTTATCCTCACCCTGTGGAATATTCTTGGTATAATGATTATTTGTTTTAAACCTTTTGTAAGTGTCAAGGGAGGGAGGAATTAGCAATGGTGATTCTACTGTATTCCTAATAATTTTTGAAAGTGTAATCGAAGAATCAATATTCATAATTTCTTTGATGAGAATATTCTTTTGTCTGTTAGACTCATCTATTTCACTGGTTTCATCATCAGAAAATAGCGAAAAATCAATGTTGTCCATGCTTGAGGTTGAGTTTTTGTTACTTTCTAAGTTAGCAAGATTACTTGGTGTTCCTGATTCCTACATAAAAGGGTTTCTGTTGCTAGAGTTTTTTCGAGCTGGCTAGGATTGGACCAGATAATGTTTTTAGGGGTCTTTGTTGAAATAGGTTCATTTATTGAGGTGGTGATGTCCTCATTGGAGGTCTCCGGATTTATGCATACTGGTTTGTGATTACAATTCTTATTCCTCATAGATTCATCTTGCCCAGGGGAGCGATTGAGAAAACAAAAACCTCCTTTCTCATTAAAAGATAACTCCGGAAAGGGTTCTACAGAATTCGTAAATTTGGGGTAAGGACAGATTTCTCCTTCCTCTAAAGATGATGATAATGTATTAAAACCATATTCTATGTTAATCTTATTGAAGTCATTGGTAAGGACTACCTAATCTTGGATTTTCATGTCTCTGTTATTAGTTACTGATAAACCATTATCCCCTTTTTCTGCTTTGATGTTTATGTTAGCAGGGTTGATAAGAGTAGATGGACAGGAATAGGGATCTATTTCCCTTTCTTTAAGATGCGGAACCGCTACTCCTTCCGAAACTCTAAGAGTGGAATCATCTTCCTCTAGATCCTCATCATAGAATTTAGGGTGAATTGTTATCGACCCTGAATCACAGCAAATTTCCAAAGGGAAGTTGATTGCTGCGTTAAGTTTCATTTTGACAATAATGATTATTTCCGCATGAACCATATCATTATTAACAACACCTACAAATTGCCCTAGGTAATTTCCTATCTCCCGAAGGGAATCAATATCTGAGAGTTCAAACTCGCTCTATTGATTAGAAAATCTTTTAATTTTAATGGGTCAAACATAGGCATCCAGTCAAAGGAAGAAAACCCTTTGTTCCTAAATTCTGGTAATCCCTCAGACAGAAGCTTTGTCTTAAAAGTCTCACTGGAGCAATCGATATAAATAAATTTCTCTTGGAGGATAGTGGTGCGTACCTTGTTGACTAGCTTAGATTCAATCCATGCTGCAATAGTTTCTATCGAAGCCCCTATGCCATTCCATCTACAGAAAAAACAAAATTTCGCACACATTCTTTGTATGCTACTTACCGTTCTATTCTTTATGACTAAAATTTTCTGATTAGGGTTAGTTGTTGAAGAAAGTTTTCCCAAATCCTGAATGCTTGCTGAGTTAAGATTACTATTACCTTTTAGATGCAACTCCGTTGTTCTTCTATGTGGTGGAGAATAAACCTTACCGGTGGAGAGATTAGGGTTTAGCTTACCAGAATCCACCTGTTTGAGTCCAAAAGGTGCTTCAAACTTTTGGTGATTTCCGAGCGTTGGATCTGTCTTCTTCAAAGGGCATTGAATCCTTCGATGTGGAGGGAGTAAGTAACTTGGTGGTGATTTGCAGTTTTATCGGAGACTGAGGACGCATTTTGCCTCCCGAGGAGAAGCCCTAGGTAGAGACCTAGGGGAAGAGGATAATAATGCAGAAAATTGGTTTGATAAGCAGAGGGAGAAAGGAGCAACAGAGGCCTTAGACGCATGTCTTTGTGGATTTGAAATATGCTTCCAGCCTGAGAAACCGACATCTTGTCCGGAGGTTTGAGAATATGCAGTCTTCCTTTCTTCCCTGCTGAAAAACTTGGCATATTTTGTTTTAGAGAAAACGAATATCTGTTGATCGAGCAAATACACAGACAAAATTTTGGGTCGCATGCGAATAGCAGAGCAGAGCAGAGCCATTTTTTATTTATTATTTAAATGCATTTAAATAATAAGTATTATTATTATATATATATATAATTTTTATCTGATCGACGGTATCATATTTCAACAGTTTTTGACTGAATTATATTAGCAAACATTGTGGAAATTGCTGACTGGTTCCAAGACAACATCCCTGACTGACAGTTTTAAGAAAAAAATTTGCCATGTCAACAATTCTAAACCTCAGTTGATGGGTATAAAGAATATATTTCAACAATTACATACATGAGAATATTGTTGTCTCTTTTATTAAATTGGTTATTGATATGTATGCTTGTTCCAGCTACCAGCTAGACAATGGAGATTAGTTTGCTTTGATCAAATGATCATCATGAAGAGCAAAGTCAATGTTATCTTATATTCGGAAAAGATTTGGTGGTTATCTTCGTCCAACCTAGATCCATTAGATTTTTTGTTATCATTGTAGGATTCATGTGTAAGTGTAGTTGCAAACAAGAATGGTGTCCTTGATTTTGTTGTTGGCTACAGGTATTTCAGTGAGAATGTAAAGTCACGCCTCAAATCATTAATGAATATAACCATTACAATTAAAATAAAATGTCAAACATCATTACAGCAACCAAACAAATCAGAAAAGAAGATTACACAGCCATTTTTTAATAGGTACAACCCCGAAGAATTTTGACACAAGAAACTGGACAACTTGACACCTCACAACAAAGAAGCTAATATGAATATGAAAGTACAAAGAGACAAGTGAATTTCTGGAAGGTTTCAACACCTGATCTGTAATGTCCCCTTTTTGGTGAACTTGGGAAATAGGGACAATTACCTTGCCAAAGCAATTGTAGGAGACTTATTTCCTTGAAGTCTCACTTAACACTATATATGATACTTCTGTGAATGTTTATGTATAAAATTGATAAATATATCACTACTATCTCTAATATGACAATTGGAAATTTGCAAGGTGATTAAGTCTCTCTCTCTATATATATGTATACCTATACATACACACACAGGGATATATATACACACACTCATCTTAATAATATATGCAATCTGCCAATGATACTATATGGAGTGGATATAGAATCACTGATGTATTCAAAGATTAGATATTCGAATCTGCAGATATATATTGTATAGTTTGGCTCTTTATGATATATCAATATAAACTATGCAATGAACTTCCTTTCAATGATGCTGTCTGATATATCTATATAAGTGTGCAACAATGAAAAATGTGCTATGTCTGATATGTCAATAAATTTATGTAGGCTGCTATATATGATATGCCAATATGTATATGCAATAAAATATTGGTAATACCACTTATAGTGAGAAGGTTGCTGTTTCAGGTATATAGATGTATACTTGCAACAATGATAATGATGCTGTTTCTGATCAGAACTCTTGAATCCTACAACTATGGTGCCTTCTCTGATCTATATTTAATTGTTTGCAACCAGTTTATGCCAGCGAGGCAAATGATCTATTGAGAAGATCCAAAATGGATAAATATAAAATAAGTCTCAATCTCATGCTTTGAATGACATGTGAATAACATTTATATCTTACTTCATGATTGAAGAGTTACCTTTCATGAGACATGTCTCAAGTCTTAAAGGGTTCACACCATTTTATGAAGAAACTAATCGATATACTAATATTAATCTATTAGTTATCATGTCTCTTGCTGCATCAATTGCTAAACTTATATACCAACTGTTGCCCTTCAATCTTCATACCTCTTAGATAGATATCAATCTTGGCTTGGCTTATGCTCTTTTAGATAGATATCGTTATTGGTCCCACATGGTTATAAGTTTATAACTAATCATAGATTAGTCAACTCTCTTTCTGAAATGATATTCATTAATCATTCGAATATTAGCCAAATCGCTCATTGATAATTACTAAAGGATCTTATCCTCAACCAAACAATTGCTACTTGATTACAGCTCAACAAATATTAATCCTTCAATGTTTTTAGACGGTTTCAAGGATGCATAGACTCCTGTTATTTTACATGTTATTATGCGTTGGAACATATATATGAATCGATAAAACTCTGTTATCTTCCTTTTGATATCAAGCTGTTGATATTCAATATCACCATTAGTTATTACAATATCTTTAATGATATAGGGCATTTGTCTCCGTCAGAAGTATGTTCTCAGTAGTAATCATTATCAGCTCTGTATCGGTAATCGTATTGATCAATGGAAGTAGTAACAGGTATTTGCTCGAGCCATTTTATGCCATCATGGTTTTTACCATAAATGATCATAATATAAGTCGTTGCTTTTATTATTACCAGTGGCATCTAAACTCATCAGATAGTAGCACTAACAATTGCCATCCTTCAATAAGATGATGCTATTAGTATTAATAATTTAATACCATTGTTGGGTGATAAATTGCCAACTTAGCGACTACTTTGTTTCCTTAACAATATCAACCATCCTTAAATTAATCTTTGATTATTCACTTGTATCACATGCATAATATCTTTACCCGTGCCTTTGACTAATCCATATTTAAATTTGTTTCCTCCACGTTGTTCTTGGATTGGTTTGTGTGATGATATTATCACCGTGATAGCCTCTAAGTTACTCCATATCAATCACTTCCTTGATTACCTGCTACATTCTTTCGTTCCTTGTATTGATATATATGAAAATTATATGTCGATGTATGAATAACGGATGGTATCACTATCGTATATGCCAATCTTATTTGTTATGATAGTTGTCTTTTGTGATGACCGGTAGTGGTAATACCATTAATGTCTAAGTGCCACATACATATTCATGAACTAATGATGAGTCATCCATATATTGGGTTTCAACCCTATCACTGACTGTTGTGTGTTTGTTCCCTTTAATAAGATAACGTTATTGATTTTGGTTGTCTCCTGGTCCGAAATGGGGAAACGTCTCCAAGACACCAATTTTTTTAACAATTTTGGAGACAGCTATATAAAATATAGGAAAACTTTAGAATATATAAGAAAGTTTTAAATATTCATATGTAAACATGGATAAAACATGCATATATACATTATATTCATATGAAAACATGGACAAAGCATGTATATATACATTATAGAACCTTAAAATATAACATTTATCTTCAATTGATGCTCTTGTTTGACCACCAATATTGACGGTATTGAGTAGTCTGTACTAGCCATTCCCATTGATGTTAAGTTACAGCCCAAGCATGTGAGTTTGAAGGAGTATGAGTGGTTTCCAGCCTGAGAAGTACGACCAAGTACAGGTTGTATCTCTTGCAGACCTAGTGTGATCTGCTCGGTATGATTCCCTACATTTCTTGGCCCCTTTGTTCCTGTTTGGTGGTGCTTGTTAAGATATACCTTCATCCGTATACATACATACATACATACATATATATATATATATATATATATATATATATATATATATATATATATCATACTATTCTATACATTGTTAATAAAGAGTTGTAATTTATATTGTTATTATCATATTATCATTATTATATTTATAATGTAATAATGATAATATCATAATACAATATTATGATATTACATTAATATTGATCGAACTATGTTCGATATCTATCATAATTATTAGCATCGACTGTTAAGTCGAATGAATGAATGAACATTGAAACAGCCGACTACACTAATGTAAGTCGCTGCTTACATTAGTGCTAGCGACTGTTGTTAATAGTCGCTAGCACTAATGTAAGCAGCGACCATGCGACGTGCCTTTTCATTTGCAAGGGACACAATGTTTGCTGTCATCCGATCGACAGCATATATATATGTATGCTGTGATCGCATGGATAAAACAATCAATAAAAGGAGTTCATTGCAGTTATCACCTGCGGTCACAGCATATAATATAACCAGTATAAATATAAAAGCATCACAGCATATTTATATATCAGAACAGTCATTTATTAGTATACATAAAACAGTAAATTATATTCCCAAGATCTGATTTTCCTAACATGGTATCAAAGCAGAGTTAAAGGGAATTAATTCTGAATTATTATTTGATAGGAATACAAAACAAAAATATTATTTAAAGGAGAAGAGTCATCACAAATTATCAAAATGACCACCGGAATCAGGATGGAGGATAGATTGGAAGGAGCATCAAATTTTCTATCATGGAAAATTAGAATCACCACACTCCTACAAGAACTGGAATTAGAATCTTTCATAGAAACGGAAAAAGAAATGCCCACAGACGAAGCAGAGAAAACGACTATGAAAAGGAGGAACAATAAAGCTAAGAAATTAATTGTTGATTCAATTAAAGATTCTATTCTCCCAAGCATAGCAAGATTAGCAACAGCATATGAGGTTTTTAAGAAAATTCAAGAAACATATGAGATAAACAATACAAGTCGAATATTAACCTTGAAGGAACAACTACTGACCATAAAAATGAATAAAGGTGAAACAGTTACATCTTATTTCCTGAGAATTGCTGAAATACGAGATCAACTATTCTCCATCGGTAACACTATAGAAGACATGGAATTATCTCTAATATCATTAAGGGGATTACCAACATCCTGGGAGAATTTTATTCAATGCATAAGCACACGTCCACCTCTACCAAAATTTGATCAACTTAAGAACGACTGTACTCAAGAAGAATCGAGACTTATTACCAGAGGGATAGGTCTAAAGAAAGAGGGAGAAACACAAGCACTCAACACAAAGTCCCACAACAAAAAGAGAAAATCTTTTAAAAGAAAGGGGGGATTCAAAAGAGATTTTTCTAAAATCCAATGTTACAAATGTGATAAATATGGGCACACTCATCGACATTGTCCTGAAAGGCAAAAGACTCAAGCCACCGTAGCTGAAGCAAAAGAAATTCCACTCTTCTTTACAGCTCTCTCAAGTGAACTAAATTCCAATATTAAAACTTAGATAATTCATAGTGGTGCATCAAGACATATAACTGGATTCAAAAATCAGTTTGAGACACTTGAAAATTATTCAACCGAAGAAGTGACTATTGGGGATAACTCCACCTACCCAGTGAAAGGAATAGGGACCTGTACCATAAAGATAAAGAATGGAGTATCTCTACAACTAAAAGATGTTCTATTTGTACCTGGAATCAAAAGAAACTTAGTCTCTATATCAGGACTAGCAGACCAAGGATTTCGGGTCACCTTTAATGAAGACAAAATTCTATTATGGCCTAAGAATTCAAATATGAAGAATGCTACAATCATAGGGACAAGAGATGGTAGTCTTTATAAAATATGTAATGATCAGAAATCTGCACTAACTCATGAAATCGCAAATCATAATGAATTATGGCATAAGAGGTTGGGACATCTAAGGTTTAATGCTCTACCTTTAATAAACAAGATTACTACAAGTCTTCCACACTTCAAAAAATAATCATCCTGGCATTTGCAAAGGTTGTGCACTAGGAAAGAATATAAAAGGGTCTTTTCCTACAAGTGAGCACAAATCTAAAGTAATCTTAGAATTACTTCATACGGATTTATGTGGACCCATGTCAACACCTTCATTAACAGGATCACTATACCATATTATTTTTGTTGATGACTATTCTCGGAAAACTTGGATATACTTTCTTAAGGTTAAAGAATCAAGTGAGGTACTATCTAAATTCAAAGAATTTAAAGCATTAGTAGAAAATCAAACAGATAAAAGAATAAAAGTATTAAGATCAGATAATGGAGGTGAATACAAATCTGACATATTTAAAGAATTTTGTAATTCTGTTGGGATTAAGAGGGAGTATACTGTACCGTATAATCCTCAACAGAATGGAGTAGCAGAAAGGAAGAATAGATCCATAATCGAAGCAGCAAAAGCCATGATGCTCGATCAAAACCTTCATACTTCTTTTTGGGCAGAAGCTTCAAATACAGCAGTATATATTCAAAATCGGTGTCCACACTCCATATTAGAAAACATAACACTAGAAGAAGCATTTACAGGGATCAAACCAGACCTAAGTCATCTTAGGATATTTGGATGTCTCGTATACATTCATGTACCTAAAGAGAAGAGGACTAAACTAGAACCATCAGGTAAGAGAGGCATACTTGTTGGTTATAGTGAAAACACAAAAGGGTATCGAATCTATATTCCAGGACAAAAGTCTGTTGAGATGGGTAGAGATGTAAAATTTGTTGAAAATAACACATTTAAAAACCTTGAAGAAGATAACATCCTGGAGATAGAAGAAGATCTCACTGCTGAAATTGAGAGGGAGGATATAGAAAAACCTGAATCTCCTGTCATTGAAAATGAGAATACTAATGTAATCAATGGTAAGAAAAAGCCATTATGGGCAAGGCAAATAATTAAAGAAAATAATGTAGAACCTAATAAAATATCTCATGAGAGTAAAAGGACAAGAACTCAAAAATGTTATGCAACTCTTATAACATAAATCAATAAATCAGAACCATCAAATCCAAAGGAGGCATTATCTAATCAAGCATGGAGAGAGGCAATGATTGAAGAATATCAATCTATAATAAAGAATGATGTCTGGGACATAGTACCTAGACCTAAAATTAAAACCGTTGTCTCCTCTAAATGGCTATTCAAAACTAAATATGCTCCTGACGGAAGTATTGAGAAGCATAAAGCTCGGTTTCTTGCTAGAGGATTCTCACAGAAAGCAGGTATTGATTATGAAGAAACATTTGCTCCAGTAGCTCGGTATACATCAGTCAAAACCATTATTGCTATAGCAGCATCTAAAGGGTGGAAGATACACCAGATGGATGTGAAAACGGCATTCCTAAATGGCACCATTGAAGAAGAAGTATATTTAGAGCAGCCAGAAGGGTTCATTATACATGATGCATCAAAATATGTTTGCAAACTCAAGAAAGCACTATATGGGTTGAAACAAGCTCCCAGAGCTTGGTATGAAAGGATAAATAGCTATCTTTCAAAATTAGGATACTCTAAAAATGATGCAGATCCTAACATTTACTTTAAGATAACAAATGGCAACATGGTTATTTTAGTTCTTTATGTAGATGATCTTTTAATAACAGAAGAAGATCATCTTATTGCAAAATGTAAGCAAGAACTCATTGCTGAATTTGACATGAAAGATCTAGGACTCTTACATTATTTCTTAGGGTTGGAAGTGTTTCAAAAGGAAAGCTATATTCTGCTAAATCAACAAAAATACACTATTGATATTCTAACCAGGTTTGGAATGATGGAATGTAAGCCTTTATCCACACCTATGGAAACAAATCTGCACAAACTCAAAGTTGAAGCAGAAGAGTCTGAACCCTCTGATCCTACATTGTATAGAGAAATTGTTGGTTCTCTTATGCACTTGGTGAACACTAGACCTGACATCTGTTATGCAACCAATGTTGTGAGTCACTTTATGTGTGAGCCCAAGGAAATACACTTAACGGCAACTAAGCATATCTTGAGATATCTACGAGGCTCTATTGGATTTGGGCTAAAGTATGAAAAGGTAGAAATCAATCTTCAAAGGTATTCTGATTCTGATTGGGCTGGAAGTACTACCGATCGAAAAAGCACTACAAGGTGTTGTTTCAGTCTTGGTTCAGCTATGATTTCTTGGTTCAGTCGAAAACAGTCAACAGTAGCATTAAGCTCCACTGAAGCTGAATATATGGCAGCATCCATGGGAGCACGTGAAGCAGTATGGTTAAGAAAGCTAGTATTTGGATTGTTTGGAAAACCTCTAGATCCAACTGTGATTCATTGTGACAATCAAAGTTGTATCAAGTTATCTGTTAATCCAGTTTTTCATAACAGGTCCAAACATATTGAGATTCCATATCATTACATAAGAGATATGGTAGAGAGAAATATCATAAGGCTAGAGTACATTAGTACTGAAGAACAGAATGCTGATATTTTCACTAAGCCACTGGCAAAGCTGAAGATAGAATACTTCAGAAATAAACTTGGCATGATCAGGCTTTGATGTATGGTTTAAACCCCTCTTATTTATAAGTTTTTTATTCATGAATAAATGTTAAAAATGTGTATATTGCAATATTGTGTAAATGATCATTTGTGTGTGGGTTAACATTTCAAGGTGACGATCTTGTAAATGGTTAACCAAAGTGTCAAGATAGACTACTTAATTGTGTGTCCCGATTGTGCGGAGATCTTGACTCTTGTTATTACTGGATGTGTAATAACGAAACCATATCATGATAGACTACTTCATTGTGTGTCCCAAATGTGCGGAGATCTTGATATTCAAGTCTATTTTCATGACGAGACTAAATTAACTGGTGCATCCCGAATTGACGGATGTGATGATAGACTTTTGATATTTAATACTCACTCGCTAAGAGGGAGTGTTAAGATATAGCTTCATTCGTATATATATATATATATATATATATATATATATATATATATATATATTATACTATTCTATACATTGTTAATAAAGAGTTGTAATTTATATTGTTATTATCATATTATCATTATTATATTTATAATATAATAATGATAATATCATAATACAATATTATGATATTACATTAATATTGATCGAACTATGTTCGATATCTATCATAATTATTAGCATCGACTGTTAAGTCGAATGAATGAATGAACATTGAAACAGCCGACTACACTAATGTAAGTCGCTGCTTACATTAGTGCTAGCGACTGTTGTTAATAGTCGCTAGCACTAATGTAAGCAGCGACCATGGGACGTGCCTTTTCATTTGCAAGGGACACAATGTTTGCTGTCATCCAATCGACAGCATATATATATGTATGCTGTGATCGCATGGATAACACAATCAATAAAAGGAGTTCATTGCTGTTATCACCTGCGGTCACAGCATATAATATAATCAGTATAAATATAAAAGCATCACAGCATATTTATATATCAGAACAGTCATTTATTAGTATACATAAAACAGTAAATTATATTCCCAAGATCTGATTTTCCTAACAGTGCTGGCGGTGTATGTTGCTGCTGGGTGATTATGAGAGGTGTTCCTTGATGTTTTGGGAACGTTTGATGAATTTTGTAGCTGTTTTGACCTGCAAACAGTTGAATATCAGAACTGCAATTAAGTATACACTTTGCACAGTGATTTCCAGGCTTGACATTGATTGTTCAGCACATATTTGCAAGTAGTTCATTGTTTCTTTCTGATTGGGGGATATTTTGTAAGTATTCTATTACCATTAAGACCTACAACCACTTCTTTATGCAGCACCAGGTTCTGTGTATTTGTGAAATTGATTACCAAGCTATTGTTCATATTTCCGAGTGCTTTTGCCTCTGACTTCAGGCTTGTTTACCCTTCATATCAGTGAAAAGTCCAATGTTGCAGACTTGCAACCATGTTTTGAGCATTTGTGAAATTTATTACCAGGCTGCTGTTCATAATTTCAGACTTCTAAGCGCTTTTGGCAGGGAGTCAAACATGTTTACCCCTCACATCAGTGAAAAACCCAGTCTTGCAGACCTATAATCTCTTTAGATATGCATTACCAAGTTCTGGGTGTTTGTGAAATTGAGTTGTGCTTGCTGCCCAGATCTGTTGCAGCACCTATCCCAGTGTTTTCCAGACTAATTATCGTAGTTAGAAGTGATATATGTAGTTTAATGTGTATGAAATTTATGAAACACTTAGTGCACTATTGCTGAGGTGGACGCTGGCCGTCCCTAGGACAGTTAGGGGATGTGACAAGGGGTGGAGGGGATGTTCCCTCGAGAATCACTCCCATTCTCACTTTTCTGAGATGTTTCTTACTATTTTCCAGATTTTAGGGACAGCCAGGGGATGTCCCCAACCTGTCTCCCCATACCTGATGTGTCCCAAAAAGGGGGACATGTCAAAAAGGTCCAAGGACGCGTTCTCAGATTTCTTTGCAAGAAAGTAAATTATGAAATCGCATAAAACCACAAAAAACATAAAGAGAGCAACCATCAAGCCACAAACACCAAATTTCTTTTGGAAAACCCTTTCAGGTAAAAAACCACAGCACACAATTGCTTTCATTAACAAAATGGGCACCAACCCAGATTACATAGGTGAACACCAACTCTCCTTGAAGCACCATATCTGATCAGCTGAGGCACCAACCTCAGTTTGAACACCAACTCAAAAATACGCTAAAACCAGAAGCAATTCTTCACTAGTTCTCTTTAAACCATCATCACTTGAATCACCAGCTCAAGCAATATATATACCACTGCAAAATAACATAGCCTCCTCAATACAATCGCCACTCACGTCAGACACAGCTCCAGTAATAATAATATATCATTAACAATATGTTGCACTCAAATCATATATCCTTCAGTCAAAAACATAGTCTACACCATCACTGCGACACACAACTCAATGCATAGACTCTTTTTCACAGGCTCTTAGAGCAGATGCCAGCCACCATGATCACACAGCCCAGAATCATTAACACTGTACACGATCACAGTCACAAATTTTCTTTACTTGCATTTCTTATAAACATCTGCTGGAGAAACTGAAAACCACAGCTCCAAAAACGAAAAATGCCCAACACTCCCCTTTTTAAGAGGCTCGACTACTAATAACTCCCTTCAATAGCCTTGTTTAACACACAAAAAACACACGCTGAGACTACTGAAAATTACACACCTTAGCCACCTACACTCCATGAAACGCACAACTAACTCTACATGCTCGTCTCTCCCAAAAAGGATGTCATATATCTCCTGAACATGCCCAAACATATTTATAACCAGCAATGACTCCTCTTGACAATTCAACATCACCAACTACTATATGTAAGGCCACATGGTTCAAGGAGAAGCTTTACAATAGACAACCCCATATTGAAAATGCATGACCCATATGATACCTATACCATCAGTTGAAACCCATGGTCAATAAGGAATGAATAACTCTGTAGAATATATTAACACTACACCATTTGTAACGTATACTTCCACAAAAATATCTTTCAAAGACACTAGGTGTGTATGTTCACAGCCCCGCCAAAGTCATTTGAAACCAAAGTTTCATGTATTTTATAGCCCACCCGTCTTTTTCTACACATTCATTCACACTACCGAGCTAAGGATAGAAAATTCCACCAGCTCGTAAGTAAAGGAGCCACCTCCACTCACAGAATATGCTACCAGGGATAAATGATTTGTTTCAAATAAAACAGCCATTTGCCAAACTATCATAGGCCATAAATAATTAAATTGTGCCTCAATTAATCGTTCATTCATGACTGATAAACCATCATGCCACTTTAGTATAAGGTTTATACTATTAAGTTATTAACCACTGCATAAGACATATATAATTGCTCCTTATTTTAATATTAAAGTTTGCCACTGAAGCAGACAACCATGCAGCTCAAGCATACAACCAAGTAGCTCAGCCAGACACAAGTAGCCAAGTAGCTCAACCAGACAACCAAGCAGCTCAACCACGCAACCAAGCACCACAAACAACTCAAGCAGACACCCAGGCAGCCCATTCCAATTTTCTATTACTTTGAATAATCCTTTGAAATTTATATGACCTTGATCATCAACCTTTGACATCAATGACAACATACTCAACAAGATGTGGCATAGTCCTCTATAGCCAAAATTTTCCATGCCCGTGCCATCCCATTCCACATAACACATTCTCCTTAGTTCAAACAAATGTTCAAAGACATTGCTATTGTTGGTTCCTCATTCACCCACCTTAGAACATAAATTACCCACTACACTCCTCGACAAAAAATATTCCAAGGTGAGTGTGCGGATGGAGGACATGAGATATTGTTGGATCAGGGTGGGTTGCTCTATTGTCATGGATAGGTGAACCGGTATTAGACATCGACCACTTATCAATATCATAGTCACATGCTCAATTGGCTCATGTTTTCTTAAAGCTATTGATTGTCTCGAGAAGCACAACAATGCAAAATTTCAATTTCATATTTTGAGAGACGCCATAGGGGAGTTTAGGGGTGTCCAATATTGTGTAGGCAGTCATTGATTGTGATGTCCCCTTTCAAGAATTGAATTTAATATTAAATAATAATAATGATTAAAATAAAATAAATATATAAATAAATAATAATAAAATCTAATTATAATATGATTACAATATAGATAAACAATAATATTAAAAATAAACCAATAAATGAATGAATAATAAAAAATTATAATATATTTTATTATTAAATTAACTATATTAATTAACATAGTATAATATAATATTATATATTAATAAATGGATATAGTAAAATAATAATTAATAATAAAATAATCAATAATGATGAAATTACAAATAAAATAAATAAATAAATAAAGCAGTTATTCCTGTAGCCTACGACCCATCTTCTTGCTTGTAGGCTTGTTTATTTTAGAGAGCATTCTTTCTTGATCGGAGGGTTCTGGATTTTTACTTGGAGGATACAAACTCATCATAGCAAATCTGCATTCTGTGATTGTCGTTTCTTTTGTGCTCTGTTATCTTCGATGTGGAGAAGAATCTGCTTAGCTTTCTTGGTTGCATTTCAATTCAGTTGGATTGCAAGCATGAAACTTGCTCTTCTTATTGTCGTTTTTCTAATTGATGCATTCATATTTCTAAACAATGAAAGGATCATTCAATCACATGCATTTATATTTTCATGATAAAGAAAGGCCCGTTCGATCATATGCATTCAAACACATATATTTATATTTTCATGATAAGAAAGGCTCATTCAATCATACACATTCATATTTCTAAACAGTGAAAGGATCATTCGATCACATACATTTCTATTTTCATTATAAATGGGCTCATTCGTTCATATGCATTTATATTTCTATAACAGAGAATGGATCGTTCAATTACATGCATTTTTATGTTCAGGATAATGAAAAGATCATCGAGCATGTGCCTTCATATTACTATTATGTCAGAGAAAAAAACATTCATTCATATGTAGAAAGGGGTTGTTCAGAAGTTATATTTGATCTAAATTGGAGTATGCATCCTATGCATTAAGCTGTTAAACTTAAAAGCTCATCTCCTTGATTCCATCAGGTCAAACAAACAATCTTCCTGGTATTTGCATGATTTCCTTCTATGCATTAAAGATTATGAGAATATAGAAATATGGTTTGCTGTGTGATGCATCTATATATTCTTTTTATCTGCTATATGACTGAAATTTATAGTTTCTATTTCACTGAAATTAAATTAAAAAATTCTATCTTCCTACCATAAGTAATAGAATGATCTGCATTGGAGGAGATCCTACATACACCACAAAGTTTTGGCAGGATAGTCAAACCTTTCTTGAGGCTGTGTATGTAAATCAATCTGATTTAGATGAATCTGGTCATATTTTTATAACAATGATGTCTGATCATACACCATGAGTCTTACTCTTCCTGCCCTTAGGATTTATCTGATTGGGTGAAACCTTTAAGTCTGCAGCTCTTCAAAACAGCAAACTACCCATTGATTACTTGTCCAATTGAATCATATAAACAGATTTGGTCAACTTAGTAGGTTGGTTCATGTGCAATGGCCAAGATTTTGGGAAAACATGATTACATATGAACAATGAGTCCATTAGGATGTGGATATCCGACTAAGAGATCTTTATGACGCTTAATGAGTCTGGTGGTGACACTGACTGCACAGAGAATGGTACTTGTACCTTAAAACCTTGGCCAAGGTGGTACTATGCGACAGGTAGTAACAGTCAGTCACTAGATCCAGTAGGGCGATGTCTATAGGTTGGCTAGCTACTACAATTGTGGGTTCTACACCAAGACTCGGATAGCAAGAAATTGAAGTCATGTTCACATGCCCTTGGGAACAGTTGGGCCACTTCCATGTGGATGTTGTGCGAGTAACTGTTACATCACGATCGTAAAATCAAAGGTTGGGTGGCAAAAACTCCTGATGATACTCTTTCGTTCTATGGTGGTCGGAAAGATAAAAGGAGTACAGCAGAGATTGAACCAACAAGTTCAGGTTTTATGCGTTATTATTTGACAGTTAATTTTGTTGTTTACTCTTCATTGCAACCTATTGTTAGTTTCTTTTAATATGAAAGTTAATGTTACATTTCTTTTTGAACTTCATATACTGCTGAAGTAATGGAATAAGTTAGTTAAAATCAGATTCATCAGAAATTAGTTGGTAACTTCCTTTTCAGCTGGTTAATGAAATTCTTATTCATGTTCCTAGGAAATGAAAGGTAGTTATTTCAGTTATGTTGTTAGAGCATATTTCCTTTCCCCGTAAAAGAAAATTTATTTTCCAATTTATTTTAGGATAGTATAGTTGGCATGTTACAGCTACTTAGGTTCTCTATCTTGACTCTACTAATAGATCCAACAACAAAAAGAAGAAAGAAAAAGATAAAGCTTTAGATCCACATGATAACCCCCTATTCCTGTAGATCAAAGTATTATTCCCAAAGAGTTGTCATTTGAAAAAAAAAGTTGTACTTGCTCAAGAAGAAATGGCAGGCCATCAAAGGTTTGAAGCTGCTCAGTGATCTATAGTTGTTCTCAGCTGGTCATTTGCTAGTCTTTCTTGTTGTTGTTGGTCTTCTTCTAATGTCTAGTCTTTTGTTTTATTTAGTCTCACTCATGATGAGATTCATCCTAATAGCATGTTTTGTTGTTTTGCAATGGGTATTGGCCCTTTCCCATATTTATCATTATCAAAACAAGACAAGTAACAATAATATTAATGAGTGGCCAAAATTGAAAATTAATTCGCCCATCCAGCACAATGGAACAACCAATCCTCATCCATGTTTGTCTCCTGTCCTCCATCAATATGTTTAACTTTAAATATTGCTTGTCTAAAGGACGGTACACAATCTATGTTCTCCAAAAGGGGATAGAAGGGTCCAATTACCATTGAATTTCTCAACATACGAATGAAACAAGGAAAACTTACGTTTGAAATTCATCAGCCCTACCTATGTCTTTTTCTCACCAGTAGTAGAAATGGCCTTCCTTTTTCCACTATCACTACTCTCTCCAGCTAATATATCAGAATAGTCATCAATCAATGTTTTGGATGAATGTTTCTTTAGTAGTACTAGTATATTTTCCCTCACTCTACCTTACCAACCTTCCATTTCAATCCATTGTTCCAATATCATATCTTGGTATGCATACTATAACACCATGCCCACTCTCACGCAATAAATGATATGTAGACCTACTATAGCTCCCATTATAACCAATTTTGCAAATATGACATAAACAATGCTTAATACCTCCCATATTTTTTCACATATTTATAATTGAATAGGTTGCAAATTGAAGAAACGGTTTTTGGAAGTTGAATGGACTTTTTTTCAAATTTTTAAGGAGAGGATGACAGGCATGCAAAACGATCTTGTGAGATTCCAATAAAAACTACGTCTGATTTTAAAAATTACAAGAATGGTCTATTATGTTTTCTTCAACTTCTTTAATGCCCTCAATCACATTTTCATCGTTCTTGTTAGTAGTCACTTTATGGTATTTTTGTGTGACAATGAAATTAAACATTTTAGAACTAATTACTGGCATTCTCTAACAAGCTAAAAAAGAGTCAAAAATGACATCTTGATAATTTAGTTGTAGCTAAATAAGTTAATTTCTTCTTTGAATCTTTGTTTTATGTTTCTAGCTTGTTTTTAATTATTGATAAACTATCTAGAGGCCACCAATGGCACTGTTGTATATATCCTTTCCTAACTGTTCATGTCCAGCTAATGGCTTCATTTGCTTTGAGCTTTATAGCATATGAAGTCTTTTCAACTAGATAGTGTATCTTAATATACATTTTAAGTAACTGTGAGCATATACAAGATATAAATGACAAAATTGTAGTCTTCAATGTTGGGTCTTTGAAAAAGAACTAGTATCAAAACATTATCTTTCAACCTATGAAAGCATGGCAAAGGAGACCCTATGTACTATAGAACTAAGGCTTATTCATTGTAAAGATATGTTACATGGGGAGGTTTCCTCACCCCTCAACCCTTGTCCCTATAAGTGTTCAATGATCTTGTTGATCAATGTTCTCTAGCAGGAAGAGCATAACTACAACACAATCAATGGCAATAAAATTACAAAACAACGTGTATGTTTTAAACTTTTAAGTTTTTCTTTTACATATTGGGGCAGATAAAGGGCATGTGGGACTCCCATGCCCCTCTACAACTCAATAAAAAATTCACCATGTCTCTCTTCTTAAAAATAAAATTAAAAGGTTGAAATAGTTGTCCTTTTTTACAAGGGATGCCTAAGCCTACCCAAGACATTCAAAGCACTTCTAACACATCCCTGACTACCTTGGGGACAACCAAGCGTCTCCTGTGAGTTTCTTGTCTTCCCCAACTTCAATGAGTTGGGCATGTCCCCTAACATGAGGTAGTCTTTGAAACACCTCAACAAATGAGGATGGATGTCTTAGGGTTGGGGACACATCTCCATGTAACATGAGTTTATTCAAACAAACGAAAAAATCACTATTTTTACAAATATTTCAACAATTTATAGTTTGCTAATTTCTTGCTGAGTATTTGTCATTTTAATCCCAAGTTTGTTTTTACCAATTTAATTCCAAAAAATTGATTTCCATTAAAATTTTAGTTTACTCAATCAAAATCAAGTAACTAGAATGGTAATATGGTTTGTACACCAAGGGGTAGCATTTACTTAATCACCAATTCAATGTATCTAAAGATTACAAGTACTTGATTCACAATTTTTTGGTAATTTTCCATTTGAGGACTAGGTCTTAATATTTGTGTAATGTCTTCCAAAGGCTAGTTGAATAGTTACATTGAGCTCCAATGTTGCTGGAGAAACATTTGATCAATCTTGCAAAGATATTGTTCTTAAGTTTGAGTTCAGTCAGTTAAATGGAGCCCTATGCTTGATGCTCTCTCCAAACTTCTTGCAGTAGATTATTTTTAGAAAGTCATTCACTTGCCTTTGAATATCATCCCTAGTCTTCAATGTCACTTTGATATGATCAAACTTGCAAAATTATATCATTTGGTTGTTTTCCACAACTTGAATATATAATTGAGTTATTTAATTAATATTTCACCTCAATTGTCTAATGTTGGTAAAATCAAAAAGGACAACTAAGTGTAATAGCTCAATTTAAAAGTGTTGAAATGTTATTTCCAAGCTAGCAAGGAGATGTGACTCTGACCCCCCTATGATGCATCTCAGGGAATGAAACGTGTCTTCGATGTTGGCGACGCAATTAGAGACATCACTACTTGCAAGAGACGTCCCAATGTTGTCTGCTAATTCTCCCTAGACTTCGAATGAAAACCTTCAAAAATAACCTGTGAAAAATAGTCATAGGTATAGACATGAATACATTCATTTTTGGGGAGCTATACCTATTTGACGCAAACCCATTTGAAAAACTATGAAGTGTGGCAAAATAAACCAGACAATATTTATTTAAAAGCTTGAATATGTAAGTGTAATAAATTGTGAAAAAATCAATGCTTCTCAAGAAGATATTGGAGAGTATTTGGTATTCTTATGCTGTTGTGGGTATCCTAGTACCTTGAAGTTTCTTCATTAAACTCAACTCGTCTGCATAATTAGAAACAGAAATATTAATTATAATGAAACTTTCTCTATTACCTGGAATTGGGATTACAAAAGTTGTTATGATAAAGTGCAGGTCTGCAATACTCCTTCCATATTTATAATGTATAAAAATATAAATCAATAAATTTTAATTTTTTACTATTAAAAGTAGATATATCATACCGGTACCAGCCTCTCGTACTAGTACCAATACCAATCTCTTGGCAACCTTGATCATTTCTATTGAACATCTTCGAACGGGGATCTTATTCGTGAGAAAACATTAGTCTTCCTTACAAGGTGAAAAGTGATCCATAAAGTTAAATTATTTATTCTATACAATGAGTTTTGGAGCAAATAACAAAAAAGATAATATTTTATTGCTTCAAAAAGTTAGACAAGGAGGTTGAGGACTCATTGTTTGGGTTGTTGATGAATTTGATTTGCTTCTACATTTTGGACAGAACTTGTGTTCTTCTCAATAGCCATTGAGGATGAAACCCTCTTGAGTTTCTTGGTTTTGGTGGTGAAAGATCCTCCCTAGCTAGTTTATGGTGGTTCCACTTCAGAAATCACATGCAACATCAATAGAGTTTGTTGTTTTACACAGAGACGTTTAAGGGGTTCTGATATATATGCTGCTATTTTGGTTGCGTTTTCAAGGTTGTTTTTGAGGTTTTTTTCGCTGGCATATCACCTTGCAGAGAGGACGTACCACCATGTTATGCGATAATTTGCAGATAAGGGAGCAAAATCACTAAAAATTTGAGTTCTCCTCTTCAAGGTTGGGCAGCTTCGTTACAATTGTTTTGCAGTCTCTCTGCAGCAAATAACAATTTATTGGAGTAGTCGTACCACTGACAGGGGTCCTCCATGCCTGAAAAGTTTTCCCTAGGGCTAAGCGCCTAGGGTTTGTAATCCACTTTCAGCCCTTTGTGGGTGTGTAACACTCAAGTGGTATCTGCAAACACTATCAGATTGGGAAAAAAGGTGTTTTGGGGAGTTTTGAGAATTTGGTGATTGCTGGTTGCACAGTTCCAAAGCCTACATGTTGCTGGGCATGTTAGGAAAAAAAAGTGCAGACCTGTTCACCACTTTCGGGAGAGTTTGATGTTGTTTGTGATGGAGTTTCAGGTGTGAAAACCTCAAGGATGTGTGGTAGGTGTCTTGTATTTAAGTTTGGTCTCTAGTTGGACAATGTTCATGGTTGTCCAGCCTGCAACAGTGAGTCTATAACTCATATTCGGACTTGCAACAGTCATGTGATCTATGTTTTGGGAGGTATTTCATTTGACTTTCACATAGAATCAATTTCATGTAATGATGTTTTATTTTGAATGTCTATATTCCATGAAAGTTGTAGCAGCAGTCAAATAAACATTTAATCTCAATATAAGAATTTTTATGACAGCGAGAAACACTTTGCATGTTCACTTGCCTGATTCTCTTGTGGTTTCATTAGAGAAAAATTCAAACAAAAATGGGGGTGGTCATGACAATTTGGCTATATCATCAATGTAAATGAGCTACAATTGGAAAGTCGTATATTATTTTCCATCTTGGTATAAGTTGAACAAGCAACAGCACTAATGCTATTCTTACTCTTAGCACTATCTATACACATTTGAGATCTTTGAGAGCATAGCTTTATTATCATGTATGCAACAATGTCAAGTCTTGTTTCTCTAAAAATTCTAAGATCTTAAGGCCTCATCAACACATTTATCAAATAATGTGTAGAGGGCTCATTTCTACCATGTTGAAGATGTTCGGTCTCATCAATAGTAATAGTGCAATGCACCCAACATGGTAAGTGGTGATTAGCTCATACCATCCTCCATATCATGCTCAAACGACCATGTGCAATCAATCCAAGCCTGAATAGCCACCTATTTTTAAAATTAAATCTCTTGATAGACTTGCAAAGAAAGCAATAAAATCAACAATTTACATGCCCCACAAATGCTCATACTCAAGCACACTACTGGAATATAAATGGGAATAACTATCACTTTTATGGGAGTCGTGTCTAACTATGTTATGTGCTTCACAATGAGCATGTATGGAATACTAGGTCACAAACAATTTGCTTTAGCATTACAATGCCACTTGCATCATAGCCAATCTTGTAGCTTTGCATCATATGGTCACCTATGATTAACAAAATATAAACTAGGGGTGATTTATGCTTGCCTCCAAGGTACCAACATGGCAAACTTGAGGTGGACCATCTAAGTTCCTTTCTTCAATGACCACTATTGTACTTCTAGACCACTTATAGAATGTTTTTCCCAAGAAGATCAAGACGTCCCACAAACATTGTCTATCCTATCAAGGTGAATACATTGAGCACCTACCTTGACCAATAAGTGGGTTTGTTGACCTTAGTAGCGTCAACCACTTAGCCCAATCATATCCACAAAATTTTCAAAGAACTTCTTTCACATCTATCTTCATGTTCTTTGAAGGGTTGGAATTTGTACTATATGCCTAACGATCATCATCTTGATGGACACCAAGTCTTTTTAAGCCCTTTTCTTTAATCTTAAGAGTATAATCAAAATGTACATGAGACTAACTTGTGGGTCCAGATTTAAGGTGAAAAAGCTGCCATCCTCCCAAAAGACCAAAGTATTACTATTTGTGTTCAACTAGAGTTCCTTCAATGAACAAGCTTCTTTAGGTGTGTGTCTTGTGACACTCCTTAGCTATAAAGACCAACTCTTGATAGACCAAGTAGCCTTTTGAATCATGGCTGACATTACAAGCTAAGCACTAGACATTCCTTTCTCCTATCATGTCTTGGAGAGGGACTATGGCTTTTGATGTGTGATTTGGACTCAAATATAGGAGCGCTTCCTATATACCTTGGATGGGTGAAAGGGCTTAGACAAAAAAAATCAAGGATATTGGTTGGTTGTTGTCATTGTTATAGAAAGATCTCTAGCTTCCTTGGAAAGTATATTTCTTTAAGGCCGAGATGTCATTTGAGAAGACCTTCATAAGACTCTTTATTTGTTACATATCACTAGGGGTACATTAACAAGATGAGAAGATTTATACCCTAGGCCAGCGAGAATGTAAGTCATTTCTACAACAAAAGGATGTGTCAACGTGCTACGTCAAATTATATATTTCAATGTACAAGAGGCAAGCCTTGAGGCCAGCTTGCTCAATTACGCAAGTCTACTTTTTGTTCCATAATGATTGCAAGGTTCTCCCACTCATAAACGCAATAATTACAAATATTTGAGGCTAGGGGCTCTGAGAAAGTAATGAAAAGCCATGCCGAACAAAGGGCACACCTCCAATAGGATCCTTTCCCAACTCCTACTGAATATAATACTAAAATTTTGGACAAACTTTGTAGGGTCTCTTATGATTATATAAGTTGCAACACAACGAAGAGATTATCTCCCTTTTCTTTAAAGCTATTGTCTTCTCTCTAAAGTGCTCTAGTTGATGACTGAACTTGGAGATCCTTGAACCAAGTGTCTTCCCATTTGAAAAATGCAGCAAAAAACATTAAGGCGATTCTGGTGCCAAGAAAAGATGAATGGAACAAATATTTTTTGAGCCTTAGTATGCTTGATAGGAGTATTAAACCCATCTGCAGAGAAACATAGTAAATCTTTCATGCTGAAATACAAAAGTAGCTCCATTGTTGTACATATAGTGAGGTCTTGGTGTCCCACTAGATAGACGTTTCCACCTTTGGCTGATCCATTTTATTCTTGTAAAATATAGTCCAAGAAATTCCATTGGGAACTCATGATTAGGAACAAGAAGAGAGCTCTAACCATAGCGACCAGAGGCCAAATAATATTTTGGATACCTCTTCTTCTTGATAGTTTCTAATAGGAATCTTCTGTGGATCCTTCTTGTAAGCCAACTATCAACCATGGAGTGTACTAATGATGGGGTCACCAAGTCAGTAATATTACACATCTTCGAGACACTCCCAATTTTTCAGCAAATATTAGTTATGTTCTTTAAATCAGTAGCATTAAACAACAGCCAAAGCTTTTTCGCTCCAAGGTGAGTCCCATTGGGCATGCCAGGAAAACTCTTGATTTGGTGAAAGGAGGTTCTATTTGTGCTCATAAGACCAAATTCACAATTAAAGGATTTGAACTCTCAACTTAAAATAATGTCTTTGAATTAGACATGTTGTTCTATCTTCATTTTATGTAGGAATGTGCTTTTGCTCCCTTTGTAAATATCTCGATCCTCGTAGTTATGGCTTTAGACATTTTCAAAGCTTTTACCTTTGGTGAGCTCTAGTTGAAGCCTAATCTTAGGCTTTTATTATATTTACATTGCTATGCATTTCTCAGCTTTTGAGTGTTCAGATAATTGTATGTTTTGAAGAAATTAGTAAAAGATCTCGGGATTATTTCCTAGTCTTGATTTTGATATTAAATGTAGGTTATGTCAGATCCATGGGCCAAGATTCATATCAGATTCAGGATTTGATTCAGCACAGCAAGGATATGTGTAAGTTTTTTTAAAATATTATAGTAATTGGTGACCACATTTAAAAAGTTATTTGATAAAAAAAAACCTCAGCTAAAAGCCAACCAAAAAATCCATTGCAGTGGTGGAATATCTGCCAGTAGGAAAAAAATAAACACAGCATTACTGCCAGCACTGCCACCAACTATACAAAACAAACAAATGATAATATGGAGCAGAGCCACTCACTTGACAATACAAAGGAGAGGCTTCTAGGAAGTCACATCTAATCAAAACTCTAGGTTCATGCTAGAAGGGAAAATGGTAGGGATTTTGAAATATACTATTTATATATATTAGAATTATTATTATATTATATTATTAATATTACTATATAATGTTATAGTTATTTATTGTTAGTATTTGTGGCCTTTTAGGTAAGATCAAAATACTGAGATAAATGATAAATATTACATCTCATAAATATTGTTTTAAACTCTAAGGAGGGACGACTTTATTTGCATATTATATCTGTTATGAAGTGGGACGACTTGCTCATTAAAGATAATATTATTAAAAAAGGAGGGACGACTTGCATGAGGACCGACTTGTTGGACATTCTATTTATTAAGGACCGACCTGATGCTGAATAATCTATAACTATTAAATGCCGACTTGCATGTGCAAGTCGGCCTCCTTACCATGATGAGTTGTCACCTCTTATATGTTGTGAATTAAGGCAAGCATCAAAAACCATAACATGCCTGCCTAATTCGCACCATAACAAGCAGACAATCAGACTCCTTAAATCTAATCCATAGCAATCTCAATTCGCCCTAAAGTCACAATCATATCTAGAGGGAGTATAGCAGGCCTAGAGCGAAATATAGCAGACTTGAGGAGCGAAATATAGCAGACTTAGAGAACAAAATATAGCAGACTTAGAGGCACAATTCATAGCAGATTTGGAGGACAAATTGAAGCAGACTTAAAGGTTGAATTATATCAGCTTGAAGGCATCATCAAGGAGACTCTACAGCAGACTACAAAACCGGGTATTATCTATTCTTTTATTTATCTATATTTTGAATAGGGCCTAAATCTTAGTTTTGAAAGATCATCTATAGATTAAAATTTCCTTTCAAAGTCTGAAATATTAACATATATAATGTGATATTTATATTAATATATTATGATATTATATTTTTATTTATTGTATTGCAATATTTATAATATTATAATTATAGTTCTTATAAAATATATTTTATAAATAAATTATTAATTATTACGACATAATATATTAGTTTTATTATAAATATTAATGCTTTTACATGTTTTTTGTACGGATTAACCCAAAACAAGGCCAACACCCTAAAAAAATTAGTTGGATCCACGAACCGAATTCGCAAAGCCAAACCAAGATTCAAACCAAAACCCGTAACCCCACTTACCTATAGATTAATTGTCCTTTCTGTACCAATTTCCCTCAAAGCACATCAAATGAGACTATTCTAAAAGAGAGCATCTTTTTACACCCATGCACCTTTTTTTGTACACCTATAATCAAGCCCTATTGTACATAGGCCCCATGAAAATCTTCTATAGCTGTCCCTGTATTGGTATTCCAGTACCCATGTATAATATGTCATCTCATTTCCACAATGATCTTATTTCATAGTCTTCACAGAATGATCACTTATCTATCACACCAATTCCAACAAGGGCATTAAAAACCATCAAACTTTGTTGAATTTGATGCCATAATCTATTCTAATTTTATCTTCTTTTAAAGATTACCAAAAAAATTCAAAGCTAGAAACAATTCCACATGGACTCAATTGAGCTTTAGTCTTTTACAGTTCAAAATTGTTCAACTGTTAACTATTGAGAGGCTAATGTTTGTCTCAGATAAGAATGCATGATGCTTACAACACTTGTCAAAATATAAAGCTCTACCTAGCAGTTGGAATACACCCATAGTGTTCAAGTCCTTTATGAGAATCAAATTCCTACCATTTTAAAAAAAAGATATCTATAATCCTTTATGAATCTCAAGTCTTAACAAATGCACAGCTAAAAAAAATCACATTGACTCAATTGAACTTTAATCTTTTACAGTTGAATTCTGTCCAATTATTTTACTGTTGAGAAGATAATGTTTTCCAGAACTTTTTCTCAAGCATGCATGCATTTCAGAGCCCACGTGTAAGAATGTGTACTTATACCACTAGCCAGCACTTGAATCTCTTCATAACTGTTGGAGTACATGCACAGTTTCCAAGTACTTAAATTGAGACTAAAATTTCTTCAAATCAAAAACACAGAAATATAATCACTCTATGAATCTCTTCATGGATATCCTTCTGACAGAAAACCATAGTTGCTTTCAATTTTGTTAGAATAATATCTCTATATAGTTAATGGTCAATATTGTATTGTATTAGTTTAGATTCTGTCAGTTTAGTTTAGTTAGAAAATTTCTATTTCCTGCTTTCAGTTTTCCTCAGTATCTTTTTAGAAACTTCAGCAATGTAATTGCCTATATAAGGTTGAACACTTCTCAATAAAAATCAGGCAATTACCATTGCACAATTTGTTTCACATGGTGTCACAGAGGGAAAATTTCACTCGAAATTTTTAGTGTTTGTTTTATCCTGGGTATTTTTTTCCTTATCACAGATGTTTAATTTCTCCTTCTAAGAAATTCATGCCTCCGCCTCAGCCACAATTTCTGAAGCCGTGAATCCTTCTCAGCCCGTGCGTGGGTTTCTTGGCTCTTTTTTGTGACTTGTTTTCTACTTGTGTTGATCCTTTGTATCAACTCTTTACCCACTTGGTGTTCTATAAAAATCGCAAACTCCTTTCGTGTTTTCTCTAGTGGTGCAGGAGCACACCAAGGCTAACCTCCATGCTTAATAGTTTTTGGCTTATACTTGACTCTAGCCAAGTCAAGAAGAGTAGATTAGTTTGTTTGAAGACCTTAGAAGGTCATTTGCTATGTAGGCTAAGTGAGTTAGTCACTAGGACTAAGGTCACACAAATAGCCAAAGTTAGTAATTTTAATTCTTAGTGTTAATAGCTAGAGATTGAGTCTTTAATGTGTCTTAGGCACATAAATGTTGTTAATGGATGTTGTAAAGATGCCTTAGGGTCATTAAGTGTGTTGGTTCCTCGGAATCTAGTATGAATAGAGGTCCTAAGAAATAGGATCATGGCATAGAGAAAGTTGCCAAATGTTGTAAAAAAAAGTTGTCATGACAACATTTGCAATTATTGCAAATGTTGCATGCAACTCGGTTATCCTTGGATTCCCTTGAGTTTAGGAGATGGTGATCGGCCAACAAGCCCTAAAACGAAGGAGATGGCATATACTATTAGCCAAGACTCGAATCTCAAGGTTACACATGCTTTGTAATAGTTTTGAGTTTGTTAATAGAGCTTTGCAACAGTGTTACTAGGAATTTTACCAAGCTTTTGAGTTGACAGTCATATCTTATGGATTGAAAGTGCTAAGTTAGTGATTGAATAGTCTTCTTTAGGAAATTTCAAGACTTTTTCATTTGATAAGCTAGGTGTTTTGAGTAGTTTTGGTGCATCGGTTAAATTGTTTTAGTTCTAGAGTTCTCACTAGTCCTATTCTGACCAGTCCGAGCATTCATGGCTCCCCCATGAAATCTAGCCATGGGAAACACCTAAGGGTAGATGGAAATGCTAGGGGAGTCATTAGTGTATATAACTTTAGGATTAGGAAGCATGAAAGTTTCGAGAGCTATTTTTAATGCTAGGCCCTAGGCGAGCAGACAGAGCCCGGTTAGAGGCCTAGGTTGTGAAAGGTTGAAGATATATTGCAGGGTTGGAAAGTACAGTACGGCTCCAGGACTTTTTCTAGGAGGTGTTCATCATATCTAAACATCCTATGAAGATTGGGTTAATACCAATCATTTACATTGTGTTTTGAGCAAGATTTCTAGTAGGACACAATCAGTCCTAGAAAGTAGGTCAATTAGCCCTGTTTGCCCTAGATTGTAGGAAGGTGGTGTACGGAGACTTCCAGGACCTAAAAGGTGCAGAATCTTTAGTAAGAGCCCAAAGGGTATCCAAATCCCCAATTGGTTTTGCAAGGTGTTTGGAAAAGTTTGAAAAGAAGGCCCAAAAGCCTGTGCAAAAGGCTACAAGGATTAGGCCTATTTTTAAGGTCTCTAAAGGATGAACTATTGAAGCCGGTAAGAGTATGATTCAAGATCCTTCTAAAATGGATCAAATGAACCAAATTATGAATGTTTCCACAAGGATGAAGACCCCTGCAATGAAGATTGGAGTTTGTGAAGAATTGGCACTTAGAGCTTTCTAAGTGAGTGAGGAGGATTAAACTTTTATAAGGTGTTAGTCTTCTAAGGTTAAGCACAAAGGATAAGAACTCTTAGAGAAGAGTTAGGATTGGTGTTAGTTAATCAACTAAACCAATCAGGACCTAGAGGAGACTAGGTTCCTAGAAGAGACAAGCTAGGTCTCTTAATAGCAATGCAAGCAAGCCTTGGAACACTCACATCATCTAGATTGCGCATCCACAAATCTTGCTTTGAGATTTTTTGCCTGCAATTTTATTCAACAAACTATGTTTTTTCCACCAACATATGTCAGTCTAAGATTCATGCATTCTTTTGTTTCCCTTTTTGTATGCACATGATGGGATTCTAGTGTCTTCTAGGTTGTTTTATGCACACGACGGGCTTCTGCATGCAACTCTCAATTTGTAATTTGTTATTAGGGAACGATTTTTGCAACACTTGGTCTGAACCTCAAGCTCTAGCTAGGGCATGATTTTTTCTGGTTCTTTATTGGTTACGATCTAGGGTTTACAAAAAAATTCTAGGTCCTCTACAAATTTTTAGAGTTTTTCAAACTTTCAACGTGTTATTTGTCCTATTTTCAGCACCTCAGGATCTGTGCACTGAAACTCATGCTGTGGTTCTATGCAATTTTGATGATTGTGTTTTGACCAGCAAAGTCCCTTATTTCTCGTGCCTTGGGAAGCGTGCAGAATGGAATCATTAGCAAATATCATACTTGAAAGCAATCAAAAATTTAATGGGGAAAATTATAAAACTTGGAAGCAATGCATGTTGACTATCTTTGAGTATCAATGTCTTGATGCAATTGTTCTAGGCACATCTACACGTCCTACCACTGCAAAGAAAGATCAAGACAAATGGAATGAGCGCTACTGAGTAGCTATCATGCTTATCAAACTCTCAATCACAGATGATCACCTTCCTGAGGTGCCATCTAGTAAAATTGCTAAGGAAATCTGGGATGATTTGAAGGACATTCATGAAATCTCTAACAAGAGCAAAATGTTCTTTCTTAAGAACATGTTTTTTCCATGATGATGGATGAGAAAATGTACTTACGGGAACATCTAACAAAGATTAAGGACATTCATGATCAATTGGAAGCGATTGGTCGAAAAATGGAGGAAGACATGGTAGTCATCACTTTGAAGAGTCTACCTAAGTCTTGTGAGCACTTTGTCGAGACCCTCAACATTATCTCAGCTAATGTTGATCTGAAATTCTCTAAGCTTAGCATCAAACTTTTGTAGCAGAATTGTTGGAAACAAAGTTTGGTAGTGGTGCCATCTCGTCCTCTGCACAACAAACGTTCTTTGTAAAATCTTCAGCTAAGAAAAAAGAGAAGGCTCAATCTTCTCAACGAAAAGGCTCTGGTTCTACTCAAGACAACAAGAAGAAAGAGAACATTCAATGTAACTATTGCCACAAGTATGATCACATGAAAGTCAGCTATCAACTTATGTTAGCTTCTGAGCAAAAGAAGCAAGGAGGGTCTCAACCCAAAGTAAATGTTGCAAAGCACTCTGATCAAAAAGAATTTGCTTTCTATGCCTTCAAGGCCAAAAGGACTACAGATCTAGTGAAAAATTCTACTTGGTATATAGATTGAGGGACTTCTCAGCATTTTACCCATCGTCAAGATTTGTTCACAAAATTTGAACCATTCTATGTTTCAATGATCTTTGGAGGAGAGTAGTATAATGTTGTCGGTAAGGCAACATGTACATTCACTCTAGAGGGAGAAATTTAACATTTCTTGATCTATTCTATGTTCCAAGCATGGAGCTTAATCTTCTCTTAGTCAACCAGATCATGAAACATTCTCCCCAATTAGATATTGTTTTCAATTTGCACACCTGCACCATTGTGATAAGGAGACTAGCACTACAATCGCTATGGGACTCGAGGATCAAGGTCTTTATAGACTTGTTGATTCCAATGACTCTCAAGAGCATGCCATGGCAACCAGGAGTACTTCCATCAGCAAACTTTGGCATCAATGTTATGGGCACTTAAATGTGCACTATCTCTCTAAATTTTTCAAGAGGTTTTGGTTGTCAGTCTAACTAAGATCCAGACTCAGCATCAAGGCATTTGTGTAGCTTGTCCGTGTAGCTTGTCCGGCTAAGAAGCAGCATCAGCCACCATTCTCAGATGGCAATTCTTGGTGAACCTCCATTGTACTTCAATTAGTTCATGTTGATGCATGTGGACCAATGAACACTCTTGTTACAAGGTCCAAGTATCTTTTATTATTTGTTGACAATTTCGGTACAAAAATGTGGGTGTATTTTCTTAAGAATAAACCAGAGGTGTTAAGTACATTTCAATAGTATAAGGCCTTAGTTGAGAAAGAGTCAGGTTCTCAAAAAGAGCAAGCAACAAAACACAATCAATTTTTCTCTTATGGCAACATCCAAAGCATCTATGAGCCCCGGACATATTTAGAGGCTAAAGGAATTCAGATATTCTATAAGCTACCTATCTCACTTCATGATAGCCCCAAAAGCTTATCATTGGGTTGTAACGAAGCATGTGCTAAGATATGTGAAGGGCACTTCAGATTTTGGCATTTGGTATAGTAGGCGCAAGGATCCAAAGCTGATTGGTTATATAGACTCAAATTGGGCAGGTTCAGTGGATGATGGAAAATCTACTTCTGGGTATGGTTTTAGTTTGGGTACAGGTGTTGTAACATGGACCAGCAAGAAGCAACAAGCAGTGGATCTTTCCTCTGCTAAAACAGAATATCGAGGAACTATTAAGGCAGCATGTGAGGCAATTTGGCTTCGAATAACACTTTCTGACATGCAAATGCCACAAGCAAGACCATCTCCCCATTACATCCGCAAGTTGGTATAAGACGGATCAGTTCAGCAGCAATATGTTCCGACAAAGGATCAGACTGCAGATATTCTCACCAAGTCTCTGGGCCTGAACAAGTTTGTCAAATTCAGGGAGCAACTTGGTGTAGTTGATAGAATGACCATTAAGGTAGGGTGTTAGAATAATATCTGTATATAAGTAATGGTTGATATTGTATTAGTTTAGTTTAGTTTAGTTTAGTAAGAATATTTCTATTTCTTGCTTTCACTTTTCCTCAGTTTCTTTTTAGAAACTTCAACAATGTGATTGCCTATATAAGGTTGATCATTACTCAATACAATCAAGCAATGCTCAGGATTAAATTGGGAAAAAACTGAAATCTAATTTTTCAAATTTTACTATGTTTTAGTAAACTGCATTTTTGAGGGTCTTCGATGCATTTCTAGGCAAAAATGGTGCGCGAAAATGCCAACTGGAAGTTGTCATTTTTGAAATATGACTCTAGCTCTTTTGAATACCTTTCCAACCCATCAAACAGTTCACAAATCGGAGCTAGGACTAGAAAGTTATACCTTCTCCAAGTAGACCTAATTTTTATATATAGTTTTTTTTATAATTTTTGATAGTTTGAATATTTTATTTGTAATAAATATTATGATGGCTCTTCATTTAATTTCCAAGGGATTTTGATGACCCTTGGGATCCATCAGACTTGTATAAACTCAAATATTCGAATAGAATGGATCAGCTTTTGGTTTGCAATTTGGTTCTCAATTTTCGTATTGAATTCTACAATACTACAGGTATCACACCAGGTATTGTAATCTGGTTTTCATAAATCAGATCAGTGGTATCAAAGTGGGAACGCTCCTTTATGCCAATTTACACAAGGTCTTCCTACCAAAGATTAGGATTGGATACACAAGATTTGTCAAAATACCCACCTTTGAGACGCACACGATCGAAGATGTCAGACGATGATGTTAAGAAGATGGTCGAGGAAGCTTTAAATAAGCAACGAGAGGAGACAATGAGTCAATTTTCATGCCTCCTAAAGAATCAAAAACCCTCTGAATCAAAAACATCATTTCGTGGAAATACCCCTTTCAAAGTGTAGGTCAATTTCGACATCCCAAATTTTGAAGGAAAGGTCGATTATGAAGCTATTGATAACTAGTTATCAAAGTTGGATAGATACTTTTCTGTAAATAATTTCTCAGATGCAGAAAAGATAACACTTGCTCTCCTCAAAGTTGAAACCCATGTGAAATTAGCATGGGAAACCAAAGTCGCAAATAAAGAACGAGAATCATTTGGTAAAGATGGTTTTGAAATTTCTCTTGATAAGAAGCCCGCATGGGGAGAATTTGTGGAATACATAAAAGAAGCTTACCTTCCGGAGGATGTATATGAACAAAAATACATAGAGTGGCAGCTTCTTCGACAAAAGAGGGATCAGTCTGTTCAAGATTACACCAATACATTCCATTCACTTTCAGCAAAACTCGGTATTGAGGATTCAGAGAAGCATCGAATTTTGAAATATCGGAGTGGACTTCACAAGTATATTCAAACAGATATGGAATTTTTGAATATTGAGACATTGGCAATTGCCTATAAATATGCTACAAAAATTGAAGATAAATTCAAGCAGAAAGGGAAGAGGGACTACTTTGCAAACAACAAGCCAAGGGTTGAAGGTGGCAATAAATTTGTAGGAAAACAGGTGACCAAGGAACCTCATTCAAATTCATCCAAGAACACGTGGTGGTCTACTAAAAAGACACAAACAGACACAGGCATCTGGTGTGAGATGCATAAGTCAATAACCCATAACACAAAGGATTGTCGAAGTATTAAAAATTTGATGACAGAGATACGAGTAGAGGAAGCTGAACCTGAATCCTCACCAGTAAATAATTTTGAGAAAGAGGAGAATGATTCCATCATAGAAGCAAACCCATATGCCGTAGTTGGAACTGCTAAAGTATTGCCCCGTGAAGATGAAGAGAGACTTTTTCATTCACAGATGTGGGTTGATGGAAAGCCTCTGCATTTTATTGTTGACAGTGGGAGTCAAAAGAATTTGATCTCTAGGGAGACAGTCAAAAGATTAAATCTGAAAGTGACAAGACACCCACAACCATACTCTATGGGATGGGTAAATGAGGGACAAGATATTCAAGTAAATCAACAGTGTCGTTTGCCATATTCAATCAAGCCTTTCAAGGATGAAGTGATATGTGATGTAGCACCATTGGATGTATGTGATGTCTTGCTGGGGCAGCCATACATGTATCAGAGGCATGGGGTGTATGAGTCCAAACCACGTAGTGTTACAATCAAGCTTGGTGGGAAGAGGTATCGAATACTAGAGGTATGTCCAACACAAACTACTTCTTTAATTAGTGCTAAACAATGTAAACGCTTGATTGCTCAAACTTGAGCTTTTGTTCTACTCATGATTCGCCCTAAACAAACAAAGTCAGTTGTTCTTAATACACATGCTAAGGTAACAGAAAATCAACAAAATCAGATGGATAAAATTATGAAAGAATATCATATTGTGTTTAAACCACCAGTGGGAGTACCAACACACTGTCAAGTGAAGCACTCTATTGATTTAATCCCAGGCACACCGCTACCACATGAGCCAATATATAGGAGGTCAGTTTTGGAAAATGATGAGATTAAGAGACAAATTCAGGAGTTGATTCAGAAAGGACACATTCGTCCAAGTGCTTCACCTTGTGGAAGTCCAACTGTCCTTGCTAAAAAGAAAGATGGGACATGAAGGCTTTGTATTGATTATAGAGCATTAAACAAAATCTCTATTAAAAATAGATATCCAATCCCTCGAATTGATGATTTGCTGGACCAACTTAGGGGGGCTAATTTCTTTACAAAAATTGACTTGAAGTCTAGATACCACCAAGTACCAATTGATCCAACAGATGTGTGGAAGACTGCATTTAAATCTAAGGAAGGTTTGTTTGAATGGTTGGTCATGCCTTTTGGCCTAACAAATGCCCCAACCACATTTATGAGATTGATGAATGATGTGCTTAGACCATTCATTGATTCTTTCGTGGTTGTTTATTTGAATGACATACTCATCTTTAGCAGAACTTGGTCTGAGCATTTGCAGCATGTTGAACAAGTTCTTTCAACTCTGCAAAAACACAAACTTTATGCCAACATTGAGAAGTGTTCTTTTGGTATGCAGAGTATTCAATACTGAGGGTATATCATTGATACTGAGGGTGTTCATGTTGATTCAGCAAAGATTCAAATAATCCGAGATTGGCCATCCCCTAAAAATTTCACAGAGCTTCGCAGCTTCTTGGGCTTAGCCAACTTCTATCGCAGATTTGTGTTTGGTTTCTCACACATATCATGGCCTCTTAATCAATCACTAAGGGGTGGAGCACAAGCAAAATTTCAGTGGACAGAGACAAAGCAACAAGCATTTGAAGAGTTAAAGAAAAGATATTGTTCAGCACCAGTATTGGTCCTTCCAGATCTACACCAAGCATTTGAGATAGAAACAAATGCATCCGATTATGCTCTTGGTGCGGTACTCATGCAATATGGGCATCCTGTTGCCTATCACAATGAAACTTTTTTCTGATACAGTACATAGGTACCCCACCTATGATAAGGAGTTGTATGCCATTGTTCGGGCCTACAAACAATGGAAACACTATATACTGGAAAAGGAAACTGTTATACATACAGACCATAAACCACTTCAATTCTTACAAACACAAGGGAAGCTGCAGAATGACAGACATCAACAGTGGTCAACCTATCTACAACAATTTCACCTCAACATTCGTCATAAAAAGGAAGCAGTAACAAGGTGGCAGATTGTTTGAGTAGGCCTCCAATTGCAGGTTTGACAATAGTGTTAGATTCATGTGCTCATCAATCATCAACTTGGGAACAACTATATGGTACTGACCCTGATTTTGCTAACATCTATGGTAATTTGGTAGAAGGAAAGTCTGTCCCTGATTTTCACTTGCAGGATGGGTTGCTTTGCCATAACGGTCACATATGTGTACCCACCGAGGAACGGAAGAAAATGATATGGGAAGCTCACTACAGTCATGTTGCAGGACATTTTGGTATTGGTAAGACTACTACTATCCTTCAAAAGTATTTCTATTGGCCAAAAATGAAGCAAGATATCATTTCACTTATACAAGCTTGTGCAACCTGTGCAATTGCAAAGCCAGCAAACCGTAAGTTGGGTCTATACTTACCATTACCTATTCCTGATAAGCCATGGCAATCTGTTTCAATGGATTTTATGTCTGGACTTCCAACTACCAAGCGTGGGCATGATTGTGTATATGTTATGGTAGATAGGTTTTCTAAAATGGCTATCATGGTGGCATGTAAAAAGATGATTTTTGCAAAAGATACCGCCAAGCTATTTTTTGAACATGTTTGGGTTCATTTTGGTTTGCCAAAAACCATTATTTCTGATAGGGATAGCAGGTTCATCAACAAATTTTGGTCTGCACTATGGGCTAAAATGGACACCAAGTTGACAAAGTCCACAGCATTCCATCCCCAAACAGATGGGCAAACAGAAGTGGTGAATCGAATGATTATTCATATTTTACGGATGTATCATTCCAAACATCCTCGCACATGGGATGAAAGCTTACCCTATGTGCAACACAGCTACAACTGTGCACTCCATAGTACTACAGGGCATAGTCCATTTGAGGTTTCTCTTGGGTACCAACCATTGGCACCTATGGATGTAGCAATACCATCTCTACAATCTAATAGTCCATTGAATGGTGACAAGGAGGTAGATAAAGCAGAAAAATTCATTGATAACATTAGAAACCTCCAACAGCAAGTTCATGAGATCTTGGAGCAGAGTAATCAGAAGTATAAGGAAAGGCATGATAAACATAGAACTCCTCATAAGTTTCAAATTGGTGACAAAGTATGGTTACATCTTCAGAAAGAGCGCCTCCACAGACCAAACAGGAAGCTTCATCCTCTTCGTTATGGTCCATATACTATTGTGAAACAAGTTGGTGAGAATGCTTTTGAACTTAATTTGCCATCATTTTTGCGACTGCGTCCAGTTTTCAATGTAGAATTGTTGAGACCCTATTTTCCTCCTTTGTTGGATATTTCCCAAGCTACTAAATACATTCAAGCTGCAGATTTAAATCCATCTACTACTGTTCCAGTCCAGTGTGACCATGTTACTGAAGTCATTTTAAAGACTTTGAGAAATCAGAACATTCCTCTGTATCGGGTGGTTCGAGTTGGCCACCATTCTCATCAAGGCAAGTGGTTTACTAAGGAACAAATTGAAGAACAATTTCCTCATCTGTTGCAGCAGATTAGTGCAATGGGGCCCATTGCCTCTCAAGGGGGGAGGAATGCTCAAGATTAAATTGGGAAAAAACTGAAATCTAATTTTTCAAATTTTACTATGTTTTAGTAAACTGCATTTTTTAGGGTCTTCGGTGCATTTCTGGGCAAAAATGGTGCGAGGAAATGCCAACTGGAAGTTGTCATTTCTGAAATTTGACTCTAGCTCTTTTGAATACCTTTCCAACGCATCAAACGGTTCGCAAATCGGAGCTAGGACTAGAAAGTTATGCCTTCTCCAAGTAGACCTAATTTTTATATATAGTTTTTTGATAATTTTTGATAGTTTGAATAGTTTATTTGTAATAAATATTATGATGGCTCTTCATTTCATTTCCAAGGGATTTTGATGACCCTTGGGATCCATCAGACTTGTATAAACTCAAATATTCGAATAGAATGGATCAGTTTTTGGTTTGCAATTTGGTTCTCAATTTTCGTATTGAATTCTACAATACTGCAAGTATCACACCAGGTATTGTAATCTGGTTTTCATAAATCAGATCAAGCAATTATCATTATGCAATTGTTTCACAAATTTAACTATTGAATGATATGATACCATAATTAATTGAACCGCTAAATTTCTTGTCTATACACATTGCATCAAAATCTAGAAATTATGTGCTCAATGATATTGAGCCTCATTATTTCCCTTTTCTAGTGTCAAGCATTGCTGTAAAAATTAAGCATTTACTTGAAACCTGATTTCTTTGGAAAATCTATCATGATTAATATCTTAAGTAGGAACTTAGTGCTATGCTTAAAAGCCGAATTCAAGAAAACTTTAGGATATTCACATTGTGAAATAGTTCAATGTAAATTGAGAGTCAATTCTCTAGGGAGACAAGATGGGAAACAAGTGTGCAGCATTTCTCATTTACTACTGTAAGGAATTTATCAAAGAACAAGGGTCGTTAGTATCTTGTACAAAAGAGAATGCAAATTTAGCCAATCATATTAATGCCAAGTGCAACAGAGAAACATAACGTGGAAACATTTTAAGAGAAGTGCTATACCACTTGATTGATGAAGAAAAAATAACTTTGGTGGTACCGCTTCATCAGCGATTGAGATCTTGAACCCAGACATGCCCTGTAACAGCGCTCTTACAAAACTATTTACCTTTCCCACTGTCATATCAGTTGCTTCCCCTGACGATTGTGTAAACATTTTCAGATACTTCTTTCTAGAAAAGTAATGTCAGAAGTAGATCTTCAAATAGATTCCTAACCTATCCACATAACAAATACCAAATGTATGCATGGACTAACTTCAGAAGACTAATAAGAATCCAGTATGATATCGTACCTTTCTTAGCATCCTTTCCCAGTTGATTATCGCTATAGGTGATGTCCTTAATCAATCCAACCTTGATACAAGTTTTCTTCATGTCAGCAAGAAAAATAACAAGGGAAACCATCACTTGATCAAAATTTACAGTGCACCTTCTAAATCCCCCATTAATCCTACCTGAGCAATGTCAACAACAGATTTACTTGTTCCATTACCAACCAATTTCCTTCCCTTTTCCGCAAAATCAGCTTTGTTATTGTGGCCACAAGCTTGACAACTATATTGAAACCTTTCTGTTTGCATGGTAGGATTGTGGGCAACCAAATTTGATTCTAAGCCAGCACAGAATGGAACTAGGTTACCATCACAATTTTCAGAGTGCATATCTTGGGAGAGAGAAAACTGTCCTTTAGCAACATAACACTCATCCTTACAGCGTTGGCATAGCACATTTAAGTTCTTAACCTTCTTGCTAACATCTGCACAATCTGATAGCAATGACTGAAGTCTCTTCACCTCATTTTTGAGCTCCAAATCTGACAAAGAAAATATAATGGAAGGTTTTGTCACAGAAGTTAATCTCTGACTTGCATACAGCAATTAGATGCATCTGCAATGTATCATAATACCAAGACTTAGCTTAACAGTTACGAAAAGTTAAAAAAAGACAAAAACTTACTCTTTGTATGCTGTGCATGCAAATTATTTTGCCACTCTATCTTTTCCAGTTCTAATGACCTTAACCTGCACAAACATGACAATTACAAGCACAAGATATTCATTTTCCAGCATCAAGAGGAAATGCAGTATTTAAGTTTTTTTAAATAGTATTGTATACCAAACCAACCCCAATGAAAATTATTCAATTGAACAAACCAGTAATAAGTAAGGAATGTGCCTGTTAAAAAAACCTGCAATCTTTTCATCATCAGCATTTAACTTCAACCAATTGTTCACCCTTCTTGTTTGTTCAAGCAACTCCTGCTGAGCTGTAGAACAATAGTAACAAAAGAATGAGAAGTATTCATGTAATTTTATTTTTTTAATTTTTATATTCACACTAAGCTTCCAACAAAAAGAGGCTTGCAATAAGTCTGATACAAGAATCTTTTACATAAGTTGCATTTGATATAAAAGAAACAAATTAAGTGCATTTTTACAGTACATTTTCTTAAATTCTATCTTATGCAATGTGGAAAGATCTTGTTGGAATATTGTCATTCATACCAAAGACGTATGGACAAGATTGTTGATAAGTATTGTTGTCATTGATGGCGCAATGATTTGATTAAAGTTCAAGGAAATGTTAGTGCAAGGTTGGAAGATACAGAGCTGGTTGAAGGCATTGTCACTAAAAAAGATACAAGTCACACAAATACCTAAAAGAGTTGAGGATGCAAAGGTAGCAAAGTCAAAGTTCAATTATTATTTCTGAACTTGGCTGACTTTATCTTATTCACAAAAAGGTTTAGATATACACATAGCACTCAAGTCAACAATTATCATAAGTGATTAACAAGTTTAAAGAACAGCAAATTAAAACTAATATTTAATTAGTCTGCTGACAGACTTTTCTATTGGCGCCCAAGAGGAAGTCATCTAAAGCTAGAGCATGGCTGACCACTCTTGCTAAGATACATGTATATATGTTAGAAGGGAGCAACTAAAGTATACAAGTGTAGTGAATAAACAATACAAAGCAGCAATTAAAGTTTTAAATTAGCAGTGATGATGTTTAAAAGATGAAGGCAGCAATTAATTATTATGAAGAGCAGAAATTGCTTGAGAAGGAAGCAATTATAATAAGCAGCAATTGATATTGGAGAAGACGGTGATTAATAGAAGACATGAGGTGAGCAAAGGCTCCAGTTATATATAAGATAAAGACAGCATTAAGATGACAGTTACATGTTAATTATGGCAGCGCTTAGTGAATATAATGCAGTCATTAATAAGGGACTGTGACTAGTTACTCTCAAAAAGCAGTGATCAAGAGACATGACCAATTAAATGGACATATCTTTTCAAGGAGATGTATCTCCTCAACTAGACATGAAGATATAAATGTAATGAGAAAAATATGGAAATGTGTGGAATAGTATTGAAGATCTATATTGAAGGAAGTTGGAGATAGTTATGACAAGATTTTGAGCAGTCATTGAGAACAAAAGTACAATGAAAAAATTGGACCATTTAAAGGAAACCTAGAGCAGAAAAATAATAAAGAATATTTCAGATCTTTATTAAGGAAAATTGGAGAATATATATTGAAGAAGGTGACATTAAATTTCTGAAAGAAAACATACATGTCGCATCATCTAAGAGCAGATTTGCGAGAGAGAAAGAATATGCAGAATTGAGGAGAAAGTAGATGGAAGAGATTGTATCAAACTTGTGAGAGACGTTATTTATAATAAGATTTATAAAGGAATTATAAGCATTTGTCATCCATTGAAGAAGACATAGTTTGAGAAAGAGAATACTTAACCATTTGGAAGTTGATGCTTCCCAAAAGAGGTTGGTACCTCATACCAGAGAGATTGGCATCTCCGGCTAAGTTGGTTCCTAACAATGAGGGTTGCTGCCTACGAATTGTGAGGATTGGTGTCTCCAATAGGTTGGTGCCTATGAATCATGGAAGAAGGGATCGGTGTCTCCTGTGGGTCAGTGCCTACGAAGCTTGTGAAAGAGTTTTAAATAATCAATATTTTGCCAAGAATTTCTCGTGTAAGAGTTTCCACACAAATCATGTGTTCTTCTCGTGTTGCATAATTGTTAGATCTCATGTGAACAATATTATGCAATTGATGTCATGCTGAGAATGCAAAGATAGTAAGACAACGTTAAATTATTATTTCTAAAGGTGGCCGACTTTATCTTATTCAAAGAAGTGTTTAATATATATACAAGTTTAAAGAACAGCAAATTAAAACTAATATTTAATTACTCTGCTGCGCAACTTTTCTATTGGTGCACAAAAGCTAGCGCATGGATGACCACTCTTGCCAAGATACACATGTATATTTCGTAGAAGGCAGCAAATAAAGTATATGTGTAGTGTCTAAAGAATACAAAACAGCAATTGAAATTTTAAATCAGCAGAGATTATGTTTAAAAGATAAAGGCAGCAAGTCATTGTCATGAAGAGCAGTGATTCCTTCAGAAGGAAGCAATTATAATATGCAGCAATTGATATTGGAGAAGACAGCGATTAATAGAAGACGTGAGGTGAGAAAAGGCTGCAGCTCTTTATAAGATAAAGACAGCATTGAGATCATAGTTGTTAGTTATGGCAACGCTTAGTGAGCATAAAGCAGTCACTATTAGAGGTCCGTAATTATTTTCTCTCGAAAGACAGCGATAAAGAGACATGACCAATATAATGGATATATTTTTTCAAAGAGACCTCAATTAGATATGAAGATATAAATAGAATAAGGAGAATGTGGAGATGCATGTGGAATAGTATATTGAAGATCTATATTGAAGGAAGTTGGAAATAGTTATGACAACATTTTGAGCAATCATTGAGAACAAAATACAATGAGAAATCAGAACATTTAAAGCGAACCCCGAGCAGAAAAATAATGAAGAATATTTCACATTTTATTAAAGAAAATTGGAGAATATACGTTGAAGAAGATGACTTTAAATTTCTAAAAAAAGACATTCATGGTGCAACATCTAAGAGCAGAATTGTGAGAGAAAGAATATGCACATTTGAGGTGAAAAGTAGATGGAAAAGATTGTGTCAAACTTGTGAGAGAAAGAATATGTAAAATAAGATTTTTATTAAGGAAATATAAGAGTTTGTAATCCACTGAAGAAAACATAGTTTGAGAAGGAGAATACTTGTCCATTTGGAAGTTGGTGCTTCCCAAAAGAGGTTGGTAGAACCTCGGAGGACGAATCAACCCAACACAACCTCACTTATACTAGCGCTCTTGTGAGCTAGGGAGAATCAATTAAATTAAAGAGAAATTATATTACGTAGAACGCAAAATTACAGAAACTAAACTTGCTCAACAATATGAAATGATAAAAATATTTAGACTACAAAAAATGAAAGACCAGATAACTGGCAGACTCTATTAACTCTCTGTCCAGGACGCCTGCACAAGTCGAGGACTACAGCATGATTGAAGCACGCCAGCATTGCATGTGTGCATCCTGTACCAAAAGGGTGCAGAAAACCATACTAGGAAGGTACAAGGCAATCAACTGATTAATCAGACTGGATAGTAAACTACATGCAACTAACAAAAAGCAAAGTACAAGATGAAGACAATTATTTAAGTACTAGAGAATGGGAAAAGAAATCTTACAACCCTTTTAAGAAGCATTCAATATCCCACTTGATCCACACCTCAAACCTACACACAATGCCGAGAAAACAGTTGGGGCTATTTGTTTTAGAGGCCTGCCAAAGCCAGACCCCCGTTTTGGTGTTTCCACCTCCATAGACAGCCAAGATAGAGATATGATAATCAATAAACCAATAGAATGATAATGAATAAAAATTAAGAGCACTATTGATATGCTTTAAATCAAACAGAAACAAGTAAATGTGAGATGTGAGACAACTCCCCTTCAAATCCAAGAAGTCGGAGATCATTGTAATGAAGGTGAAAACAAGCTAGTACGTGAAGGAGATGCTGGAGCAATGAAGTGAGATAACAAAAGAGCTGTAAAATGACCAAGAAGTTGCAGAGACAGCCGAGAAGAGTGCCAGAATAACCCAAAAGCAATTTGAATGACCAAGAGAGAGGGAAAAGAAGCCAAAAGGAAGGTTTGAACAATCCATGAAGAATCCCAATGTCGTTGGCCTGCCATAAAAGGCGTTACACCCAGGGATAGCAGGTCTAATGCTCCATGGGCCACCTTTGGTTTGCACATTTGTGGGACAAGAGCATGCCATGTGAATGTATCTGCAACGCACATGTGTCCTTAATCAAACAGTCCAAATGGTTAGGGATCTGGACAAAGGAGGTAGCTAGGCAAGCGGAGTGAAGCTGAAGCTTAGGTGGAGTTTTTGATTCCAACCAAGGCAGAGGCTCCCTGCAACGAAGAATTGCATGGGATGCAATTTACAACGTTACATTTTGCCCCCACATTGCAACCATATCATTAGTGAGATGCAAGCTAAAGTAGAGAGTGAGAGAGATAGAGATTATTCCAAGAAAGGGGAGGCAAGATCTTTGTCCATGTGGAGTTGCCCCCAAGGAAAAGGCCTGAACCTTCATCAAATAGTGCTGGTTGTACAGTAACATGTTAGATTGAAAGATTTAAAATCTGATACAAAAAGACAAAATGATGGTGCTCAGATACAAATCGTGACATAATAATCATTGAGATTACACCAGTATGGGTAGCAAGTTGTGTTATGCCAGATAGTCTTATGATGGGGTAAAATATTTGGATAGTGCTTTAGCGCCCACAAAGCTAGATTAAAATAAGATAGTGGTTTGGCTTCCACAAAAGCAACAAATTAAATGAGCTAGTGGATTGGCCCCTACAAAGGCAACAAATTAAATGAGATAGTGGATAGGCTCCCACAAATGCAACACATTAAAGAAAAATAATAATTAAAAAATTTAGAAGTGCAGATGGTGCAGACACAATAAACTCCATTAGAACATAATGTCTTGCACAAAGGGGGAACGCATTCATTCTTAGGAGACAAGAAATGTTGTGTCATGTCAACATAGCAAGATGTTTCCATAAAATGCTGTCCCACAATAGATGGCATATGATATCCACAACATCAAAACATACAAAGAGACAGGGGGGTCTTTTTATTTGGCATCAAAAGAACCCAAAGCACTAAAAATTTAATACTGTATAGTTGTGTATGAGTTACTCATCATGGTCCCCAAGTTTCCAGATCTCTAGATGAGCACATGAAGACAAAGAAAAATATCAGGTCAACACGGAAGAAGGCCTGAATATCCCCAACACTTAGCATCGTCCCCAAATATCGAAAGTCAAGATACCAAAAATAGAAGAAATAGATAACAAATCGAGTTAGTGTACAACATAAAACCTTCTAATTCCAAGTACCAACAAAGTAACTTGGATCCTTCAGAGGGGTGTAACATTAAAATACAAGTGCAAGGGAACATAGACAAGCACGCTATAATCTATAGATAGGAAGAGGGAACTCCCTCAACGATCCTGCACTATTGGATCATCGTCCTCCCAAGCTTGATCATAGGGGGAGGAAGGTGGAGCCTAAAGAGGCATGACTGCCAACGTAGCCCCAAGTGCATCACCTCCAATGAAAGCCAAGGATGGTGCTACCTCAACATTCTTGTCCAAAAGCTGCACTTAGGCAACACTCAGCGAACTTGTGAAGAGTGCTAACCGTGTGGAATGTTCTCAAGCGAGTCAAACACACGCCTCATAGGATTGTAGGTGACTTCACTTGAGGCAAGGCAAAATGAGCCACATCATTGACCTCTATGAAAGGGACGATGACAAACTTAGGAGAAGGCGGAGCCTGCTCAACTACAAGCACAGATGCAAACAAAGATGTCACAAGAAAGGATTACTGACAACAGAATTCAAGCACAAAGCTTTGCTCGAACTTTCTCTTGAATGATGGAAGAGATGCTTCCTTATCCACTGTAGCAAGCTCGAGGACACCAAATTAGTTAGGATTAGGATCAACTTGTCGGATAAGCTAAGTAGACATAATTGCATTGGACACCACCTGTGTATGCAGCATGTTGATCGGCTAGAAAAAAGGAGGGATATTGGGAAGTGAGTGATAAGCGAGGGTTCCAAGGGCAAAGACATAAAGACTTGAACCCTTTAAGGGCAAGGCCCATTAGCTACCCTTGAAGCAGTGACAAGCAAGATTGAGGATGAAGCTAGATGAAATGCAAACACGACAGGAGCAGGAGCGGATACAAGTGCAAGCGACGTAGACACAAGGGCCGACGACACTCTCGGCCTATGTAGCGGCCTCACGGTCAAGAACCTTTCTGCCAACAATGCTTATGCTCACACACAAGCTAGTTCTGACACAAATGCAAACCAGGAAGAGAAGCCAGTGAAGACTCTGTAGCATCTTGCTCCATGAGGGAGGTCATCGATGTCGTGACCAACAAAAAGAAAGGTCACACCAATGAAGTAGGAGGTTGTACGATACGGCAATTGTGGACTTGGTTGTGGTTCCCCTTCCTATTTTTCTTTGGGAGCAATTGGGGGAACGGAGGGCACCCTCAAAGGCTAAGAAACAGGTGCCAAGAGAGACAAGTGAGCACATGGCAACCTCTTACCCTTACCATAGACGACAGATGAGGGATGTTCGTGAGGATAGGAAGCTCAAAGGGAGGCCTTGGACTTTGGCAATGCAAGTGCCCATCCCTTGTCTGCAATGGACGTAATTGCAAAAAGAGGAGGCACTACTGGAAACTACGTTGTATTTGAAAGACAATGAGATTTTCCTTGAGGAACACACTTGCCTTTAGCCCCTAATGAAGAGGGAATGGAAGGTGAAGCATGCTGCGAAACAAGAATGGATTGAGATACAGGAATGAAGACAAGAGGGGTCACAAGAGCTACAAATTTAACTGAGAGCTCTCTAATCTTATACTTATTGTATGCTTTGAATAAAAGATCCTCATGTGGAAGCAAGAGCCCTACTGGAGCAAGCCAAAAATGATCAAGACAAAAGCCCCTACAAGATACCAAGGGCTGATATTCAGTATCCTAGATAAGATGCAAAGGACTCTCGTGGGATACCTTTAGACATTTATGCACAACAGATGCAATAGCTCACATAGGGGCAAGCCAGGGAATGCCTAGCTTGACTCAAAAGAAGTTTGACTGAGGAATAAAAACAAAAATTGTGGATGTCATCTTGGGTCCCACAAGGACCATCAAGGTGGTGGACCCGAAAGGGAGAAGAGATAGTCCATTATGTGTACAGATGGTTGCTTTATACTCATCATAACTTACTCGATGTAGCCCATTTATGAAGAGGACCTACGTAATGACATCAACTCTACAAGAGAGATCAACCATTACACCTCTAACAACATTTCCATTTATCAATGCATGGATGTAAAGGAGAGAAGGCTCTTCGTAATAAGGTGCATCCAAATAAATGAATGCTATACCCACATTTCAAGCCCTCTTGTTCAAATGCGAGATAGGAGTGATAGTCACCATGTTCACAAACAGGCTTTCACTTGATGTAGGGGGAGAAGATGATGATGCAGAAGTAAAGTTTAGATTTTGGTTCAAGTTGGGTTCACCAAAATATGGAGAAGGGAATTCGCCACCCTTGAGGTTGATGGACCTTAAGGGATGAATCGGCCCAACACCAACTCACTTATACTAGCACTCTAATGAGCTAGGAAGGTTCGATTAGATTAAAAAAAAATATATTAAGTAGAAAGCAAAATTACTAAAATTGAACTAGCTCAACGATATGAAATGAAAAAATATTTAGAGTATTAAAAATGAAAGAGCAAACAACCAAGAGCAACTAGCAGGCTCTATTAGCTCTTTCTCCTTGATGCCTTCAAAAGGCAAGGACTATAGCACGAATGCAAGAAGCTAATGTTGCACACGTGCATCCAATATGGACAAGGTACAAAAAGTTGTACTAGGAAGGTACAAGGGAAAAAACTAATTAATAAAAAAAACCAAAACTAAACTAAATGCAACTAAGAAAAAGTGAAGAACAAGATGAAAACAACTATTCTAAGTACTAGATAATGGGGGGGTGGGAGGGAGGAGGAGGGGGGGGGAATCTTACAACCCTTTTAAAAATCACTCAAAATGACACTTCCATCCACTCCTCGAACCTACACATGCAACACCGGGAAAAATGTTAAGGTTGTTTGTTTTAGAGGGTTGTCAAAGTCAAACCACTGATTTGGCATTTCCACCTCCACGAACAACCAAGATAGAGATATGATAATCGAAAATCGATAATCCAATAAAATGATATAATGATAATAAATAAAAGATTACAAACACTATTGATATGCTTTAAATCAAATGGAAACAAGTGAGTGTAAGGTGTGAGACACCTCCCCTATGAAGTGAAGAAGTCGGAGCTCACTGGAATGAAGGTGAAAACAAGTTGGTATGTGAAGGAGATGGTGGATTAGCGAATTGGTATAACCAAAGAGCTGAAAATGACCAAGACGTTGCAAAGATAGCCAGGAAGAGTGCCAAAATAACCCGAAGGCAATTTGAATGACTGGGAGAGAGGGAAAAGAGGCCAAAAGGAAAGTTTAAACAGTCAAGGAAGATCCCCATGTCAGTTGCCTACCATATGAAGTGTTACTTTGCCAAGAATAGCAGGTGTAATGCTCCCACAGCCACCTTCAATCTACAAATTCGTGGTATGAGTGCACGTCACGCGAATGTCTCTACAGCACACGTGTCCTAAAACAAATAGTCCATACGGTCAGGGATTTAGACAAAGGAGGTGACTAGGCAAGTAGGGTGAAGCATAGGCTTACGTGGAGATTTTGCTTTTGGCCAAAGAGGAGGCGCCATGCAATGAAGAATTGCACAGGGTGCAATTTACGACATTACACATAATTGTTAGATCTCAAGTGAACAATATTATGCAATCGATGTTATTGTGATTATTAAATTGATAACCCTTGGAAACTTGCAAACTTCCTTTCTATCGTTTGCAGAGGCCAGCATATCGAAAGCATTTTAAAATCATTTCCAAAGCCCTTCATCTTATTTTTTAATTTATTTTTAAAGTTCTTTCCATTGTTGAAGCTTTTTTAAAAGTAAATGTGACAACGTTTGTGTCAAGCCACCTTGGAGGGTTTTTAAACTTGGAACTTCACTAGGCTATATTGCCAATTTTCAACCAAATAGAAAATGCTTCAATGTTTCAAAATGACATGAGACATCAACATTAGCAAAAAAAGATTCCATGCATATCTACCTTGACATGACAAAACCAAGAATATGAACAACTTAAGCTTTCAACAAATTTGGAGTTAACTAGCATAGATATCACAAATTCATATATCTAAAAGATGTTGAAAGATATCAGTTTGATGCGTATATATGTCATATGTTAAATAGAATAGGAAGGCAGCTTGAGATTCACATCTTGTAATGTCTTTTACATATATGTATTTAAAATACCTATGCTAGGGGAGAGGACCTGGTAGTTGAGCACACTAACTTGCGCTTCTCAAAATCCTACGTGGAAATTTCAAATCACTCCCAATTTTTTACAGCAGCTAAGTTGGTGCAAGTCCCCAGCTTATAGCTAAGGTTCAGGGCCACATCAGCATTATTTTTACCAAGGTGTCCTAAAAGGCCCCCAAAAAAAGTCAAACCCATACTTGTGCACTAACTCATGCTTTGTTGGTGCACTCATGTGACATCACATGATTGGCTGTGTTGACTAGGAAAAGGCATGTTAGAAACATACATGACATATAAAAGCTAACCATGGAAAGATAAAACATCATGTAAACAACATCCTTATCACATCAATGAAACTATGAATTCCAAATTCATTAAACAAAACAACAAACTAAAACAAAATCTATGCATCTCCTTCATTCCATTTCGTTGTTTTTCTTTCTCCTCTAATTGAGTGTTGCTCTGAAATTGATGAGTGCACAAATGTGATAAAGCAAGGACAGAATTGACAACAAGGATAATCGAAAAATTGTGGTTTCAAGAAATGAGAATCATGAGCTCAATTTATAGTTTTCAAAACTAATTGGATGAATGAGATTGAAGGACAATCGACGGACAAGATCAAATGTGAGGGCCAATTAAGTGGAGCCAAATGGGCAAATGTCATTTGCAAGTGGAGAGGGAAATGGCATGTTAGGAGAGTTAAGTGGAGTGAAATGAGTAACGTGGATCTTAGACAAAATTCAATCATAATATTTTTCCATATCAATTCCAATACAATCTCCAAAAATATTGCAGAAGTGCAGTGAACTATGTGCTTTAAAATAGAACTCACGATTCAACAAATAATAACCAATATCTAAGTCGGTCTAACAAACAACACATGCTTAAAACAAATTAAACAAACTACCTACGTAGAAATGATGAAATATCCAACATTCCCGGTTCCCCCCTTATTACATCATTTCTTTAAAGTACTAATAAGAGAATCCTGAAAACTTTCAAACTTCACATGTGCAAGGCTTGGTGAAGATATCAACACCTTCCTATATGGAGCAGAATTGGACTTGAATTTTGTTTTGTTGAACATGTTCTCCTATGAAGTGACAGTCAACTTCAAATGCTTGGTTTGTTCATGAAATACTAGGTTACGAACAAGCTTGAGAACACTTTGATTATTGCACTAGAGGACTGTAGGCTGATTTTGAAGTACACCCAATCCTTCTAGCTAAGTCACAAGGTTCGAGTTCGAGTTTGACAACAATAAAATTCGGATTAAGTTCGACGAGGAGAAAAAAATCAGAAAAAATTCGACATTAAATTCGCCCTATAGAATTAATTTATGAAAAAAAATTCCATTAAATTAAAATATATTATATATTAAATTTTAATTATTAAAGATTAATACTAAAAATAAAAATAAAATAACATTAAAGGTGAATCTATGAAATGATAATTTAATAATTAAAAAATACATAACATTAAATTTAAATCTATTAAATGTTAATTTTTAATAAAAAAATTTTAAAACTAAAAGAAATATTAAGTTTGTTTTTAAACTAACCATACATAATTAAAATGTTATAAAGCACGACAAGCCAAAGTATTAAAAAAAGTATTTGTATAAAGCATGGCAAGCCAAAGTAAATACGTGAAATTGGTAGTAGAAATCTGCACAGAAGAACTTCGTCTGCAAAGAAATTCACGCCAAAGGATGCATTGCTTGTGCACAAGGAATATTTCTAAGCCTTCGTCCCTCTGAGCCTTCCCTCAACTTTTGTTACGCACCACAAAATAAAATGCCTTATATAGTCGTTCGCAGGCGACGAGCTATGTGAATTGGGGGCGGAAAAAGTTTAAGCCCTAGCTTTAAAAACTTGTTTGAAACCCCTTCTGAAAACGTCGTGCGTAGATATAGTCTGATAAAAACTCTGTACGAATTTAGACACGAATTTTGCGAATTTCATACCTATTTTAAATGTTCACTGAATTTCGAACTTCAAGCATGAAATTCGGCGAACCCTATGACTTAGCCTTCTAGTATGAGATGTAGCCAAACTGCTTCACAAATTGTTGCACTTGCTGCATGTTATTCTGCTTCTATTAAGGAACAAGCAATTGTGGCATGTTTCTTACTTACCCAAGAAATAGCTCTTGAACCCAAGAAGAAAACAAAACAAGATTTAGATTTCCCACCATCAACAGAACTTGCATAATCTACATTTGTGTATCCTGTCAAGAAGAATTGATCATTCATTTTATATTCCAAGCAATGATAAATTGTACCTTGGATATACCTTAGTACTCGTTTTGCTGCTTTCCAAAGACACATTTTTGGTTCTTGCATAAATTTTGATAGATAATTAACAACAAAACTAATATCTCGTCAAGTTAAAGTCATGTAAATCAAACCTCCAATCATCTATGAATAGAGAGTTGCATTCACCTGAGGAGATGTATTAGAGGTAGATAATTGCAAACCCAATTCCATAGGAGTAGACATAGGTTTGAAATCCATCATTTTGAACTTCTTGAGCAAATTATTGGCATATTTTGTTAGTGATACAAAGATTTGGTGATTTGTTTGCCATTCATCTAAGGCTAGACAATAGTGCAATAGCCTGAGATCTATCATATCAAAAACCTTCTTGAGATCATTTTTGGTTGTTTCAACTTTCAACCATTGCTTCTAAACTACATGTGATAACCAAGTCATCAACATATACATTAATGATCACAATATCCCCCCGTTGATCCTTGAGGTAGAGATTGGGATCATAGGGATGCCTAGTGAAACCATGTTGTAGCAAATGTTCATCAATTTTTATATACCAAGATCTAGGAGTCTGTTTGAAACCAAAATAGAGACTTGACTAATTTGCACACCTTTTCTTCTTTATCAAGTGCAACATATGCCTCTGGTTGAGTCATATAGACTTCTTCCTTGAGGTCTTGATTGAGAAATGCAATTCTTACATCTATTTGGTACTATTTCCAACCAAATTGGGCAACTAAAACAATTATCATTCTAATGGTCTTAAATTTTCGCAGTGGGAGCAAAAATTTTCTCATAGTCAATTCCTTCTTTTTGGGCATAACCCTTGGCTACAAGTCTGGCTTTATGTTTATCTATACTACCATCTGTTTTATACTTAGTCTTAAATATCCATTTATAAACAATAGCTTTCTTACCAGGTGGTGGATCAACAAGCTCCCAAGTGTTTCTTTTCATCAAAGATTGATATTCTATATCCATAGCTTCTTTCCAAGGCTTTGACTCTAGTGCTTCATGAACAGTAGATGGCTCAAAATTATCAACAACAAAAGTCATCAAGGCTAAAATTACCTCATTGTGAGCCATGTTGCTTGTCCTTGGAACTGAAGTGGAAGTGCCTTGAACTCTATCCAATTTTGCATCTCAAATGGTACTAGTACACAACTTTGGTAATGGTTTTGTGACATTGGTGGGTGTCAATTGACCACCAACATTCCCATCACTTTTCCCATCCATGTGAATATAGGAGCACTATCTGAAGCAGGCGATGATGTGGAGAACCTACATCATTCTACTCATCAAAAATTACATCTCTACTAATGTAAATTTTCTTTGTGTTGAGATCCATTAGGCGATATGCCTTGGATTCATTACTATATCCAAGAACAATACATTGCATTGACTGTTCATCTAGCTTCTTCCTTTTTTGCTTAGGAATATGTGTATAGGCAGTGCATCCAAACACACAAAGTTGAGTGATTGAAGGCTTTACCCCTATTCATGCTTCTTCTGGTGTGATGCCATCAAGGGCTTTGGTTGGTGCACGATTCAAAAAGATAAACAAATGTGTGAACAACCTCAGCCCAATCTCTCAAACATACTTCGAACCATCTCTAGGATGATGTGATTTCTCCATTCAGCAACTCCATTTTGCTGAGGTGTGTATATTGCAATCATTTGATGTTGAATTCCATTTTCCTTCAAATATGTGAAGAATTATGTGCTGGTGTATTCCCCCTCGATCTAAGCGGAGGACACAAATACGATGATTCATATCTATCTCCACAAGGGTATGGAACTCTTTGAAGTAGGAGAAGGCCACATCTTTATGCTGCAGACCATATACCTGCACTTTTCAAGTGTGATCATCAACAAATAGCTGAAAATACCTAAATCCTTTATGAGTAGGTCTCATAAGGCCTCACAAATCGATAAGCACTCGCTAGAAGGGTTGATTTACACGATACTCACTGGGATAGAAGGGTGTTCTATGTTGTTTTCTAGCAAGACAGCTAGAACAAACAACACTTGACTTCTCAACTGATGGAAGCCCTTTGACCAAGCTTTTTTGACTAAGTTTTAGCAAGTAACTATTGCACAAATTACAAAATCTACAATGCCAAAGCAGAGCAAGATCATTGCCCTTAGTCACTAAAGCCTGATTATTAGCAAGTGTATCAAGCCTAAACATTTTACCATTCACAGAGACACATGCAACAATCTTGGAATGTTTAGACATATCATGAATGACATACATCTTTTTATCTTGGTTTTTATCAAACTCAATTCTCAAGTTGTGATCAAGAAACTGATTAACAGATAGAAGATTTTTGGAAAGTCCTGGCACGTACAAAACATTAGTAAACCTGCAACGATGTGCGCCAAATTGTAAAGAGATGTCACCAATACTTTTGATCATTTATGTCATGAGTAGTACCTTATCCAAGAATGATTGTACCATGATGAGGTTTCAATATGAGAAACCACTATGTCAGTCCAGTCACATGCTTTGCAGCACTTGAGTCCGTATACCATATACAAGTTGATTGTGAACCATCTACTGATGTGTGGGCTGAAAGCACATACTCCTCATTTGAAGAATCTTCAGCTTCAGCAACATTGCTTTGTTGTTAATGTTTGTCCTTCTACTCCCATCGTGGTTTTCCAATTTGAAATGGCTTATTTGAAGGTGGTTTGTTGGATGATTCTTTATTTAAGGAGTTGTACTTGATGGGACTTTGACATTTCATCAGAAAATTAAAAAGTTGCAGTCTGCGCTATTTCGCAGGACATGGTTTTGGAGGGTTACGAAATCAAGACATCTCCATCTCGCAGGGTACTCTTTTCAAAGCCTACAAAATAGCGACATAATGTGTTTCACACACAGTGGGCAAATTGATACTACGGCACAGCGAAGGACTCACATCTCTGACAGGTAGCATGTGATGAAAGGGTAAATCGACGGTTAGAGTTAAGGGCAGCAAATCAATAGTGGGATTTATGAAAGATTATAATCCACACTGGACAGAGGGTTATTAGTTACAAATGTGCCATCAATAAACGAACGGATTATCAAATAAATGACACATCAAAGGTGGTGAACTGGAAATATCATTCCGAAGGACGATTGTTTCATGCAAAACGTCCTTCTGCATTTATGCTAAACAAAAGTTGGTTACAAAACATTCTATATATGTACAGACATGCCAGTTCTTTCCTCAAACGGATAGCTTGACTGTAACGATGGGATTACCAGTGGTTGAAGGATCTTCAAATGAAAACCCATGTCTTGTTATTCCGACAAATTTAAATGAAGACAAAGAAGAGGAACAAAACAATATTCTGATTGGTCTTATGATTTCACAAAGTATTTCTGCTAATCCCAGAGAGGACATGGTTGTGCTTGAGAAGGAGCAAGAAAAAGCAGAGCTTTGGGCTCTCTTCGTTGACTTTGGGATGGACCCAGTTGACTTTCAGGGACAGATTAAAGATGTGATTCAGAACTGGGACCTCGATGACCTTTGGGTGTTCTGAAAACTAAAATGTTGTTTTGCAAGAATTGACGGTTGTTGGACTTTTTGAATTTTGATATAATTATTGAAAATTAAAACATATTGTTAGGAAAATCAGATCTTGGGAATATAACTTACTGTTTTATGTATACTAATAAATGACTGTTCTGATATATAAATATGCTGTGATGCTTTTATATTTATACTGATTATATTATATGCTGTGACCGCAGGTGATAACAGCAATGAACTCCTTTTTTTGATTGTGTTATCCATGCGATCACAGCATACATATATATATGCTGTCGATCGGATGACAGCAAACATTGTGTCCCTTACAAATGAAAAGGCACGTCCCATGGTCGCTGCTTACATTAGTGCTAGCGACTATTAACAACAGTCGCTAGCACTAATGTAAGCAGCGACTTACATTAGTGTAGTCGGCTGTTTCAATGTTCATTCATTCATTCGACTTAACAGTCGATGCTAATAATTATGATAGATATCGAACATAGTTCGATCAATATTAATGTAATATCATAATATTGTATTATGATATTATCATTATTATATTATAAATATAATAATGATAATATGATAATAACAATATAAATTACAACTCTTTATTAACAATGTATAGAATAGTATAATATATATATATATATATATATATATATATATATATATATATATATATATATATGTATGTATGTATGTATGTATACGAATGAAGCTATATCTTAACACTCCCTCTTAGCGAGTGAGTATTAAATATCAAAAGTCTATCATGACATCCGTCAATTCGGGACGCACAAGTTAATGTAGTCTCGTCATCAAAATAGACTTGAATATCATGATCTCCACACATTTGGGACACACAATGAAGTGATCTATCATGATATGGTTTCCTTATTACACATCCAGTAATAACAAGAGTCAAGATCTCCGCACAATCGGGACACACAAATAAGTAGTCTGTCTTGAAACTTTGGTTAACCATTTACAAGATCGTCACCTTGAAATGTTAACCCACACACAAATGATCATTTACACAATATTGCAATATACACATTTTTAACATTTATTCATGAATAAAAAACTTATAAATAAGAGGGGTTTAAACCATACATCAAACCTTGATCATGCCAAGTTTATTTCTGAAGTATTCTATCTTCAGCTTTGCCAGTGGCTTAGTGAAAATATCAGCATTCTGTTCTTCAGTACTAATGTACTCTAGCCTTATGATATTTCTCTCTACCATATCTCTTATGTAATGATATGGAATCTCAATATGTTTGGACCTGTTATGAAAAACTGGATTAAAAGATAACTTGATACAACTTTGATTGTCACAATGAATCACAATTGGATCTAGAGGTTTTCCAAACAATCCAAATAATAGCTTTCTTAACCATACTGCTTCACGTGCTCCCACGGATGCTGCCATATATTCAGCTTCAATGGAGCTTAATGCTACTGTTGACTGTTTTCGACTGAACCAAGAAATCATAGCTGAACCAAGACTGAAACAACACCCTGTGGTGCTTTTTCGATCGGTAGTACTTCCAGCCCAATCAGAATCAGAATACCCTTGAAGATTGATTTCTACCTTTTCATATTTTAGCCCAAATCCAATAGAGCCTCGTAGATATCTCAAGATATGCTTAGCTGCCGTTAAGTGTATTTCCTTGGGCTCACACATAAAGTGACTCACAACATTGGTTGCATAACAGATGTCAGGTCTAGTGTTCACCAAGTGCATAAGAGAACCAACAATTTCTCTATACAATGTAGGATCAGAGGGTTCAGACTCTTCTGCTTCAACTTTGAGTTTGTACAGATTTGTTTCCATAGGTGTGGATAAAGGCTTACATTCCATCATTCCAAACCTAGTTAGAATATCAATAGTGTATTTTTGTTGATTTAGCAGAATATAGCCTTCCTTTTGAAACACTTCCAACTCTAAGAAATAATGTAAGAGTCCTAGATCTTTCATGTCAAATTCAGCAGTGAGTTCTTGCTTACATTTTGCAATAAGATGATCTTCTCCTGTTATTAAAAGATCATCTACATAAAGAACTAAAATAACCATGTTGCCATTTGTTATCTTAAAGTAAATGTTAGGATCTGCATCATTTTTAGAGTATCCTAATTTTGAAAGATAGCTGTTTATCCTTTCATACCAAGCTCTGGGAGCTTGTTTCAACCCATATAGTGCTTTCTTGAGTTTGCAAACATATTTTGATGCATCATGTATAATGAACCCTTCTGGCTGCTCTAAATATAATTCTTCTTCAATGGTGCCATTTAGGAATGTCGTTTTCACATCCATCTGGTGTATCTTCCACCCTTTAGATGCTGCTATAGCAATAATGGTTTTGACTGATGTATACCAAGCCACTGGAGCGAATGTTTCTTCATAATCAATACCTGCTTTCTGTGAGAATCCTCTAGCAACAAACCGAGCTTTATGCTTCTCAATACGTCTGTCAGGAGCATATTTAGTTTTGAATAGCCACCTAGAAAAGACAACGGTTTTCTTTTTAGGTCTAGGTACTATGTCCCAGACATCATTCTTTATTATAGATTGATATTCTTCAATCATTGCCTCTCTCCATGCTTGATTAGATAATGCCTCCTTTGGATTTGATGGTTCTGATTTATTGATTTCTGTTATAAGAGCTGCATAACATTTTTGAGTTCTTGTGCTTTTACTCTCATGAGATATTTCATTAGGTTCTACATTATTTTCTTTAATTATTTGCCTTGCCCATAATGGCCTTTTCTTACCATTGATTACATTAGTATTCTCATTTTCAATGACAGGAGATTCAGGTTCTTCTATATCCTCCCTCTCAATTTCAGCAGTGAGATCTTCTTCTATCTCCAGGATGTTATCTTCTTCAAGGTTTTTAAATGTGTTATTTTCAACAAATTTTACATCTCTACTCATCTCAACAGATTTTTGTCCTGGAATATAGATTCGATACCCTTTTGTGTTTTCACTATAACCAACAAGTATGCCTCTCTTACTTGATGGTTCTAGTTTAGTCCTCTTCTCTTTAGGTACATGAATGTATACGAGACATCCAAATATCCTAAGATGACTTAGGTCTGGTTTGATCCTTGTAAATGCTTCTTCTGGTGTTATGTTTTCTAATATGGAGTGTGGACACCGATTTTGAATATATACTGTTGTATTTGAAGTTTTTGCCCAAAAAGAAGTATGAAGGTTTTGATCGAGCATCATGGCTTTTGCTGCTTCGATTATGGATCTATTCTTCCTTTCTGCTACTCCGTTCTATTGAGGATTATACGGTACAGTATGCTCCCTCTTAATCCCAACAGAATTACAAAATTCTTTAAATATGTCAGATTTGTATTCACCTCCATTATCTGATCTTAATACTTTTATTCTTTGAATTTAGATAGTACCTCACTTGATTCTTTAACCTTAAGAAAGTATACCCAAGTTTTCCGAGAATAGTCATCAACAAAAATAATATGGTATAGTGATCTTGTTAATGAAGGTGTTGGCATGGGTCCACATAAATCCATATGAATTAATTCTAAGATTACTTTAGATTTGTGCTCACTTGTAGGAAAAGACCCTTTTATATTCTTTCCTAGTGCACAACCTTTGCAAATGTCAAGATGATTATTTTTAAAGTGTGGAAGACCCGTAGTAATCTTGTTTATTAAAGGTAGAGCATTATACCTTAGATGTCCCAACCTCTTATGCCATAATTCATTGTGATTTGTGATTTCATGAGTTAGTGCAGATTTCTGATCATTACATATTTTATAAAGACTACCATCTCTTGTCCCTATGATTGTAGCATTCTTCATATTTGAATTCTTAGGCCATAATAGAACTTTGTCTTCATTAAAGGTGACCCGAAATCCTTGGTCTGCTAGTCCTGATATAGAGACTAAGTTTCTTTTGATTCCAGGTACAAATAGAACATCTTTTAGTTGTAGAGATACTCCATTCTTTATCTTTATGGTACAGGTCCCTATTCCTTTCACTGGGTAGGTGGAGTTATCCCCAATAGTCACTTCTTCGGTTGAATAATTTTCAAGTGTCTCAAACTGATTTTTGAATCCGGTTATATGTCTTGATGCACCACTATCAATTATCCAAGTTTTATTATTGGAATTTAGTTCACTTGAGAGAGCTGTAAAGAAGAGTGGAATTTCTTTTGCTTCAGCTACGGTGGCTTGAGTCTTTTGCCTTTCAGGACAATGTCGATGAGTGTGCCCATATTTATCACATTTGTAACATTGGATTTTAGAAAAATCTCTTTTGAATCCCCTCTTTCTTTTAAAAGATTTTCTCTTTTTGTTGTGGGACTTTGTGTTGAATGCTTGTGTTTCTCCCTCTTTCTTTAGACCTATTCCTCTGGTAATAAGTCTCGATTCTTCCTGAGTACAGTCGTTCTTAAGTTGATCAAATTTTGGTAGAGGTGGACGTGTGCTTATGCATTGAATAAAATTCTCCCAGGATGTTGGTAATCCCCTTAATGCTATTAGAGATAATTCCATGTCTTCTATAGTGTTACCAATGCAGAATAGTTGATCTCGTATTTCAGCAATTCTCAAGAAATAAAATGTAACTGTTTCACCTTTATTCATTTTTATGGTTAGTAGTTGTTCCTTCAAGGTTAATATTCGACTTGTATTGTTTATCTCATATGTTTCTTGAATTTTCTTAAAAACCTCATATGTTGTTGCTAATCTTGCTATGCTTGGGAGAATAGAATCTTTAACTGAATCAACAATTAATTTCTTAGCTTTATTGTTCCTCCTTTTCCAAGTCGTTTTCTCTGCTTCGTCAGTGGGCATTTCGTTTTCCGTTTCTATGAAAGATTCTAATTCCAGTTCTTGTAGGAGTGTGGTGATTCTAATTTTCCATGATAGAAAATTTGATGCTCCTTCCAATCTATCCTCCATCCTGATTCCGGTGGTCATTTTGATAATTTGTGATGACTCTTCTCCTTTAAATAATATTTTTGTTTTGTATTCCTATCAAATAATAATTCAGAATTAATTCCCTTTAACTCTGCTCTGATACCATGTTAGGAAAATCAGATCTTGGGAATATAATTTACTGTTTTATGTATACTAATAAATGACTGTTCTGATATATAAATATGCTGTGATGCTTTTATATTTATACTGATTATATTATATGCTGTGACCGCAGGTGATAACAGCAATGAACTCCTTTTTTTGATTGTGTTATCCATGCGATCACAGCATACATATATATATGTTGTCGATCGGATGACAGGAAACATTGTGTCCCTTGCAAATGAAAAGGCACGTCCCATGGTCGCTGCTTACATTAGTGCTAGCGACTATTAACAACAGTCGCTAACACTAATGTAAGCAGCGACTTACATTAGTGTAGTCGGCTGTTTCAATGTTCATTCATTCATTCGACTTAACAGTCGATGCTAATAATTATGATAGATATCGAACATAGTTCGATCAATATTAATGTAATATCATAATATTGTATTATGATATTATCATTATTATATTATAAATATAATAATGATAATATGATAATAACAATATAAATTACAACTCTTTATTAACAATGTATAGAATAGTATAATATATATATATATATATATATATATATATATATATATATGTATGTATACGAATGAAGCTATATCTTAACACATATAACGGTTGGAAGCTTGTCGCTTTCTCTTCGAGGAAACCACAACCGTTTTGCCATGGGTATAATGAAAATATGTCGACCTTCTTCTAATTCAGGTGCAATGTGTCTTTGTTCTTTTCAAGTTCAGTCTTTCACAATAATTAAGCTGTATGTTTAATTGCTACCTTCAAAACTTACGCAGTAAATTGAATATTTTGCATGTTAGCTTGGATAAATAGGAAATCATTGTGAAGCGTTGTCTGATTATTTCCTATTTAATTGATTTCTCTGAAGAGGATTAAAGGCAATTAGACTGGTTAATACTGCAGAGTTCAATTTAATTGCATTAATAGGATTGGGTGGTTGATGGTTCATAACAAGAACCATGAACTGTCTTGTGAAAGTACATGAATCCTTGGGAGGGAGATGACTTTGTGCCCAATAGATAAGGGACTGGTCTATGATAGATTTTATTCATCTACAAAATAGGATGTAGGGTTAGTAAATATTCTCTTAGTATGTTTTCAGTCATAGAATTATTTTACAAGTTAATTGAATCTGCTTAAAATCAATGAAGTAAAATGGTACACCCGCCTTGGTATAGCAAAACCTAAAGAGCAGAGGATTTGACCTTATATTGGTTAAACCTGTTCGTTGGCCAAGATTGTTTGTTTGGGGTCATAAACTTTGGGATATTTTCCAAGCTGCAGGTTTGAGAACCAACAGTACTAACAATTTTTCACATCATGTCCAACTCTTTCACATATTGGACACAACTGTGGCCTAGATGAATTCGCAAATTTGGGAGATTCGTTGAACTGCTTCATAGGCTTCTTGCCTTTATTACATGTAGCATGGCATGATCCCCTTCACCATGACCATGGCTTATACACTCTTCCTTTTGAAGAAGAATTACCAGCTCCTCAAAACTGAGTGTAGTTTCAGTGACATTCAAAATTGTCACAAATACTTTATATCTGGAAGGTAGCGCCCATAGAACAATAGGCACCAATAAGGCATCATCAATTGTTTCTCCGAATGCTTGCAGCAAGGCTCTCAACACTGCAATCCTTTTGAGGAAGGATTCCAATTGTTCTCCATTCTTCATCTTCAGGCCATGTAGCTGACTCTGCAAATTCAATATCCAATTTTGATTTTTTGCCTCATACACCACCTTGAGCTTGTCCCATGCATCTTTGGTTATGGATGAGTTGCGGATAAAGAGTTGAACCTCATCAGACACATTGAACAAAATGACCACCCTACAATCCTCAATAGGAGTGAAGGGGAGTCAAAGGGAGTCAAAAGTGGAGAGGGAAGTGGAAAGAAATGAGAGAAGTGGAGTTTAGAAATTGAGATGAAATTAATAAATACTCATTTATTGATTCCCTCCAAAATGGCAATTAAACAATTAAATATTTCATATTTAATTGTGACAAAAGGGACACAGGGATAAATAAGTATTATTTATTTACATCAAGAGGGGACATGTTAGGACAAGTGGAGGAAATAATTAAATAGTTGTTCCCCTGAGGTGGACTAACAACATAGAATAAATAATTGACCCAATTATTTAATTGGACCAACAACAAGGAGCGACAAGGGTCAAATCGAGAAGAGATGATGAGAATAGAGGACATAATTAATAAATAATTAAATAATTGACATTATTTAATTAAAGAAAGAATGATGCAATGTCAAAAAGTGATGAAGACCAAATAGACAACATAGAAGACATGTTAAAAAGCATAGTCACAGGCGTTGACCATTTTAAGTCTCTACAGTTTGCATTTTAGATCAAAGGAATGCATTTCATTCAATCATGGTAGTTATCATCAACACTAACAACTTTAAAGGCACAACTATTGGTGCAATATTATCAAAAATGTTAGGCATTAAACCAACAAGGGCTATAACAATTATTGGAATGTGCTCAATTATTAGGTCATTTCCCCCGGCATATAATTAATCATACTCAACAAACAATTTACCCCAAAGTTTTGGGAAGCAATGCAAAAAGAGAAAAGTTTTGTAGAAGCAGACTACTATGGGCAAAATAGGAATGAAGAGCAAAAATGACATGAAATGTATGATTAAAAAAATCCAAAAAATGGAACCAAGGTAGCAAAAGCGAAATGTAAGAGCTCAAGGATGGACTCAACCTCATATGGTCAACTACAAAACCAAAAAATACCTTCAACAAGGGAGAAGCAAGTGGATGAATTACTTGATTATGGATGCAAAATGATCTTATGATACTATAGGTATACAATGGATACAAATGGTGACAAAGTATACAAGGTACTTTGCTTATATAGGCAAGATGACAAGATAGAAAAACATAAGATTATGAAAAGTGTCTTAATCATATGATATTAGACACAAAAAGTAACTAACCTAAAGATGCCCATAGTAAACTAGCGCAGATAGAACCTAGGAGGTAAACCAAATAGATAATACCCCATTGACACCAACACCACTCATTAAGTGCAACTTAGGGAGGAATACATACATGCAAAGATGCAGTGATCAATGGGTCTCAACACAAGGCCATGTTAAATACATATGCACAAAATATTTCTCACAAACCGAATAAAGACAAAAAACTCATAAGAAAAAACCCCTCTCCAATAGAGAGAATACATAAAATCATCAATTGAAGGACTCAACATGACTCCCCAAGTTCTACATCTAACATCATGTACAATCAATAATCCTCGCATAGGAAAGAGGGAGACAATAACACACCTCCACAGAGAAGTAGCTCTTATACCTGTGGAAGCAGAAATCGAGAAAAAATCCCGATTATACCCGATTAATAGGGAATCAGGTGATGCCCCAATTTTTTCCCCATAAAATCAGCCAAAATTGGTCAGCGTATGGTCAACAATTTTTTCAAAAAAAAAATCATGATTAAATCAGTTAGAAATCACGAAAAAAAAGGGATTAATTTGAAGAAGAAAAAACTCCGCCAAAAATGCACGAGTTTTTCTTATAAAGGTGACTTCACAAGCAATCGTTTCATATAAACACGGCAAACATTTGTAGAGAAGACTTCTTAGGGATCTCACAGAGGACTCGCAAAAGGATTACAGAGACATCTAGATTCTTCTTCATCTATCTATAAATTTGCTTCTATATATCTTCCGTATAGTCGATATATATCTTTTGTAAATTTATTCATTTTTCATCTTCTATATAAATTTTCCAGGTTTTTTTTTAATCTTGTAAAAATTTTCTTCTATATATCTTTTGTTAAAGATAAATTTTCTGCGTATATATATAAATTTATTTGTGTATTATCAATTGTATAAATTTATTCATGCGTAGCTTTAGTTGATATACAAACGATAATATAATTTAGTTTTGTATATTTGCAAAATAATATATACCATAGAAGCATAAATTGTTTGGGGAAAAAATCAGGAACTATTGAAGATGACTCACCAATTGACCTTTGCAAGATGGATCTAGAGTCTGAGTGGATTGTTGCGCCTCAAAGTGATGATGATGATGATGATGATTATGTTATTCAGCCTAAAATTTTGGAAGCCATCGGAATGGCCAGCTTTTTCAGCAGTGTTCTTGAAGGACTAAGGTCAAGGACTTTCCAAGGAGAAGCATCATCAGGGCCTCCTAACCCCTAGCATGTCATTGGCTACATTTGATTTTTTGGAACTTTGTACTTAGTTTATAGGTTGATTTTGTACAAAGTCACAAACTGTATTGTATTTGACATTTTGACATATGTCTCCATCTAGTTATGTTTTATTCAATTGCCATATGTTATGTACAATGTAATCAACGATATGAATATAAACGATGAAAATCTATTTTCTACAATTTATGGGTTGATCTCTATATTGTATTTGCTCTCAATATATCTATGATGTGGAAATGCCCTTTAATTTAAAAATATATATGTTTGACTATTTTTCTTCAACTTTTTACTGTTTTTTGTAAATCTGATTTTTTCCCGATTTTTTCAAAAAATCCTACTCCTCTGGTTTACCGATTTTTTCCCCAAACGATTTATGCTTCTATGCAGTATACCAATGGGAAATGCTCAAAGACAATAAAACAATTCACTTCCTACAAACAACATTCCTCACAATGGGGAAGAACAAATCCAATAGGAAGGTCCATCTCAAAGAAGAGATATAAGAGAAGAAATCTCATGGCATACGTCTCTAAATTTTCCTCAAATGTCCACAAGTCAAAATTGTGTGATGGGTTGGTGTGAATAAGGTATTTTACCCAGCTAATTCATTAGTTGGTCCTACTCACACGCTTAAGTTTACTTCCCCAAGGAATCTCTCTAGAAGGTGCTAGTTGTTATTAGATCTTATCTTATCTATTGACATTTACTTTTAGTTACCTAAGTCATTTCATAATTGAGATTTCAGTTGTCTCATAACATAGGATTCAAACACGTCATGATCTTGTATGATCCTATGTCTCAAACTTTCCTTTATGAGCAAGGCATCTCATTGTATATTTAATATTCAATCAATCAGTCAGACATCCACAATCAAGCAATCTACTCTTGCCATTTTCTCAGTTGTGGAAGGTTATTTTGTCTTGCAAATGATCCAAGTTCACTATCCAACTCCTACATAGTATCAGAGCTGCAGTACCACAAATTCCTTCCCAAATCTGGAGGACGTGATGAGGCTTAACAAGCTTGTTAGGTACATTTTCAGGTTTCGAGGATCTCACAATTGAAGCTAGGGTATCAAAGAAAGTCATTTCATACACCGATTCATCATATTATAGTCTAACTCCAATTGCTGAAAGCTTAAATCATTGCAATATCTATGAATTACATATGCTATTTGGGCATAGTATCTTAGAATATGTTGTTCATTAATCGCTGTTTGTGACATCAATGACAAACCTTTTCAAAAGTGAAAACCATTTACTTCCACTTGACAAGGGTACCCTTCTTAAAGCAATATGAAATTTGAATTCATCTTTGAATTCCCATATGGTGGTGTGTACATAATAGCTTTCTGAAATTATAGTTCCACACATTCAATTTGAGCTGTTTCTCTATTTGTTCATTCAATTGTACCATTTTGAATGCTATCTCTAGTTTTGTCTCCCCGTATCCATGTGCTTTCTTCATCTCAACAAATTTCTCGGCTAAGAACTTTCTTCCTCTACCATGACGGATGACTTCAAAAGCCTCATTTCATGACCCTGCTGTTGATATTATGGCCTTGATGGCAAATATCATTTACACCAAACAAGAGATTAATTTATTAGAACATATAATTCGATGTATAAATAATGATATTAAATATATCATATATTATATATTTAATATCTATTGTTTATATGGAAATCGATTTTGTATTGCATTGTTTGTTTGGGCCCAAAGTTGGCCTTCTTGGAGTGATTATTCAGGTCGGTCCCTTTGGGTAATTTCCCCCTTGGCTCATACTTATAGGAGGACGATTCTTGGGAGAAGAATCACCAAAGAGATAATGTGTTCTTCCCTCCCAAGAATAGTCTGAGGCAGCAGGGCAGCTGCGAAATTTATTAAGGCAACAACGAACTCATTAAGGAAGCAGAGAACTTCACAAGACAACAGCGAATTCCTCCATTGAAGTTGCAGCAAAGTCATCCATAGAGGGACAGCAATTTCACCATTAAAAGGACAGCGAATCTCAGTCCTAATTGCAGTGATTCCCGTGCCCTAATTGCAGCATACATAGGAGCAAATTCTGGAGCAGAATTTTGGAGCAATCTCAGTCCTAATTGCAGTGATTCCCATGCCCTAATTGCAACATACATAGGAGCGAATTCTAGAGCAGAATTCAAGGCAGAATTGCATTAGTATTTATCTGATATTAGGCCAAAGGAAATATCAGATTGAAGACATCAGGGAAGCCCTAGCTGGATCAAATCTGAGGGTTATATCAGAACCTAAATCCGGGTACTATCTCTCCTTGCTTGTGCATATTATATCTTATCATGTGCTTAGTGTTTGGAAGACTTCTATAGTTTGTTCATTCCTAGGTGAATCTGAAAAATACTAACACCTGCAACCATTTAGAAAGGGACAAAAAGACAACAAAACGAAACAAACAGAACAAGACTGATTATGACTCCTATGTGGGAAAGTAACAGATTCAGTTTTAAAAATCGATAAAATAAAAATTAAAGAAAGCTTTAAAGAAAATTTTAGTTGTATATATCAAAGATCCAAACAGATAAGAATGGTGCAAGTCAGTCATACTGACAAAAAGAATGTAATAGATTGCATTTGAAGAGAGAGAGAGAGAGAGAGGGGGGGCGGGGGGGGGGGGGGGAATTACATACAAAATCCCATTATCAATATAGAATATACTTAGTGTAGGGTCAAAAAAGAAAAGAGGAGGATGTCCCAAAAGAGAACTGATCAAAGTCACACAGTTGAGGGAGTCACCAATATTTTGACAAAAATGAAAAAAAGCATTTGCTTGATGAGACTTGCCATCTCCAACTGCTTCAAGGGCAAAGACAAACCATGTTATCACAGAGATGGAGGGTGCTGCTGAAGCGGATTACTTGCAACAGGATTCAGAAGTGACCTATCATTACAACAGTATTTCTTCTTGATTTTTATGTTTCCATAGTAGTATGTCCATATTGTATTTTATCTTTGTATTTTGTATAATATAAAGAATGTCAGTTCACATATTACACTCTTGTACATTGCAGTTAATCTAGTTTATCAATCATAAAAATCTGTGTGATCATGCCTGTCAGTGGAATTTTTCGTTAAGAATGACACTTGCTAGAATCTTACCAATGTACTCAATCTCATAGCAATGTTTAGCATGAATATCTACTCGGCCATTCAATATAAGAACGATCTGATAATGAGAAAGAAATCAACATTTGCTGTCGATAAAATGATTCTCACATTATCTCCATATACATAATAAGAAGAATCAATTATAAAATTTTAAAATACAAGAAAAAAAAGTTGCGGACATCATCACCTTCTGTATATGCAATAAGATTCCTGTTTTGCTCTTCAATATATTCCTCAACTTCACTAAACTTCCTTTCCTTCATAGAGATGTACCAAAAAGAGAAGTAAGTCTTAAGGCATAGTAAAGGAGCATAAAGGATTACATAGATTAATTGTTATTAAATATGCCTTTACACAAGATGTAAAACTTAAAGCGTAGATATTCAAACCTTTAATCGCTTATACTTCAGATGTAGCTTTGAGTATAATTCCTGCATCAGCCAAACAGAATTATTTACATGTATATGAAACTGAGATAAACCGGCATGCGGAGATCAATAAAGATGGGTTTGAACTTTACTTTGGTTGTATCAGAAAGGGTTTTAACTTTAAACTTATTTTTATTGAACCAATAAGAGTTTGACCCCAACAATACTAGCTCAAAAAAACATTCCCACTGAGTGACATTCACATTAATCTATCACATAAAAGACTATGTTACCAGGTTCTACTATTTTGGGCATCATCATCATGCTGAATGAGACAGGTCTAGATACAGGTACAAGTCCAACTTGGGCTTGCCCAAGGAATAGCTTTGTTCCAAGTACCATGTGGGTAGGTCTGCCAGGTTCTATTCACCATCATCATATCAAATGGGACAGGTCCTAGTACAAGCATAGGTGAAGTCTATGTTCACCCAAGACACAACCCTATTGTCTTGGGTACCTTGCGAATGTGGAAACACCCAACCATACCTAGGAGAACCCACAAGCAAACATGAAAAAAAAATGCTCATTTAAAGAAAAAAACACTTCTTTTGAAAAGAAAATTACATTTATTTGCCAATAAGTAAACCTAAAACATTCTTTGAAAAATTGAAACCCTGTATTATCATTTTTCACATATCAGACTTTGCTGATAAAGATCAGAAGGGGGCTGATAGATCATTTTGAAAGAATTCTAAAATTTGTGAAGCCCACCAAGACTTAAATTTTTCAAACTTCTCTTCGAGATGTTTTCCAATGATACATATGTGGCACAACCCATCAGAAAAGTGGATTTTAACAGACCATTTTAACTCAATTGTTGAAGATAATATTAGTTAAGATGGTCAAAACCATAGATCAAGATAGCGCCGAAATATCACCGATAAGAGAACTTATCGTGATAAGTTGGAGCCAAAAATAAACTACGTAACTTATCGCGGATAAATATCCCAGATATTTTGCAAACTTATCACAGCAAAAACCCAAACTCATAGCCAATATTTCGGCGATATGTAGCCAAATATCGGCCGCAATTCGCTAATAGGGATTGACAGCCCAAAAAGAACTCATTTGACAATTTGTTATTTGCAAAGTGGTGTTTGGGAGAGGAAAAAAGGGTTTCAAGGAGAAAAAATGTGATTTGCAGCGTTTTAGAGCAATTTGTTGTGGATTTGAAGTGGATTCGAAGAGATTTTTTAAGCAAAATCGGATTCACAAGTAAGTTTTCAAAATTCTTTTTCTTTTTCTTAAATTATTGTCTTGTCTTTGTTGCATCTAAGTTTATACAAACTCTATAACAGCGTTTCCAATGTACTCTAAATTACTTTAGAGCGTAATGAACAAGATTTAACACCAATTTTTGTAATTTTTTTCATAGTTTTCTCAATAATTTCATATTTTATTAAAAATTTCAAACCCCTTTTTTTGTTTTGTTTTTTCAAGTTTCAACTATGTTAAAATTATTTAAAATTTTAAAGTTTTAAACTAATTCAGTTTATTTGTTAAATTTCTTTATTAAAATATAGCGCTTAATTCGTGGTTTCAATTTGTATGTGTAGGTTGATATTTCATTAAAATGGAAAATATGGATACATCCACAACTCGGTATGTCAGTGCCCCAGTAGACACATGTCCTAAGGGGCTAGAGATAAGGCTTAGAAATATTGCTTTGAAGGACCCAAATTTAATACTATGATATGCATAAAATGTGAAAAAATAATTAGTGGAGGCATATCTTGTTTGAAATACTACCTTGGAGGGATCACAAAGCATGACACAAGGGTTTGTGAGAACACCGCAGGAAAAATAAAAAGATAGATGAATGCCTTGCTTGCTACCCAAGAAGAGAAAAAATGCAAAGGGAAAGGGCAAAATTAGCCATGAGGGCAGCTATTTCTGAATCTGAAGGTGTCCTACTATGTCTACTTTTTAAGAATCGTTTAATAATTTCTATTCACCATTATTAGTTTGGATTTTTCTAAAACAATTTAGATTCAACTCAAAATATAATGGACCATAATGAAATAATGTGAGTTGTGACCAAGTATCCCAATCAATCTTGAAGAAGAAGAAGCAACACTTGAGGGTGTAACGGGCTCTCTTCACAGCCCACATACCTGTAAATCCACTATCCCCTCAGCCACCATTTTTGCTGCTTCTAGTAGACCACCACCATCTGTGCCACAATCAGCTTCTATAGATAGATTTTTTGTGCATAGAAACACGCCTGGAGCACAACCATCATTGGAGGGTACTAGGTGGAACAACAATGTGCATCGGCAAGTAGACATTCAAGTGTCGATTTCTAATATTTCAACAACATCCCCTTCAATGTTGCAGCAAGTCCATATTGGCTGAATTTTGTGACAGGAATTACTGTGGCGAGAAAGGGCTACAAGGCGCCTTCTCCTCCAAACTTGAGTGGGAGGTTAGTTCACTTGTTTTAATTTTTAAATGTCTTACAGTTTTACTTACTTTTGTTGAATGTAAGTTATTTTTTAATCAAAATTGTGTACTCAACATTAATTTTACTTTGTGCTTGTAGGTTGCTCAAAGATGCAATTTCTAGGGCCAAAGATGTGGTAGAAGAGCAAAAATTACAATGGAAACAATTTGGTTGCACCATTCTTTCAAATGGGTGGACGGATTGAAAAACCGTACCATCATTAATTTTTTGGTTTCTTGCAAGGATCAAGTGGTCCTTTTGAAATCCTTGGATGCCTCCAACAAGGTAAAGACAGCTGAAACTTTGGCTCTAATATTAGAGCAAGTTGTGATGGAGGTGGGGATTGATAATGTGGTGCAAATCATAACCGACAATGCAGCGGCATATGTGGTAGTGGGTAGGATCCTCCAAGATAAATATAGTACACTTATTTGGTCTCCTTGTGCAGCGCATGTCCTTCACCTTTTGTAACGCATAGGGAAATTGGATTAGGTGAGACGGGTTGTAGATGATGCAAGAAAGATAACAAAATACGTCTACAATCACCCTTGGTTTCTCTGTTTGATGAGAGAACACACCAAAGGGAAGGAGATGGTTAGAGCTGGAGTCACAAGGTTTCCAATGATTTTCTTAACATTGAAAAGTATTATTACTTCTTTGACAACTTTGAAGCAAACGTTTGTGAGTCAAGCATGGCTAGACTCAAGTAATTCAAAGAAGTCTGATAGAGAAAGTGTTGCATACATTGTCTTCGACAACAACTTTGCACAAAGTGCTACAGAAATTGTGAAGGTAACTTGGAAACTTCAAAAGTTGAATATTTAATTTTTTTGTATTCAAGAATCAAGTCTTTCATTATTAATTTGTAACTTTAGTCTCTAATGATTAATGATAATTTTTTTTGCTTTTTAATCGTAGGTGTCAGAGCTCTTAGTTAGAGTTTTCCGCATGGTAGATGGGGATCAAACCCCAATGGGGTATCTTTATGAGGCCATGGATAGAGCCAAAGAGGCTATCAAAAATTACTACAAGGGGGACAGCCTCAAATTTGACCCCATATGGGAAATTAATGATAAGAGGTGGAACAATCAGCTCCACCAACCCATTCATGTGGTGAAATACTTCCTCAACCCTCGTTTTCACTTCTCCCCATCCTACTTGGATCCCAATGGAGAGGTCATGGATAGAGCCAAAGAGGCTATCAAAAATTACTGCAAGGGGGACAGCCTCAAATTTGACCCCATATGGGAAATTATTGATAAGAGGTGGAACAATCAGCTCCCACCAACCCATTCATGCGGTGAGATACTTCCTCAACCCTCGTTTTCACTTCTCTCCATCCTACTTGGATCCCAATGGAGAGGTCATGGAGGGCCTCACTAAATGTATACAAAGGATGGTACCCGAGCTTGAGGTGAGAGACCTCATTGTGGCCGAATTGGAAGTGTACCAAAATGCAACGAACAAGCTATTCTCTTCAGACATGGCAAAGAGAGGAAGAAACACTCAAACCCCAAGTACAATATTTGGATTTTTGGAGTCTTTCACATGCATCATAAGCAGATAAAAACTAAGTTACTAAAATATGTTTTCACCCTATTTTTTAACTCTTCAATATTTTATTTTGCAAATGCTTGGTGGCGAAATTGTGGTGGAAATGCCCCAAATCTGCAAAGACTTGCCCTCCCAATCTTATGTCAGCCATGTAGTTCATCCAATTGTGAGAGCAATTGGAGCTTGTTTGAGGTCATTCACACAAAGAAGAGAAACAAATTAGCACAGAAATGCCTCAATGACCTTGTCTTTGTGCAATATAACCTTAGGTTGCGCATAAGAAAGGCAAAGGGAACACCAGCTGGTCCACTTGATTTGGATGACATAGATCCTTACTGTGATTGGACATCACAAGAGCAGCCTCCATTGTTCACAGAGGATGAGATCTACAATTTGGAGAGGCAGACTATGGAGGAGGGTGGATTCACAATTGGATTGGATGACATTCAGGAGGATGAGGACATTGAGGAGGATTCAAATGATGAGGAGTCATTGCTAGTGTCAGCACCATCATCATCCAAGATGGAAGTCAAGTCACAACCAATTGTGTAGAGGGAGAAAGCACAGGCAGCCACAGCCACAGCGGACTTCTAGGGCTAGACCCCCTACCACTCTAGTAGTTTTTACTAGAGTTGTTGGGAAGGGGAAGAGGAAGATGTAGACTATTTTGATGTTGTTCTTGTATTTACTTGTAGTTTTACAAAGTCAATTTGCATTTTTTAGTTTGCTTCAGAATTCAAACTATCAAACTATGGCTACCAGCCATCAACATTCCACATGAGGATGCGATTTTCTACCATTTTTGCATATATATATATATATATATATATATATATATATATATCTAGACTCAGCTTGTTTGGTTTGTTTACTCATTTATTGACTCATTAGATGCATCTCCTCATTGAATTTTGCAATGAAAAATGCATTGCTAATTAAATTTAAGCAATTTTTTAAGTTCCTGATATTTTCCCAATAAGTTGTTGATTTATCTCCGATATTTTCCTGTTTTTGTTTGCCCTTGGCGATAAGTTGTTGATAACAATATTTTGAACCATGGTCAAAACACTCATGCCAAATTTAATTCCATAATCAACACGATTAAAAAGTGTAATGGAAGGCAATTTTTGCATAAAGAAAGAAAAGGCATACAATTTGGACTAGTGATTAGCCTTCCTAACTACAACTAGAGCATCACATTCTACTCACCGATATTGCAACTAAATCTAAAGTTAGTTCAACTCTCTTAGTCATACCCACGTAGAGTGATCCAATAAACTGAAGAGAAACTTGCTAACAAGGAGTGTACACAATAAACATTATTGAATGTTCCATCGCCCACATCAACATATCTAGTCTCGCAAACTTTTGTTTAAGTATATTCAAACATGAGATTTTGTGGCATAGAACCTAGCTCTAATGAGAAGCAAACATCTTTAAAACGAGCCATCTGATGTGAAACACCAAAATCTAAAATTGACTTAGAAGAGAAAGAGATAATTTCAACTAGTCCCTTACTTTACCTTTATCAAATTTAAAAGAAGAGGAGGAAGAACCCTACGAATGAGGACCAAGAAGACTCATGTTATTGTTCTTAAATATGCTAGTCAACCAATCCACCTATTTCTTTGTAAATTTGGACTCATCATAATTTATACTAGCAAATACAGGAGCGCAAACCTTGAAGTGTAACCCTTTTGACTAAGAGCTAACAACTAAGGGGTTTCCATTCAACCAAAGTTGCCCAAAGCATGATCCCGACCTCATTCCGTAATTATTGCACCTCGAAGGGTTTTGAACCACAATAGACGGCATAATAAAGGAATATACCATCACCCTCACCAATTGAATTGTAACCCTTAAATACAATGAACACGTTTGACCTTCCATGCTTTTTGTGACTATTTTTCAAGAAAAGATCTATTACTTTGCCTTTGAAGTATAAGAGGACAATGAATTTGTTATTGTTGTAGAAGAGGTTTGTGGTTGTCTCTGTAGCAAAAGAGGACTATGATTTTGTTCTTTCACTTCTTATCTAAACTACCAGAAGCTTTCTACCCTTGTTCGTTCGGTTTGCAATCAATGCATATGATTTAGAACACTCGAGTGCATCTATCTAAATTAATTTGTCTTGTTCTTTAGGATTCTTGGTGAATCCATCAAAGGAAGGCATAGTAAATTCAGAACTAGTTGCGAATGTATTTTTCCAATAATGCAATCCTTTAGTTGCAAACTTAGTAATTCAAATTATAAAATGAAATCTTGAATGTTCTCAAAATTGCTTGGATTAAAATGAAAGATATCATTTTCTAGATGATGACATTGTATTTAATCTATTTTTCCAAACAAAGGTTCTAGCTTGACTCCTACATCATTAGATAATCTCAAACCTTTGATGGGCAAAAAGAGGTCTAGAGATATAGCTAGACATTATTAAATTTGCAAACTGCTATGTGAGATTGTATTATCTCTCAAGTTATTAATCATAAAGTTCCAGCAACTTTTAAAGCCATCCATTTTCCCACAAATCAACTCTCTAACCACCTTAAACTATTTACTACCTACTAACAATCATTTGTTTATGAACCTTTATTTTAACAAACTGACTATATCCTTATTACTAACTTATCATTGATATCATATTCCAACATAGCTCCCTCTTACATCCCTCTAAAAATAGGTAAGAACGCTAGTATTAACTAGGAAAAAATTAGGCTAAATATCACACACCATCAAGGACACACCTAATCTAACACATTAATGGATGCCCTTATAATCCATCAATACCTATGAATCCAAACACATTCACCATCTACCATCCACAAGTACAAAACTCCTCTTGTGAATCAAGACACACTCAACATCCATAAGTACACCTCTCCACATGTGTATTAAGACATTTCCCACAATGCAACACCTTGTGTGAACCAAAACATATTCTACATTTAAAAAGTACACTCTATTTTAATCAATGTCCGTGAAGAGTCCTTTGCAAAGAAGCTACGGAAGAAACTTGGTGAGATGTTTTCAACCAAATTTTTTGTGAATAATTATTTTTGAGGAAGAAATTGTATTCCTTGAAAATGAAAGAGGGTCGATGATTTACAAACCAATTGGAAGCATTCAATGTGTTAGTGACTCAATTGTCATTTGTTGGTGTTGAGATGAATGAGGAGAAGAAATGTCAGATCTTGCTTTGTTCTTTGCTTGATTCGTGGGGTTTTCTTCTTATGGCTATCGACAAGTCTTTTGTTATTTTGAAGGTTGAAGATGTTGTGGAATCTTTGTTTTCTGAAGAGATGAGGAGGAACGTATCCATCAATGCTATTGAGGCCTTGAGTGCTCGTGGAAGACCTAAGAAAAAAGGCAAGAAGAACGAGAAGGGTAATAAATCAAACTCCAAGGGGAGATCCCAATCTCTTGGAAAGTCCAAAGTTATGAGAAGCGTAATAAATCAAAGTCCAAGGGGAGATCCTAATCTCTTGGAAAGTCCAAAACTATTTGTTGCAATTACGATAAGCCTAGACACTTTCGTAAGAAAAAAGAACAAATTGATTATAATTCTAAGTCTGAGAAGGAAGATGGTGATGTGTTCGTTGTAGCTTTGGCCACTAATGTAGATAATGATGTATGGTTAATTGACTCAAGTGCACCTTTTCAAATGACCTCTCATAGAGCTTGGTAATCTAAATATGAAATATTTGATGGAGGTAAAGTAAACTTGGGTGATGATTCTGATTTAGATATTGTTGGTTGTGGTAAATTTAGAATTAGGTTTCTTGATGGTAAAAAATAACAGATCAATGGTGTATTGCATATCCCTAGACTAGCACAAAATTTGTTATTTAGATGCAATTGTGCAAGCAGTCTTTTATGATGTAGGATGCAAAATGGTTAGAGGCACTATGGTGATTGCTAGAGGTGTCAAATTTGGCACATTATATAAGTTAGATACATGCACTATTGGTTGTAATAGTACTTCTATAAAAAAAAAATCTGTGAATGAGGCTTTCACATTTAGCAAATGGTCATGGATTTTGAGTACCTAACAATGCTCTTTCTTCTAAACCAAAGTTACCTACAAATAAGACTGGGTTATGGCACCAAAGACTTGGTCATATTGGAGAAAAGGGACTAAGAATCTTGAAAAATAAAAACCTTGTTGAAGGTTTGAATGATTGTAATCTTGAATTTAATATCTGTAAGGATTGCATTTATGGAAAACAAAACTGCAATCATTTTTACTCGAGTTACTATGGATCTCATGGTGTATTGGATCTTATTCATTCTAATGTGTTTGCTATTGTAGATGTTCCTTCCATTGCAAATCCACATATTATCTCTCCATTATTGATAATTACAGCAGGAGGATGTGGATATATTTTCTAAAGAGTAAATCTAAAGTTTACAATCAATTTAAATAATTTAAAGCAACGGTTGAGTTGCAGATTGGAAAGAATATTAAATATTTGAGGACTATAATGGCGGTGAATTTTGCTCTAATGATTTTCATAGATTTTGCAAAGGTTTTGGCATTCATAGATAAAACACAACTCTATATTCTCCACAACAGAATGGAGTTGCAGAAAGAATGAATGGGACAATAATGATGAAGGTTGGGAGTATCTTGATTGGTGCTAGTCTAGAACAAAAGTTTTGGACTGAAGTTGTTGTCATTGCTTGCTACTTAATTAACAAGTCTCCTACATCAGCTCTTGTTTACAAAACACCTGTGTTTGCATGGTCAAATTATAAGCCTTCATTGAGACATCTTAGAGTTTTTGGTTGTGAGGCATATACACGTGCCAGAGAAAAAGCCAACGAAGTTGGAGAACAAGGTTGTGAAATGTATCTTCATTAGGTAAAGTTATTGGTGTTATTTTTAGAGAAACTAAGTCTTCTTATGAAACACAGTAGCCAGAACAAACTAAGCAAGAAGATTTGATTCAATTTCCTTCTACACTTAATAAAGTTGAATTGAGACCCTTATATAGACAAGAAATTGAGTAGAGTTTGTTCGAAGGCCTTCAAGCCATAGACAACCACCTAAAAGGTATTCACCTCATGATTGGAGATGCAACTTTGCTTTGATTAATAAGATAAATGAGCCTAGATTTGTAGAAAAGGCATTAGGCATGAATAATGTAAAACGTAGAAAATTGTCATGGATGAAGAAATGGCAGCTATGCAAAAGATTGATACAAAAGATTTGGTACCATTGCTTGAAGGACAAAAACTTGTTGGTTGAAAATGGGTGTTTATGAAGAAAATTGGTTCAAATGGAGGTATAAGAAGTATAAAGAAAACAAGTTGTGAAAGGCTACATTCAAGTTGATGGTGTTGATTATGCTCATATACTTTCTCCTACTGCAAAAATGACATCATGTTGCTTATAATTTAGAAGTTGAGCAAATGGAAGTGAAAACTACTTTGGAGGAGGATATCTATATAACACAGCCAAAGCACTACATGGTAAAAGTAAAAGTTATTTCGTTTGTAAATTCAAGAAATCTTTTGCATGGCCCCAAACAAAGTCCAAAGATGTGGTACTAGAAATTTGAAACATATGTCTTGAGTTTGGGAATTGAGCGTTCTAAATCAGATCATTGTGCTTATTATAAATCAAATGGCGATCATTTCCCATACATTGTATTATATGTTGATGATATATTATCTATGTTTCACAAGGATGCATCCCTTGGATTTTGACCCGTCCACGTTCCTAGTACAGTACAAGGAGACGAGGACATCATTTTACCGTGCCCCCTTTTGTACCCTTTCTGCAAAATTCAGAAACAGTACCCGAAACGGCTATGAAAGTGATCGAGAACGTAGAGGACAGCTAGAAGGCCCCTACCCATCCCAAGGACTTCTAGCTGTCCCCTATGGTCCAAGCCATTTTTGGACTACCAATGTTAAAAATAAGACATTTTTCAATTTGAAAAAAAAGGCTGGCTGGCCCACAAGGACACCCAAAGCACATTCAACAATACCAAAACCTAATCTAAGCATAAAATAACCAAAAAGAAGAAAAAGAAATTCATTTTCACATTTGCAAAGGAAAAGAGCAGAAAGAGGAACAGTTGGTCAAGGAGTGGACAACAATTGAAAGGGGAGGTTAAGGCAACAAATCTACTTGATTTAGACTCTTAGACCTACCATCTACTAATTATGGACAATATATATTATTATGGGACTTCTATGTTTGTTGTTTAGTAGTTTAGTTATAGTATTTACATTTTAATATTTTATTTCATTTCATGGTTGAAATTTGGAAGCTTTGGGCATTTTTGCTATAAGTATGTCATATATTGACAATTAAAGCATTTGAATTTTGATAATTTGCTTATCGATTCACATGTGAAATCTCAATTCAAGTCTAATGCTATGTATTAAGCTTCTAAAATGTCTATGATGAATGCTTTATAAATGTTATGATATGCATAATTGTAATAAATATATACATATATACCCCTAGTTTTTTAATAGTTGTCCCCTAAAAATTGGCCCTAAACCGTGCCCATACTGGAAACACATTCCCATCCCCTAAACCATCCCCATCCCTGAAACTTCGTGGAACATAGTATATTATAAATTGGTAAATGTAAGGTGTGATTTCAGAATTGAAGTCACAACTTGCTACTAAATTTGAAATGAAAGATATTGGTGCAGCTAAACACATTCTTGGGATCAAAATTAGAAGAGATATACTGAACAAAAATCTATGGCCAGGCCAAAGTATGTTAACTCAATTTTACAGAGGTTTAACATGCAAGATTGTGGACCATTATTTGTTCCTTTTACAATTGGAATGAAGTTATCTGCTTCAGATTGTCCTACATCTCCATCAGTGATGGAAGACATAAGTGTAACACCTGACCACAGTGCAATGGGAAGTTTGATGTATGCCATAATCTACACTACACTAGACATTGCCCAAGCAGTGGGAGTACTTTCCAGATATATGTCTAACTCTTATAGAGCTAATTGGGAAGCAGTTAAAAGAGTCTTCATATATTTAAAGGGTACCTCAAACTATTCTTTGTGTTATCATGGTAATTTGATGGGAGACAAGATTTCTCCTAATATTCATGGTTATGTGGATTCAAACTGGGCAAATAATATTGATAGCAAAAGATCCACAGTGCTAATGTGTTTACTTTATTTGGTGATGCAATCAGTTGGTTGAGTAAGAGATAGACAATTGTTGTTTTGTCCACTACTCGAGTACATGCCAACTACTCATGATTTTAAAGAGGTCATTGGTGTAAGAGACCGATTTAGATATTGGAATAAAACAAGGTGCAAAAATAGTTTATTGTGACAATCCAAGTGTGATTTCCTAGCTACGAAACCAACTTATCATGTCAACACTAAGCACATTGATGTTCAGTATCATTTTTTTAGAGATATGGTCAAGGATGGTAGGATGAAGTTCGTTAAGGTAGAGACTTTGATGAATGTTGTGGTCTCTTCAACTAAGTTCGTGAGCATAGAAAAGTTTAGATGGTGTTCAAAGTTTAGGGCCTCATGGCCCCTATCAATTATATTATGATATATATAATTCCTTTGCTCTTTCAATTTGTTTGACATGTGGGAGAATGTTGAAAAATAGTGTCTTTCAATTTGTTTGACATTTGGGTCTGAAAGTGGTTGTAACTAATGTTCCACATCATAAACTGATATGGCACTTCACGAGCTTTCCAACACTTCAAACGGTTCATGAATTGGACACCAAAATCAAAATTTATGGCCTCCAGAAGTTAAGTCTTTTGAAATGGAAACATAAAAATGTGTTGGACACATTAATGAGTTGTAAAAAAAAGTTGCACATGTTGGTGTGTGTTTTTACACATCATAAAACATCATAGATTGGAGATAAGTTGGGCGCCACTTTTTGGGAGGCTTTAGCTCATGGTTTGTAATAACATTTGAGGTTTCATGTATTCTATCTCCTATATATTAGGTGGGTGAGAAGTAGGCTGTGTGTAAGAATCTTGTAGTCACCTCTAGATCTCTAGGTGGTGATACTCCTATGAAAAGCTTGTTATGCAAGTATATTTTGTTTTGTTGTTGAGTTTTTAATGATATGTTGGACATATTTTGGAGTGTGGGGTTTTTCTCCTGAAAGGGTTTTCCTCACGTAAATCACTCTATTGTGGTATGCATGCTATTAAGTTTATTTTTGCTATGTTTTTGTAATAGGTGTAAAGATCTAAAAAAGTTGCATAACACTCCTCTCAAGTCTATTGTAGGAAGTTGTTTCACTACCTTAACTTCATTTCATAAAGAGTCATTATTAACAATATTCAATAATTTCATCTATTATTTTTTTATTGGTAAACGATAGCCTTTTAAGCTACCAAACACTCTACAAATTCAAACTTGCAGGCACAAGAGCCCAACGTAGGCACAAGGCCTAGGAGCACAATGGCCCAATACGGGTTTGAACATTGGTGGCAGCCTCGCCAACTAAGTGTTTCAATTGCTGCTCTAAATGGATCACACCTTCATTTATTAATATTTTATTTATTTATTTAAAAGGGGGTGGTAGTAAAAACAAAGTTGCAGCTGCTATATGCCAATTTTCATTTAGTCTTATTTTGTTGTCAATTTTCTTGTAATTATCAAACAAGATATGTAAAAAAATTGTTAATTAATAGTAAAGCAATAAGTAGCTAGAGTTTTCATTAGATGCACAAAGCATTGGCTCTTTTCCCTTAAGGATGCTTGTGAGCTAAGTTGCAAAGCTTGCTAGATTTATTATAAAAATTTGAAATCTACCAAATATATTAAAAAAAAACTAAAATTCATTCCAAATCATTAATTAGTTCATAACTTCATACATATGCAACCATACAAATTTTTAAAGGAAAAAAGATAAAGTTTGTTGAAAAAAAGTTTTTTCTAATTAGGGTTTACACTTTTATCCTATAAAATGTGCCCCATTCTTTACAAAAACAAATCCCATCCGCATTCAACAACCACGATTCATGTTTAAAGACTACTAGTGTCTTGATTTAGTCTCTATCTTGTTTGTGATCTTATCACTACTTCAAATAGTCTTGTGTCTTCTTTTTGAACCATGTCTTTATATTGGCATGTAGATTAATCTTGACCATATTAGTATAAATATCTCCTTCAGTTAGTTAGTTTCTATTTTAATGGTCACTCTAGATTTCGTTAATATCTTGTAAATAAGTTATTTCTATTTCTCGAATGTTTCTTTTTAGAAACATCTTGTTTGTACATTCTATAAGAACATTTTTGTTCTTTGTTAATAAACATCCAATTATTCTATCATCTGGCCTGTGTAACACAGTATCAGAGCTAAGTTTTTAAATTTTTTCGAAAAAAATTATACTTTCATTTTGAAATTATCTGAGCAGTAAAATTTTTCGAAATTATTTTTTTGTGTGATATTCATAATTCTTTTTGAGAAATTTGTTTGGGTTTTTTGGTTTTTTCATTTGTAAATCCGTCAAATCTGTTTTATCAACGCCCATGTAAGGTTTTAGTAGCATGTTTTTTGCAGAAAAAACAAAGGGAAAAGTTACACACAATTGTTTTTTGCTGGTTTTCTAGTTCATATTTTTTCTGTTCAACGCGTTTTTTTGTGTCTGCAAACACTTTCTCACTCCTACACAGACGTCTGCTACTACATCTGCAAAGGGCAAATCACCATTTTGGGGACCAAAACGAGCTCAAATCCACGTTGGATATCTGTCTTTTCTGCTCACGAGGCGTCTATTTCCCAACATTTTAGTCTTGTTTGGGACAGTAGACGACATTTTCAATCATTTTTATGGGTATTTCAAGCATTCTTCTAGTCGGTTTCTGCATCCTTCGACCTTGTATGGTTGTTTTTCTTGCAACCCATGGCTTTGTCTACAATTTTTTGAAAGTTTTTTACAAACGGCTAGGGTTTCATTAAAAACTCTCTTTTTTCATGCCAAATTAAAAATCTAATTGCACATTCTTGATGGGTTTTTTGTAACTTCAACTAGGTCATCATCAAAATTTTGTGGGTACCTCGACTTTTGTGCCTCAAACTTTGTGCCAGCCAAAACTTTATTTTGATTACATATTCCTTGTGGGTTTTTTGAGATCTCTTATGGGTCTTCGTCAAATTTTTTTGGGTCAGCCAGAAATTTTTCTCGAAATCTATGCCAGCTATACTTCATTGTTTTTTGAAGTATGTACCTACATCTGCCTCCATTTTTTTGCATTGGGATTCATGTTTCAGATTCTATGCTATCGCATCTTCTTTGATTTTCATTTTCCATGCATTGGGAAACATGCAAGATGGCGTCATTAACCAACTTAATGTTGGAAGGCAGTTAGAGATTCAACAACCAAAATTATAACACCTGGAAGCAACGCATGCTGACAATCTTCGAATATCGCCACCTAGATGATCTTGTTTTGGGAAAAGACACTTGGCCTACATCGGTCCAAGCAGACCAGGACAAGTTTGATGACCGGAATTGATAAGTCGTCACGCTTCTCAAACTCTCTGTCACAGATGATCAGTTGTCTCAGATTCCTTCTGGCAAGTTAGCATCAGACATTTGGAAGCATCTAAAGGAGTCGCATGAGACATCCGACAAGAGCTGAGTGTTCTTCCTGAAGAACCAATTGTTCTCCATCATGATGGATGAACGCATGTCCTTACAGGAGTATCTTATTAAGATAATATCTTCCTAGTTAGAATGTTTCTATAATGGTCACGTAGTCCATCTTTAGTCTGTATAGGAAAGTTTCCGATTCTGTCTTCAGTCTACATTTGTTTCTATTAGAAACGTCTTTGTAATCCTTTATAAGGAACATTCGTTCCTCTGATTAATAACAACATTCGTACATCCGTACATCTGCCAAAACCATTATTTGGTTTATGTAACATGGTATCAGAGCCTTCTGGTTTGTAGTGATTTTTTTTTTGAAAAATCTATAATTTCCTCATTGAAATTATTTGTTCTAGTTTTTTTCGAAATACCTGGTGTTTTCTTGTAGAAGCTCGTCTTGACAAAACCCAACTAGGGTTTTCGCACCTATATTGACGCCACTTCTGCATTGTTTTTGTTCAGGTTGAAGACTAATCATGGTATCCTGCTCGCAACCTAGTTGTTCAGACCTGCATTTGTCCGCGACCTGTATTTGCATTCGTTCGCATCAGTTGGTACCTGCATCCGCAACCTGCATCCGACCTACGAACTACTACTTGCCCGCGTTCTGACGCGACCTGGTTCTGACGCGACCTGTATTCATTCAATAAAAACATAATCTGTTAATAATAATCGTCCACAACCTATAGTTTGCAATTTGCAGTTCACATCCACGACCTGTTGTTTGCAGTTCGACTTGCAACTTAAGGTTCCTCATTGAATCTTCGAAACCCTCTTTTCTGCATTCTTTCCCGGGCTCTTGTTCGTAGTTCTTTCACCAAAGTCGTTTTGGCTTTGAAACCCTATTTTTCGGGGTCCAAAATTTTTTTCGATAACATATTCTTGGTGGGTTTTTCGAGAGCTCAATTGGGTTGTTGTTTGTTTTTTCTGGGTGCCTCAATTTTCAAGCCAGCGGATCCAAATTTTGACAACATATTCTTTTTGGGTTTTTCGAGCTCTCTTCTAGGTACTTCTCAGTTTTTTGTGGGTCTTCCAATTTTTTGCCTCGAAGCACATGTCAGCGCATCTTCTCTATATCTTCGTTTTCCATGCACTAGGAAACGTACAAGATGGCGTCACTAACTAATCTGATGTTGGAGGGCAACCAACGATTCAATGGCCACAATTATAACACTTGGAAGCAGCGCATGCTGACTGTCTTCGAGTACTGTCGCTTGGATGAGCTTGTCCTAGGCACAAAGACTTGTCTGACCTCCGACCAAGCAAAACAGGACAAGTTTGATGATCGCAATCGAGAGGCTGTTATGCTTCTCAAGCTCTCTGTTATCGATGATCAGCTACCACAGATTCCTTCTGACAAGTCAGCTGCAGAAATTTGGAAATATCTGAAGGAGCTGCATGAAACATATGACAAGAGTCGGACAATCTTTCTAAAGAATCAGCTGTTCTCCATTATGATGGATGAACATATGTCCTTGCAGGAGCATCTAACAAAGATTAAGGACATCCGCGATCAGCTCGAAGCTATTGGTCAACAAATGGAGGAAGAGGATATGGTAGTCATCATTCTAAAAAGTCTACCATCGTCCTATGAGCACTTCATAGAAACACTCAACATTACGTCAACTAGTGTTGATCTGAAGTTTCCAGAATTATGCATCAAACTCCTGCAGCAGGATCGTTGGAAACAACAGTTTGGGAGCAATGCTTCTACAACCTCCTCAAAGTAGGCATTTGCTGCAAAATCCTTTCAACAAAACAACGGCAACTATCAGTCTTCTCAGCCTTTCCAACATCCACCTTCTACTCAATCCTTGGATGGCTCTACGAAGAAAAATGTGCAGTGTAATTATTGTCACAAGTTTGGCCATATGAAGTTCGAGTGTCGGAAATGTTTGGCTGCACAAGCGAAGCAAAATGCTTCCCAGCCAACAGCACAAGTTGCCAAGATTCCTGATCAAGGCGAAGCTGCATTTTTTGCCTTCTAAATCTGTTTCTATTACTGGGTTTGTCGATTTTATCCTCAAAAATCGTTTTGTATGGTCTGTAATACGCAAGGTTGCGTGGGATTTTGGGTTTTACTGTTTTTTCCACAAAAACGAAGTTTTGTAATTGCAGTCTGTTTTGAGTCATAGCACTCTTCTGGCAAAGCTTCTTGGTTTCAGCATTCTGTAGATCCAGGGAGGGTCTCAGTTATCACAGAATGTTCTGACATCTGTACAATGACCATTAAGGGAGGGTATTAAGATAATATCTTCCTAGTTAGAATGTTTCTATAATGGTCACGTAGTCCATCTTTAGTCTGTATAAGAAAGTTTCTGATTCTGTCTTCAGTCTACGTTTGTTTCTATTAGAAACGTCTTTGTAATCCTTTATAAGGAACGTTCGTTCCTCTGATTAATAACAACATCTGTACATCTGCCAAAACCATTATTTGGTTTCTGTAACAATCCTGAGGAAGATTAAGGACATTCAAGATCAACTCGAAGCTATTGGTCAAAAAATGGAGGAAGAAGATATGGTTGTTATCACCCTGAAGAGTCTTCCAGAGACATATGAGCATTTTGTCGAAACATTCAACATCACCTCCATTGGTGTTGATCTAAAGTTCATTGATCTCTGCACCAAACTTCTATAGCAGGATCAATGGAAGCAACAATTCGGCAACAGTTCCTGCACAAAGCAAGCTTTCGTAGCCAAATCCTTTCAACATGATAAAGGCAACTCTCAATCTTCTTTGCCTTTCCAACAACAACCTCTTGCTCAGTCCTTGGATGGTTTGAAGAAGAAAGTTGTGCGGTGCAATTACTGTCACAAGTTTGGTCCTATGAAATTCGAGTGTCGGAAACGTTTGGCTGCCAATGCTAAGCAAAGTGCTTCACAACCAACAATACAAGTTGCAGAGCACACTGACCAAAGCAAGTCTGCCTTTTACACCTTCTATATTCTGGTTTAGATAATCGATTGACCATTAAGGGAGGGTATTAGAATAAATATCTCCTTCAGTTAGTTAGTTTCTATTTAAATGGTCGCTCTAGATTTCGTTAATATCTTGTAAATAAGTTCTTTCTATTTCTCGAATGTTTCTTTTTAGAAACAATCTTGTTTGTACATTCTATAAGAACATTTATGTTCTTTGTTAATAAACATCCCATTATTTTATCATCTGCCCTATGTAACAAATCATGTTGAAGATCTACAACCATAGTGGCCTATGTAGTTGCTAGTGGTGAAGATGTGCAATAGCATGTGTATTTTCATTTACAATGGCACTAAAGGTTTGTATCGATAGTGGCATTCAGATGGTCTTGAACAATGCATTGAGTAGTTGAGAAGTATATGTTTCATCACAAGTTTTTCTTTTTGTTTTTTATTTAATGGTTTTGATTTTCGTTTTGGTTTTAATTTTTTGTTTTGGTTTTAGATTTAACTTTTATAAAATAAAATAAAATAAACACCTAAGGGGTTCTATAGGGGTCCCTAAATGAGAACAATAACAACATAGATACAAAATATAAAACTATATGCTCAGTATCACATAACCACACAAGGACAAAAACAATGTGATAGCATAAATCCAAAAGCCAATAAAAACATCTACAAACAAATCAAAACAGCCAAAAACCATTAACCTAACTATCATCAATTGCTACAAAGCTATCCCCCAAGCACCAACACCATTACCTCCCAAACCTTCATTAGAAAACACATGCCCTTCAACAGCAAAACCAGCTCCATCCTTAACCCTAATGACAATTGATTTAGGATCAGCCAAGGAGATAAAGCCACAATTCATCAAGATAGAGAACTATGCTCCATAAATAGCATTAGTGCATTACACCAAATGGGAAACCTTTAAAACCTACAAAGACAACAAAGTAAAGCAACTTGCCATATAGGACCTCATTCAAATGAGCCACAAGAAGATGCTTGATCACCTTCCACAAGTCCAAACAAGGTCTATGAGTTATCCACATTGCAATACATCACTAAAATTGTTTTAGAAAGTAGGCTTTATTCATTCATCGAACTTCACCACCATTATCAAGGGCTGGAAGAAGCAATGTTGAGTGCTTCACTACATCCCAAACCAAGAACCACATGACAAGCACTCCTTGATCAAAAAACTTTTCAACAAATTTAGACAAATTACATACAATGGAAATTTTTCCTCAACCAATGTTTTGAGGACTTTCCCTTGGCTATAAGTGTTGTGTCTTTTACCACCACTCTTCTACCAAGCCATAGAGCAAGCCTACAAACATCACACCCACTAGAAAAATGACCACATGGTCACAAGGGCAACAAACGTTGAAGGAAACATCACAAACCACAAAGAAAAATTTAAAAAAACACAACACATCACCAATCAAAATAATCTTCATAGTTGACCAGCATAATCAATGTCACATGAAAGAATGACTATATAATGTCCCCAAATTATGAATACCCAAATTTTGCCCTAGGTCACAATTTTTAATTGAAACAAGTAGGGTTTGGAGATACCTTTCACTTTGATTGAGCCCTTGCAAACAAGTTAGGAATCATTTATAATCATAATTCATAAAATAGGTCACTTTAGTTAGAAATAATCATATATTGGAAGTGTAGGTCTAATCACTAGATTGCTTAAATCAATTTAAGAAGACTCGACCATTTAAGAGACAAGATAGGGTGACTTGATAGTGTGCCCCAGAGTCCCTCTACCCTAGGCCCAAGAGCTGATATAGCATCCCTCTTGGCCTCGTGTGGCCCGCGCCACCCATATGAGGGTGGGGTGAGGTGGGGGGGAAGGTACCTAGTGAGGTTTCCTATAATAGTTCCCCTCAATCCTACCACTTCTAGCCTACTTCCAATGATTGAACATTCTTATTGCATCTGTTTGCCATGATAGAGGGCATAAGGAGTATTCACAACAGGGTGCCCACAAAGTCCATCCTTCCTAAGCCCAAAGGCAGTACACTTTGTACCCCTTTGGCCCCATGGGACTCCCCGGACATATACCATGAGGTGGCATGTTTAGAAGGTGACCCCATCACCATTCCCTTGTTTGTAATCCCTCATTTCCCCTACCATGCCTAATTACAGCAGTCAGAATATTAATATACATAACATCTTATACACATTTCCTATATTAAAACATTCCTGAATCAGCTAAATATCTACGATACTATGACAGAAAATCATAAAATACATATTAATTCAAAGGTATGCAAGTGCACATGGAATTATCCTATTATACATGGAACCATACCACAATATATAAGTATATCTGTCTTTCTTATTATTTGATCTTCTTATCTCATTCAATGCCTTCTGCTAAATGAGTTTCTAGTTCTACCTTATATAGCCATTGGGGGAGGACAATGAGTCGCAGCCCAAAAGAGGTTCTTCTCCAAATTAACCATTGCCTCCTCAAAACTAATTGTGTGCCCCTTCATTAGTATTGTGGTTGTTGTGCTTAATGATTGGTTAAGGCCTAAAGATCACTGATAGCAAAGGAAAGAATATTATGGACGATTAATTCCTTAATCAGGCTTCATGATTAATAAGACAATTTTCAGTAATATATATCTGATCTTGTCATCTACTTCGGAACTTCACTTTCTCCATTGATGGGGCTTGATCAATATGACAGAGGCTTCATTTAATAACGGTGATTCAATACCAAACAGATCACAACTATAGGCTCCAGATTGTTGACAGGGATATGAAGGCATATTTTATTATGACAGAAACTGTGAAGTCTCACTTTCGTGAGACAATTTCTAAACAGCTCTGGTTGGGGTCATGACAATACCAGTCTTAAATCAGAATTTTCTGCCATAGACTGTTGTAAATCTATATCTGATTCCCTTATATCAGAATACTCTCTTCGATTGATTTCCTTATATCAGATTTGTCCTTGATTGATCTTTTGGTATCTCAGTGAACAATGATTGAATGATTGTTCATTTGATGATCAATGAGTGATTATTGAATGATGCTGATTTGATTGTTGAATTGTATGTTTTCTTGATCCCAAGATGAAGTGATGATTGATGTAGATTTGATGATTGCCTGCTTGATCTTGTTGTTTAATTGTTTGTTTGATTTCTTGAGGGATTAATGATTGATGGATGGAGGATGATAATTGATAAGTCCTTAAATGCTTGGAATGAATCCTCCTTTATACTTTATTGGTGGAAGGGTCACCACCTTTAATAAGGATTGAATCACCCCTTTTCATTATTGCCTTTTGAGAATAATATATAATTCCCGAAATTGATCTCCCTTGGATGTCTTCCTGAAGTGATTTTTATCCCCTTTATATCTTCCAATGTGAGGGAGAGTCACACCTCTTCATCATGCCTGAACCTTTGCAATGGTCACAATTTTTCATAATTACCACCCTTCGAAAGAGTCACATTCCTTTATCATTTCTGCCCTTTAAGAGAGGAACAACCCTTCAAAATTGTCTCTCTTTGAAAGAATCAGTGTTTCTTAATTAGAACCCTTTTGAAGAGTCGCAACCCTTCATAATTACAACCATTTGAAAGAGTTACAACCCTTCATCAATGCTGCCCTTTGAAATCGTCATTTCCTTATTTCCTTGCCATTCCTTTCTTCCTTCTATTAATCCTTTTTTAAACCCTATGCTCCCCCTCTTTCTTTCTTCCTCCATATCTCTGTTCAAATGAACTCTCCTCCCTTTTATATTTTATGTTGAGGAAGTTGCAACTCTTCATATGTATCACTTGACCTTTCATTAACTTTATTAACTTGTAATTATATTTTATTATTATTTAGCTATTTATTTATTTTTTATATTTTAATTTTTATCATTGCTATTTATTATTAAATCCTATTTCAAAAAGAGGACATTACAGACTAGGAGATGCTACATGCAAACCAACTATTATGATTTGTAAACAAGGCACATGGTCAAGAGAATGAATGCAGAGCACCTTCATGAAAACATCAATACAACAAAACAGGTAGACAAGCAATCCTTAAAAACCTCGCCAATTTGGAGCAAGTGTTGCCAATTGCCGCATCACTAGCCAAACCTAAAAAGCCTCTTGATTGATTTCCTAATTTGCACGGAAATCAACAACTCGATTGCATTCCTAAAAGCAATGAACAAAGTAACAACGTACAATTGGGAACAACATAATTTTTCTTCGTCCAACAAACCACAAAGCTGCCAATTTAAGCACAAACCATGAGAAAGACCATCAATAATATTCTTTGAATCTTCTTCACCTGCCAATTTGCAACACTAAACTGAAGAAGCCAAAAAGAAATTGTGGAATCACCACTTCCCAATCCACAACATTGTTTAATTTCACACAAAGGGAAAACGAAACCGCCCTTTATAAAACAGTCTTTAAAATCACTGATTAAGATAGCAAAACTAGAATTGCCGCATGCCACCCCATAAAAATTCAATTCCAAAACCCCTTTCAAGGATGGGGATCATATAAAAAGAATGATCTCTAACAATTACAGAAAATATAACCCCATTAACGACAGTTTAACATTTAAAATTTGTTTGTGTTTAGTTTTTAATTAAAAACATCATGTTTCTATGTCCGCGAGACCCAGATCAAGCAATTGCACCTTAACGATTTAACTGCAGTTAGCAAAGATTTATAGATACATCTCTAGTAATCATCTGTTTTTTTACTGCTGATCCCACAGAGAAGTTCCTAAGGGTTTTTAGCCTTAGCAGGTCTAGGAAGCATGGTCTAGGGCTTGAAACCTCAGAATTTTCAGATCGAAGTAAAAAAAATCAGAGAAATTCATAACACAGGAGCAATGCGGACCATCGCAAACATACCTTCAAGGTGGCACATAAAACCGATTGATCTTCAACCGGACACTCTGTGGAGCTCGGTTGCGCATCATTTTCACCATTTAAAGCATGAGCAGAACCCTCGTCTCTAGAATTAAGCTGTTGTAAACCCTCGTCTTGTTGTTGATTAGCCCCAAACCCTGTTTCTCCGTCAACAGGAATCTCCGGAAAACTCTCTGCCGTAGAATTGTCGTCCCTAACCTGCAGACAAGTCCGCTTTCTTTTCACCAAACCCTTCCCGGAAACCGAGCTCGAGCATTTCACCCCAACAGCACTTGCATTCTCTTTGTCATCACTATTTCGCTGTCTTCTTTTAGATGAGGAACGCAAATTCATATGGTAGGAAGGGGTGATCTCTACTGTAGAAGTGTGACTGCTTCTTGGATATCCCATTGCTTGGCAATCATTATCCAGATTCAGACGTCGCATGCCATGAACTCCGCTACTCTCGTTGCAAATCTGTATATTCTTCTCCGTATAGAAAGATATTAAGCAAATTATAATTGAGTTAAACCGAATTAGTAAAGATGGGCGGCAAAACCGTTGCAATTTGAACTTACATTGCACTTTTCCTTTTCTTTGTTTTTTTCCGTCTGTTAAAGGAGGGGGTCCCTCCATGCTTGAGAACAAGTTTCCTAATCTTCTTTAGGGAGCTATTGTCTTAGTTTTTGGATAAATGTTTGGTTAATAGTGTTGTTCATCACAAATGCTGTTAGATTTTATATGTTGTTCATCCTAAGTGATGTTAGATTTTATATTTAACTAGTACGTGTACTAAAAGAAGGTGCAATAGTTATTTGTACCTAGAACAGATGCAATGGTCATGCAGATAGTTAATATAATGGGGGGTTGAAGGAAGTCAAGACCAAGTGTATTATCCTTCTTCTATTTGTTCTTCTTCTCCTTTTGTTGTGTTTTCTTCTTCTTCTCCTCCTCCTCCTCCTCCTTCTTCTCCTTCTCCTTGTCCTCGTTGTCCTTGTCCTTCATTTTTGTCTTCTCTTTCTTCTTCCTCTTCTTCTTCTCTCTCATCTTCTTCCTCTTTTTCTTCGATGTCTTCTTCTTCCTCCTCCTCTTCTTCTTCTTCCTCTTCCTCATCCTCTTCTTCTTGTCCTTCTCTTTGTCCTCCCTGCCCTTCTCCTCCTCCTTTCTTTTCTTCTTCCTCTTCCTCCTCTCCTCTTTTCTCCTCTTCCTCCTCTCCTTCGTCTTTATCTCCTCCTTCAAGTTGTTTTTCTTAAATAAAAACAATATTAAATTTAAAAATTACATTATAATATATAAATTTTATAATTGTAATAACATTCATATTAAATATTTGTATATAAATGAATTATTTTTAATTTTGATTTTCTTATAATAAAGAGACCTCAACAATAAAATTAAAATCAAATTTAACTAAGAATATTAAAATACAAATGTGTTTTGTCAAGGTAAAGTAATATTAAAAATAATTTTTTAATTAAATCATATTATTAATTTATATTATTGAATGAGCATAAAAAATGTAAATAACTATTTACAATTGATATTGTAATTCAAAATTAATTAATAACTAAATTTTAAAAGTATATATGAACATGTATATAATTTTTTGTATATTTATTTTTTTCTAATTTTTTGATATAGTATATACATAATCATTTAACTATTCAATATGTAATAAGAAAGATGTCTTTTTATTTAAATATTAAATTTATTTTTATTTAAATTTATAAAATCTATGATCATAAGTTACATTCAAATCTAGAAAGTGTAATAGCATCAGAACAATCAATTAAATAGGAAAAAACTCAATACTTTGTTCCCTAAAAAAACCAAAACAATCAATTGAGAAAAATTGGGTTTTGTAAAAACATTTCAAAATTGCAGAGAAAGTATGAAACAAATTCTGCATGATAATTTAGTTATCCTTTGTTCCCAAATTCGCCTACAACATTCAACACGGGTTGAAAATTTTATTATTTTTGAGCAGCTTCATTGCTATCCAAATCCCTGCAGATAAATTATTTTGGAGAAAACAATTTGTGATGCAGAATGTCTTATTCTCTATGTTGCAACTCTTTTAGCCTCTCTAGACTCAAGTAAATCACATTGTCAACAAGAAGAGCTCTTATATCAGGAGGCAAACTCTGTAATCTTTTAAAAGCAATTTCTTTATATTTCCTTTCATATTCCATAGAAATCGGGATAGAAAAACTGGGTACTCCAACTATCTTTTTCCCTTCACAATCTATGGAAATCGAGCTACAAAAATTAGGTACTCCAGGAATCTTTTTCCCTTCACAATATGTAGAAATCGGATAGGAAAATAGAGTACTCTAGAAATCTCTTTGCCAAACTTTTTAACAAGATTCCTCTTGCAATCATTTGTACCTTCGTTACATCTTTCGTAGTACCGGGAAAGGGAAATTATTATTACTTTTTAGCAGGTTTTTGGGCACCTCTTGCATTCCCATAGATTGAAACCCCGACGTCACCGAATCGAGTCTCTAGTGACCACCTCAGATTTTCATTGTTCAACTACATTCAGAGTTTGCCCATATCGAGGAGGTCAAAGCCTTAATCAATTTTTTTTATTTTTACTATTTATGTTTTGATTTTGGGGGACTTTTTATTAGGGGAGCAATTTGTGATGCTCTTGATTGGATTGGGGTTTTACGACTATGAAATGCATGCAGATTAGGTATAGTGGTTTTGAGATTGTCAAGGGAAAAAAGAAATTTGTGAACAATTAGGAGGAAATTATGGTGGAATCTGGATGCCTGAATTGCACAGTGGAATGTGCAAGGGTCATGTCCCCCCTTTGAATAATAACAATAAACCCTAGGGTAGCCCACTCGCAAACCATGCCAAACAAGGAATCCCAAATAACAAGGAAATCCAAAAGTTAGCAACAACAGCTCAAGGAAGAATACTGACAAAAAAAGTGGATGGATAGCTTTTTTCATATCAAACACTTCTGTTAGTGGCAATGCCCACAATAAAAAGGCTATTGACTTAAAGAGCGCTAAATGAAGATTTTCATTGTTTAAGAGAATTAATATGAATCAACTGAATACATTTTTAATTGGTACAGTGTGTAGAATGCTTTTTAAAGTATGGAAATGTATTTAGAATGTATAAAAATAATTAGTGGTACAAATCAAGTAGAAATCATCATAAGTATGTTATAAATAATAGTAAGTACAATTCTCGTACATCCTTACCCGTGAAATTGTATATGAAAAATGATATTCAATTATAAAATCTCACTAATCAATTGTTCATAGTACTTTGGTTCCTCTCCATATCAATTGTTACTTAAACATATTTTGGGTAGATGTTTCTTTTGAGTACTCATGCTTTATTTTTATATTATATTAATTCATAGGATTTTCTATAAAGTGGATTAAAAACTAAAATAAATCCCCTCTATAGGAATTCCATCCATCTTAAAATCAATTTTGAAAACATCTATACACATAAAAGTTGACAAATGTATATTGAAATACGAGGGTATGAAAAAATACAAGAGTTTTTTTTACATTCATAAATTTTTCCATAAGACTTACTTTTGTATGTAAAGGAAGTAACCAACCCTAACCTGGAATCATCTTTTTAGAACTTATTAATGATGTAATAATCAATTAAATTATAGAATTTTTTACAAAAATATATAGCTACTTTTAATTTAAAAAAGATTCTCCCATTCTATATTTATTACTTGCATTAAGAGACATGAGCTATCCTTCATGGGCTTAAGGAAAGGTGAAAATTATAATTCTCTTTATTTTAGTTCTTTGAAGAAAGGAAACATAAATTATTTCTTCTTTTTTGAATGAGATGCCTCAAATCTTGCGTGACAAAAATGATGAGGTTTCTTTCTTTTTTTAACTTTAAATTTACCTAAATTTTAACATTTTGTTGGTTACATATATGAAAGTGAATGGGATGATTCTTGCGTATATAGAGAGGGGGAGGGGGAGGGGGAGAGAGATGTAATAAAAAGAAGTAAATTTCACATGTTTATCTATGTAATCTCTGAACTATTTTATTTATTTATTTAATTTTAAAGTTATTTTTCTCATAATTTTCATATAAAATTATTAATTCAATAATTGTTTTTTGTTGCAAATGTAATTTTTTAAAATTTAAAACAAGTAGAGAAATGAAATGAAAATAGAAAATCAGAACAAAAACAATCTAGACGTGACTTTATAGTGGTTCGACAATTGCCTACATCCACTCTCAAGTAAGGAATCACTATATTATTCAAATATCCAATACACAATACATAGGTTGCACATAGTCATTTATAGAAAGCTCTTTAAATATGAAGAGATGGTGGAAAACAAACTATCATGTGATTTTTGGGCTTCACATCCCGACAATCTCCCCATCCCCTACTTCATATTTCAAATCTCAGTGAACAACTAAGTCTTGAAAAGGTTTTAATGTTGCTAGACTTTGTTCCAGCACACTCTGAATGAGTCTTCCCCACATCAGACCGAAGTAAAAAAAAACCTCTCCTACAAAAAAAATCAGGCACAAACTTTCCCATCAATCCATAAACAAAAATACTACTTTCTACATATTCAAAGTATATTTATGCTTCATCCATTGAAGGACCCTTATACACACTCATCACAAAGTCACATGCACCTAAGCTCCCCTTCTCTGCAAACCTTAATTAAACATCTAGAAGATCACCATTATCGAATTCTAAAAATTGCCAGTTCCAAAATTGTTCCCTGAAATCATTCCATGGTAAGAACACCATCCCCTACATCAAAATATAATTCTATGACAGAAGCTCTCCTATTTCTATATTTCCATCTAATTTTGGTGTGACAACCAGTTCATTTGGAGCTTGATTTGAATTAAATGTATTCTATCATGAGTAAGAAGTTTCTGCCATATGAATGAGAGCATCTCCCTGCTCACCATCCTTCACACTATCACTCAGCCTTGGTAAGATCGTGGGCAAGGGAGACCTTCTATTACCAAATTGTATTTGTGTTTGGTCTTTCAAATGACTCAAATCAAACTTCCATAAAGAATAATCAACAATCGATTGACAAGGCAAATCATATTGTATGGTAGAAGATTTGCTTTGTGCAGAAACCAAGGGTGGAGATTGATGCACACCACCACTATGTTTGTGTTCGCTTGCATGAATAGGGGACCGTATGGATTATGTGATGGCGAGTTCATTGCTCGAAGGTGAGATTTTAATGTATAATTATTTCTCTATTCCTAACCATTGAGTTGTGTTATATGGTTTGAAGGATTCGATATCATGTGGAATTAAGAGGTTCATCCTCTATGATGCATGACAAACTTAAACTTTGATGATCCTCTGTAGGATGGAGAGGATAAATCCTTGTCACATTGGACAATCAACATGCTTTTACCTAGACATCTTCATTATTTAGACACTTATCACACTCCTCTTGTGACTTAAGAAGCAACTTGGCCTTCTTGATATCCAAAATCTATACATCATTGGTTATCTTTGTACTTTTCAAATTGGTTAAATACCCTTTTGGATTAGACAACCTATCAAGCTTAAGACTTAGAATAATTTCCCTACCCTGTTCGATAGCCATATGATCAATTACAGGTGTCTAGAACCATGATGTTTCAATTCCACCAATGGCTCTACTCTTAGGGTCCAGTGCAGTGACATACTCTTGTCATGCCTTCTCCAGCAAGGTATCCCCGATTTTTGGCATACTATCCCACTCTTCACTAGAAAGAGTACACAATTTCCTCTTTAAAAGTGCAGCCTCATCCTTAGTATTCCAAATGAAGTTATAATTCTTGGAAGAGTTTGTAGGATCTTGAACCCCCGCTACTTTGCCCTCATTATCTTCATGTGTAGCTTTCTTTGATATCTTAAATGATAGTTTAGTCACCTCTTTTTCCTGAGGCTCTCTTGAGCACTTGTTTTCCAAGTAATGGCTCTCTGTTGAAAAATCTTCATTTGTACCAACGACATCATTTTTTTCACTAGCCATGTCTTTCATCATGTTGACCACAATATTTGTGTCTTCTTTGACACCAAAAGAGCCTTTGTTGGTTGGCGCCATGGCTCCTCTCTCGCCTCCTCTAAGGAAAGCCCTATTATGGCAATTGTAGCCAGAAATATATCTATTAACAGGGGGAGGTGTTTGTTTGTTATAATCAAGGTCTACATAGTAACCCAACTGCAACATCCTATAAACTTTAGAAGCAAAAATATTTAGATTGTCAAAGCTAAAGCCAAAAGTAAGAGAAACCATTTCATAAATGACCAACACTAGGTCCTTTACAGAGTTGCCAAATTTTTTTTGCCTTTTCCCTCTTCCGCAACTCTTCCATGATGGCTTTCCTATGTTTCACATCACTTGTGTGTTTAAGAATTTCACTAAGCTCAAATTTATCTTCTAAATGTTCTCTTGGTTCAAATTTAGGATTCTTTTCCCAACCATCCCACCAACGAACATGGTGAATTCTTTTAGTTTTCCCAGGCACAACATCACTCTCTACCAAGCCTAAATTTGCAAGAAATTCATTAATGATATAAACAATTTCATCGTCTTTCATCTTTTCTCAACCTTACCTTAGCTCTAATACTAATTGTAAATTTAAAACAAGTAGATAAATGAAATAAAAATAGAAAATCAAAACAAAAACAAGAGACATGATTTTATAGTGGTTTGACAATTGCCTACATCCACTCTCAAATAGAGAATCACTCTAAATTATTCAAATATCCAATACACAATACATAGATTGCACATAGTCATTTATAGAAATCTCTTAAAATACAAAGATATGGGGGAAAACAAATGGTCATGTGATCGTTGGGCTTCACATAATTTTTTACCAAAGGTGCTTTCTTTTCTTCTAGAGTGTTTATATGGGGAGTGTTAATCTAGTTGCTTGTTGGTGCCTTTTTTGGCTTGCAACTGAATGTGATTTTTTATTGCCTAAATTAAATTTCTTTGATTCCTATGAAATCAATTTTGGGGCTCAAGAGAAGTGAGGAAATGGGACCTTCAGTTTTAGTTGAGCTTTTCTTTTTAGTTGGTTTTTGTCAAATGTACTCTATATAAAAGCTCACCAAAATAACAAAAGAAACATGTAAAGCAACATCTTTAATGCTGGTACACCTAGTGCATCATAAACTCTAGCCACAAATTCCATTAAAGATGATCTAAAGCTCAACATATATATTTTTAAAAAACCAACCACATGGAATAAATAATTTTTGTGCCAATAATTATGAAGTCCTCGGCCCATACCGGTTTCTAGGACCAATTGTAAATGTCACTCTCAATTATCTAGGGCATTTTCTTTCTACTTTCTATTTTTTTTCATAGCTACATTAATTGTTTCTAATACTTTCCAACATACATGGTGTGCAAGAAAAGAACATTCACCCAATTAAAAAAATAAGCAACACACTTGATAACCAAACTTGAAAAACAATGATGTAAGTTTCTGAGTTGAGGAGTTCCTAGTGACAAGAAGATGTGTTGGTGTAGACGTTGTTGTGTCGTAGAGGAAGAAGACAAACAAAATTCTTAGGAGCAATAGAATTCTACGTGGTGCTTAACACTATTGAACAATTCTCGATCCACTAAACTTTTCAATCATTTTTTTATGGCATCCAATTGTTGCCGACCCCATAGCTATTTTCTTGGTCTGTCACATTGAATTTCAATGGGTTGCCTTCACATTGAAAAATCATATTGGCTAATTATACAATATCAATTTTATTTAGAATAGTTATTTATGATTATAAAATTTAACATATTGGGATCTAGTTAACTTCACCATTCAATCATGATAATATCCATACTATTTAATGTTGTTATTTGTGAATTATCATATGAGGCATAATTAAGTTTTTCATTTAATCATGATGATATCAACTTTATTAAGCAACATTTTTTATTAAGTCAAAAGTAGGTTTTGATGGGACCCTGAAACCCATTACAAACATATTTTAAGGGGAATCTAAAACCCCACTCATACGAAATGCTGCAACATTTTATTATTATTATCAATCAGTAGCCCAAAGCTAATGAATAGACAATAGTTGAGACAAACAAGACTAATTTCCCAAGAGGTGAATGCCTTACATCATAAAGTAGATCTCAGTGGAAAAAAGATCCATAGGGAAATAATGGCTCCCCATGCCACAATAACAACAACATCCAAAGCTAAAATATACAAATAGTTGATGAAATCCTCAACTTTCAAGTATGTTTCATTGGAAACAACATAAATGCCTACCTCCACCTCAATAAAAGATAGCTCCACCTCAAAATGAGCTATTAGTAGGACTCTGAGAAATTGTGCCTTCATCAACCAAAGACATAGGTACCAGTAGTGAGGAGGAAAGGAGGGCCTAAAATCGTCAAAGTCCCCTAGTAAAAAAAAGATAACACCCACAATCTTCCCTACCCTAGCAAAAAGAAACCAACATCCCAAGAAGAGAATCCACCCCAAAGATAAGTGCCAACCCCCTCAATAGAAGATAAGAATCTTCCACCAGCAACAATACCAAGACCTACCTCTACCTCAATAGAATAAAGCTCCACCTCAAAAGGAGATGAAGACAAGAGACCAAGATTGTGTACCTTCACCAACCAAGGAAAAAGGCTCCTGGAGTGAGGGGAAAAGAATGAGGAGTTGAAATCATCAAAGTCCCCTAGCGAAAAAAAATCCAACACCTACAATCTTTCCCACCTTAGCAAAAAGAAATCCAACATCCCAAGAAGAGAAGCCACCCCAAGAACGAGCACCAAACCTCAGAGACAACAACCCAAGCAAGCAGAGGGCCCATTGTAGAAGAAGGAGATCAACAAGACAAAGATTATCAAAGCCCCCCATCAAAATAATCTCATCACCATTCAAGCTCCACACTTCAACCACTAAGACATAAACTACCCAAAAAGAGAGACCACTCAAAGTGTTGGTCCAAACACAACAAGAAAACAAATCCATAGGAGTAAGGACCCAATACACAACCACCAAGACAACACTAATCCACCAAGAGAATCATCTCATAAAGCAACTCTAAAAACACCAAGAAAGAATCTCCATAGAAAGAGAGATCCTAAAGTGACATAGGTGAACTAAAGGGCTGAAATCATCAAATCACCCTCCCTTAAGAAAGCCAACACCAATAATGAACCTCAAATCACCAAGTAGAACCCCAGAATCTTCGAAAAGAATCCTTCCAAAAACCAAAAACAAGAAGCCCAAAGAAGTAGAAATTGAAAATTGAGAGGCACAATCCACATGTAGCAGGAGCAATAAACCATAAGTATATCAAAGCACCCTCTCTCAAATATCATATAGCCAGCTACTCCCCCCCACATATGGGACAACAACCTCTAGTCAGTACCAACCAAAGAAACTAGCACAAGAGTGAGAAGATCCTTGGGGAGAAGGGAGGAGGAAGAGGGGCCAAAATGATCAAAGTGTCCTATCTTAAGAAAGTTGTCACCCTCTAACACCACCCACCAAACAAACAAGAAACTAATAAAACCTGAGATGGACACTCCCCAAAGCGACTCCAAGAAGGAACATAAGCTAGGGGAGAGAAATGTAGCAAAGAAAAAACTGAATATAGATGGGAGGAAGAGAGAGTTGAGATCATCAAAGAACCCAACTGAAAGAAAATCAACATCCCCAAGCTTCAAAAACTCTGAACACGGGAAATCCAAACTATAAAAATCCTATCCAACACCACAAAGCACTTTGAAGAAATAGAATTTTGTGAAAAAAAAAGGATTCAAAGCAGAGAAATATTGACACAAAGACAAGTGGGAGAGGGGGTTAAGATCATCAAAGTACCCTGCCACAAGAAAATCAACCACCCCCACCAAACACAACTCCATGAATGAAAAATCCCCACCAAGAAATCCAGCCATAATACCATGGCCTTCAACAAATAAAGAACATCTCTCCCCACCAATGATGTCAGACTAAAAAAACATCGGGAGAGACCAGAACCCCAATATTGGCCAATGAAGAGGAAAGAAAAAATCTAACAAATTTAAGGCCCAGCTTCCTTCCAACCAATAAAAAAAACTTAGGAAAGCATCAAGGAAACCAACACCTCGTTCACAACCCCCTGCCTCTAAATATCTATCAACAACATTGTTCTACTGATAACCAAGAACCAAAAATATTTATCTCCCCACAATAAAGCTCTCCCAATGCTAGGATTAAAAGACCCCAGCCCAGAACTAGGGCACCAGATAACAAGAATCACAACGGAGTGCTGCCCCAAAAAAGCCTTCACAGATCTAACAAAACACGCCCTAAAATAGAAGAGACTCAAATCTACATCATCATCATGGGAAAGAGCCTAGAAAAAACCAAAATCTCAAGACAAGTGAACTCCACTCAGACACTCCAAACATATATCCAATGCAAACCAAGCAAGAAAAACTAGCAACCAAACACCAATGTTGAGAGCCTTGGACCCCTCTCTAGCGTCCAAGACTAGATAGTTGTATAAGCTAAATATGGGCCTCTAATTTAGCCTTACACTTCAACAGTCAGTGTTCATCAGTCACATACAAGAATGAATGTAGGATCATTCATCCTACATGCCTGGATGATTCGACCTGTTGCCTCCTATCTAGGTAGGGTTTTGAATAGCTCTCAAAATCGAGAGTCCAACAACCATAGACTCTAGCACTAGAATGGAGGAATTTAAGCTAGAAAGTAAATATGCAATTACTCTAGAATGAGAATGAAAGATTAACCTAAAATAGTGAGAAATGAAATTAATCTAAGAACAATGTAAGCAAACTAGTTTAAAGTGAAGTGCATTATTAATCTAGGCATGATTTTAAGCTAGAAATGATATTAAAATAACATGTAAAATGAAATTAGCTAAAACTTTTGAATGTAAACAACTTGAGATTATAATGCGACAATACTGCATTACTCAAAAGTTGCATCCCCTTGAATGAGAAATGAGAGTTCTTTTATAGAATCTCGGGCTCAATCAACGGTTGAGATTGAATGAGACGAATAGTGGAGATTGAAGGAGAGTCCAGTTTAGAATAGCAAGTTTCTTGCAGAGGAACAGTCAACTGTTCACCTTTTGAGTGAGTGGAGTAGTTAACTAGCTTGTTGCACTTTTGGATTTCTAGTTAACTCAAAGTTTTCCTTTTATGAACTGATGTGAGGATTTTGGAGAGAATATTTGATTAAATAAATAGAATATGACCTCATAAATGAACTTTCTCAATTATTTGAATAATTAAATTCAATTATTGAAATGAGGATATTTATTTAAAAACCAAATATTATTTAATTCTTTTTCATGTGTTTTTAGCTAAAAGGGGTGGAATTAATTTAATTAAAGTGTTAGGACTTTATAATTAAATTAATCAATCATAGGGTTTATTTAGCCAACTATAGTCGATATTTAGGAATTAAATGTAATGTGTGATTGATGTAGATTTAGGGTTTTCTGCATTTGACACTAAGTCAAGTAGAGTCAATTAGGAAGACATAATTGCCTAGTACAATAGGACTTTGGTGATTCAGAAAGTTGATAGAATGAGACTAAATACAACAAAATTGGTTAGAGTTGCAAGATGCCAATTTTGGGGTATTACATTTTGCCCCTCTTTGAATTGATGTGTGAGTAACACATTGATTCAAAGAATAGTCTGATATGATGACTGATGAAGGTTTCAAGATTATCTTCAAAATGAAGCTTAACCCTCTGAAGTCTAGGTTACATTTCCAAGACGTCGATTAAGATGAGTTATAAAACCATCTCCAAAATGAAGCTTGATTCTCTGAAGCCTAGGTTAGATTGCGAAGACATTGGTCAGATTACCACTTTTGTAAGACTATCCCCAAAACGAGGCTCAATCCTTAGGAGTCAAGGTTAGATTGCCCCAATACCTATCTATTCGATGATAACTGATGCAGATTTTAGGACCATCTCTAGAATGAAGTTTAGTCCTCTGAAATCTAGGTTAGATTGCCAAGATATTAGTCAGGAAGAGTTTTTGAGAGCCATCTTCAGAATGAAGCTTAACTTTCAAGAATCGAGGTTAGATTGCCCCGATACCTAGTAGTGAGATTTTGAGAACCATCTCCAAGACAAAGCTTGATTCCTAGGGATCTGAGTTAGATTGCTCAGATACCTAATAATATGATGACAAGATGTAATGAACAGAGATGCCCTCAGTGATTCTAGATCGTGGAACGTCTAGTTTTGGCCGTGAGGTATGAAAAACTGAACATGCCCTAGGTGATGAAGTGCCACTAGCAATGAGGACTTTTGATTTAGATTAGATTGCTTCAAGAATTGATTCAGTGATTCAATGATGCAATCATCCTGCCCCCTCAAGAGAGAAAAGGAAATATGACATGTCAGAAAGGTGATTGACAGCAATAGGTTGCAGATATAGATAGAATTAGATGTTGAGAATAAATCAGAATAGATTATGAAAGATCTGAGGAGATTTGGAAGCCATTGAGAGTGATTTCAAGGTCTGATTGACTAAGTTTGACCAAGGTTGACTAGAGTTGACCAGATTTGACTTTTGATCAAAATGTTGAAGATGTCGAGAAAATGTTGATGTGATGAGATTCTGACAAGAAAGCGACGTCAGAAGATCGACTGTACAAGTGTCCAAGCACATCAATCCCAAAGATTTCAAAACGCGATTTTGAGCCATGTAGAAGTATCAAATTTTGATTTTGATCCTGAAAATGGATTCAGAGCAGTCGATTTAGCTAAGGGTGCAACTTTTGTGCAAAACATAGTACTTTTGAAAATTAGGTCAAAACCTATATAAGCCCCAAAAGGGTCATTTCAAATCATTTGCAACCTTTGACTTTTGTGAAAAGAGAGCTCTGAGCGAAAATGGTGAATGTTCCAGTGAAGTTGCATCGATTCAAGCACTCAAGACATCATAGTCGGTCATCGACTTATGATGCACTTGTGAGTAGTCGATAGCTTGCCTTGCATTTTAATTTTTTACGCATTTGAGTAGACTATTTAGAGTTTTAGCTCATTTTAGGGATTAGCTCGTGGGAGCTCACGTGAGAAAATAGTTTCTTCGTGCGGATTAGTCAAGATTCTCGCATGAGAAAGTATAAAAAATACTTCCTCGCGAGTGCCTCTCCATAGGCTCACATGAAAGACACCCAAAATTTGCGTGGGAAACCCTTCACAAGGAAGATCTCTCACGTGAGCTAATGTGCAGGCTCGCATGACTGGGAAATCTCATGCGAGACTCCTACTTCCTCGCATGGGAATTTGCATGAAAGAACTAACTTTCTGAGACATAATTTTCATATAAAGATCCAAGTAGATCATCTATTAGGCAATTTTAGGATAGGTGCATAATTTCAAGTTCTGTTTTGCTTTAAGAAATCATGATTTCAATCGGATACTGATCATGTGTTGTCGCTTGCATTATAGGTTGACTTCCCAGACATTATATTCTGGTATCACCATCCCATGATCGGTGAGGTACTGAGACAGTTAGATGATGTTGAGATAGCACACATGGACGTGCTAGGATTATCATATCTTTATGATGTACCCAACATTCAGGTAAATCATGGGTTACTGGGTGCACTTATCGAGCATTTCCATTTAGAGATGAACACCTTTCACTTACCATAGGGAGAGATGACAGTGATGCCCAAGGATATCTATAGGATCCTCAGAGTACCATTTCACAGGCCACGCATAGAGTACAATGTGCAACCAAGAGCAGGGACTACAACACTTAGAGAGATTTTGCAAGATGATTTTGTCATGGGACGGGTGATCCCCTAGGAGGATCTTATCAGAGACTATGGTTTGGGGCACAAGTTGGTAGTTGTACTAGCATCATTCCTGGCCTGTTATCTCATGCCAGATAGAGGATTACATGGACTAGAGTGTGGTTGGGGACAGATGCTACAACACATGTTAGGGCCACCGGTTTGTTATGGATGGGGTCAGTGTATGCTGGCCCAGATGTATCATGGATGCATGAGATCATGTACAGGGATGCAAGGAGCATGGAAATAGGGGTTTTTGTTCTACAAATATGGGCCTGGGAGCATCTCCCTATATGTAGGCCAGTTTTTGAGGATACACGATAGCTCCTAGAGCTATATATATATAAGTATGGTGGATAGATGACCCAGCCCGTGCTGGGTAAGACAGAGCAGTAGAGGGCTCAGCTGGATGATATGGTCATGATAGTCTGGAGACCATGGATAGGTACAAAGGTATGGGATGATGTGAGACATGAGCTGGGATACATGTTTTGTTTGCAAGCATTGATCAAGTGCTCTATCTCAGTCATCGAATGATTCCCACTGACACGAGTGATGCGATCATTCGACATGCCACAAGACATATCACAGGAGCACTGCTCATACACCCACTTCGTCAATGAGACGAAGGAGGTCCGGGGTATGAGATTAGATCCGGGGTGTTCCATGATCGATGCGTGGGTAACACCAGCCCGATGGGATTATATGGTAGCAATGGAAAATGGTGGTATGACTCCAGCATACCAAGAGCACTTGGCCGCTCATCCATTTCCCCAATACACAGATCTAGTTGGCATGGGTATGCTAGTACAAGTGGTACATTAGCAGGTAGCTCGACCACCACCACAACAGTAGCAGGCGCAACCTCCACCATAGTAGCAATAGATGCAGCCTCCACCATAATAGCAGATGCTGCAATAGAGGACCACATAGGCACCCATCCCTCCTCACAAGATGAGGATAGATCCTGGTGCCAATAGTAGGGGAGCGCAGGAGAGGTCATCGAGGAAGAGGATAGATGATCCACCTTCACAACAGCCTGAGATAGAGGCACAAGTCTAGGGAGGAGATGAGGAGATGTAGGATCAACCTGCATAGGAGCCCATGCAACTGCATGAGATGTTACAAAGGATCTAAGAGAGGGTGCAGACTATACAGAGACAGCTGGGAAATCTTTATATACAATTTAAGAGGATTGATGTCAAATAAAAAATATACAGCATGTGTGATAAGTTTTAGTAGTATGGCGACAATAGAAAGATGCAATAAGAACCACTGGTGATTGATGTGAGAGAGATCCTCAAGAAGAGAGATCTTGATGATAGCTAGGCATTAGTAGACAGACAATGAGAACCACTGGTGGCTGATGTGAGGGAGAGATCCTCGAAAGTGATAGGATGGTGCCTCCTAGATTAGGAAGGTTGCCCCTAGAGTATGATCAGTTTAAATCCCTATAGAGTCAAGCAAAGTCTCGAAGGTAACTGAGAATGAATGCATGAGCGAGCAAACTAAAGCAAGAAAGTGGGAAAGTAAATAATAGTTGTACAAAGCCAAGTGGTGTTGCAATGGATATAGAATTGTGGAACAAGAGGTGCTTGTTTACCAGGTTTTCACCATCTTGGCAGGTTTTTATTTCTTTTGCTACCGTGACGCCTATTTACCAGGTTTTCATCAATGACACTTTTTTCCTCTTTTTTTAATTTTTTTTGTATTTTTGTATTTTTGTATTTTTTCATTTTTCATTTTTTTTGTATTGATGCATCAAAGTGCCTGTTTACCAGGTTTTCACTAAGATTATCATTTTTAAGGACGTGTTGCAATTTTTAGGATTTTTTTAGTGAATTTGCTATGTACATGGAGCATTCTAAAGATGTTTCAGTTGTAGATTCATTTTAGGTGCAGAGCGTTGATCGACTCTTTGAGATGTTCTCCTTTAGTGGTAGAGAGTTGATAGGCACTAGACCCAAATACTGTAGTAACAATATATAGACCAAGTTAGTTTGGCTCAAATTTTCCCTTTTGTATCCATTGTTGTTGATTCTTGGGGTTCTCTCTCAGGACGAGATCACCCACTTGGAAGTCCCTTGGTTGAACCTTCTTGTTATAGCTCTTGGACATCCTCTTCTAATATGCTCAAAGGTGATTGAACACCACTTATCAACATTCATCTAGTAGTTCTATCTCTTGTAGCTAAGATATTCTATTGTCATCATCAGTGATGAGGCCTTTCAAAGAGACTCGCAAAGTAGGAATCTTGACCTCAATTGGTAGCACAACATCCGCTCCATAAACCAAAGCAAAGGGCATGGCCCCTATCGGTGTTTGTATACTTGTGCAATAAGTCCTTAGAGCCAGATTAATCTGGAGATGCCAGTCTCGTCCAAATTTGTGAACTGTGTGATGTAGGATCTTAAGGATCGCCTTATTTGATGCTTATGCCCATCCATTACCTTGAGGATAATAAATGGAAGACTAGTGCTAAGTGATTTTGAACTTAGAGCATAGCTCTTTTAGATCCTTGTTCTTGAGCTTCCCCCATTGTCGGTGATTATTAAGGAGGGTACACCATACCTGCAGATGATGTAATTCAGAATAAACATGGCTACAAATTTGCCATTAGCTATGGTTAGAGGTACTGCCTCAACCCACTTGGTGAAATAATCTGTAGCAATGATGATGAACTTGTGTCCATTCAAGGAAGAAGGATGAATCTGACCCACCAAATCAAAGGCCCATTGCTTAAATGGCCAGAAAGTGATGAAGGGAATAAGCTCCTTGGCTGGAGCATGAATCAGATTTCCATGAAGTTGACACTATTTACAGGCTTTAGCATACTATGTAGCTTCCTTTTCCATATCTGGCCAATAGTAACCAGCTCTAATAAGCTTACGAGCCAGTGTCAGGCCACTTGAGTGAGATCCACATATACCTTCATGTACCTTAGCTAATGCACACTTAGACTCATCAGGTTCTAAACACCTAAGGAGGGTACCATCTAGACCTTGCCTATACAAGTCATTAGCTATGATGACATACCGTGAAGCACTATGGATTAAGTGACGTTTCTCATTCTGGGTGTAAGTGTCCAAAATAATCTAGTCACAGAGGTAGGAGTAGATGTGATGGTAGCAGGATGAATCATGTCTAATGACTGAATAGATCATCTAAGATTTGGGGGCATCATAAGCTGGGTAGAGTAACGTTTCCACTAGGAATTCATGTCAGAAGTCATTCTCTGGCATATGTAGCATAGAAGCAAGAGTAGCCATTGCATCAACCACTTTGTTGTCTGCCCGTGGAATATGTTGGAAGGTGATATGTCTGAAGTACTTTCTTAGATCATCGACCATCAATTTGTAAGGCATGAGTTTGTCATCCTTTGTCTGATAGATGTCATTGACTTGATTGATGACCAATTGTGAGTCGCTGAAGACTCTGAGTCTATCCACTTGCCATTTGATGGCTATCTGCATGCCATTGATCAGAGCTTCATACTTAGCAATGTTGTTTGTACAAGGAAACAACATCTTGTATGCTTTGGGTAAAGAGTACCTTTTTGGCGTGATGAACAATATCCCAACACCTGACCCCTGTTGGGTGAATGATCCATCGAAGAACATGGTCTATGATTGATGTGAGAGAAGCATGATGGACTCATCTGGAAAGTCAATGCTCAATGGTCGATGATCCATGAGAGGTGCCTTTGCCAACTGATCTGTGATCACTTGCCCTTTGATGGCCTTCCTTTCTACGTACTCGATGTCAAACTCACTGAGTATCATGAACCATTTTGCTAGCCTACCTATGAGGGCAGCTTTGTTGAGAAAATACTTCAAAGGATCAATCTTAGAAATGAATCATGTAGTGTGAGCAAGCATGTAGTGTTGTAGTTTCTATGAAGCAAACACCATTGCTAAGCAAGCCTTCTCTATGATAGAGTAGCTGGCTTCATATGAGACCAGTGTCCGATTGATGTAATAAATAGCTCTTTCTTTGTTATTTTGATCTTCTTGAGCCAATAGGACACCTAGTGACATGTCAGTAGCAAAGATGTAAAGAATGAGTGACTTCCTAGGAATATGAGGCATTAGTATTAGTGGATTTGCAAGGTACTATTTGATATGTGCGAGCCCTTTATCACAGTCTTTGTTCCATTCATAAGTCACAACTTTGTGTAGAGTTTTGGTGAAGGGTTGTGACTTGTCAGCTAGTTGTGCGATGAAGCACCGAATAGATTGTAGTCTACCCTGAAGTCCTCTCATCTGACTGATGTTTCTTGGTGGAGGCATTTCCATGATGACTTAGACTTTCTCAGGATCTACCTCTATGCCTTTTTTCAAAATGATGTAACCCAGTAGTTTTCCAGATGTAACTCTGAATGCGCACTTTTTTCGGTTGAGCCTCAGACTAAATTGTTCCATTTAATCTAGTATAGGACCTAGATCTGAAAGATGTACCTTTCATTGCATGCTCTTAGCTAATGTGTCATCCATGTAATCTTCCATCATCTTATGCATCATGTCATGAAAGATAGTAGTGACTATCCTTTGATATGTGGCTCTAGCATTTTTAAGGTCGAAGGGCATGACATTCCAACATAAAGTTCCCCAAGAACATGTGAAGGTAGTCTTCTCTTGGTCTTATGGCATGATTTTTATCTATTTTTAGCTAGAGAAACCATCCATTAGTGAGTACATTTCATAACCGGCCATCATGTCCACAATCATGTCAATGTTGGGTAACGAGAAGTCATCTTTAGGACATGCATTGTTGAAGTCCCATAAATCTATGCAGACTCGGATAGATTTTGTTAGAATAACTGAGAGGGGGGTGAATTAGTTATCAAATGTCCCAAAACAAAATGTATAATTCAAAACATCTTCTTTATTCTCTGCTCGTCGGTAAGCAATAATAACTTTCACTGTTTGTGCTTTTACCGATTACCAATCTAATACTCATAACAATTTACCAATCAAATCTAACATGTAACATGTAAAGAATGATAACAAAAAAATATCACAATCAACACATAACACAAGAGATTTAATGTGGAAACCCTGTAAAGGGAAAAACCACCTGGGACCAACAACCCAAAATTGTTCACTCTTCTGAAGTGAGGTTGGTTAAGACCCAACCTTGTTAAAGGTTACAAACACACTGTCAGGTGTGACCTTGTTAGAGGATTTTAGACTAGAAGTTATCATCCAACTAGCATTCACTATGGGGTTGACAGGATAACAATGTTCATTCTATGAATGATACATCATAAGACTTTCAGAGTCCACTCGGTTAAGAGATTTAGATTGTATACAATGGTTAAATATGTAACAGTAAAATGACCTGCCTTAGTACAACTTCAATTGCAGATTACAGATCAATATTCAGTCTATACAAATCCTTCTGATTAATATTTCACTTCATATTCAACACTATATCAACTTACTGTCTGTCGATAATAGCTCTTTGTAGCTCAGTAACTGTTCTATAGCTCGGTTCTCACTAACCAGTATGATCAGAATGCATGAAAGCTTGTTCATGCAAAATTCCTGTAGCTTCTTCTTCTTTTAGCTCTTTTCATAAATAAATTATATTCTCTTATATAGACAAGTAAATCATTTTCTTCTCCACTATTAGATTTTTCCACTTAATCACATTCATAAATTTTGCCGCTTAAAAATTTCTCGGTACTTGTGTTAATAACATGTTTCAATCTACTGCATTAGATCTTCCTTGAATTTTGTCAGCCATCGATCTTTGTAACAAACATTATCTGTTACCTCGATGTTATACTCTTGCTAGCTCATCAATCTTATTGGCTAAACTAATCATTTAATTCATTCTGTTCTGCTTGATTAACAAAGAATGCATCGGTGAACACTGTTTGGTTAATACTGCGGTCGGTATATAGTACACTCCGTCGGTGTATACTAGAAATGCTTCATTTACCGACAACACTGCTTTGTGTCTTTCAGCTCTATACTTCATTATAGATGAATGCAACATAATAAATTCAATATCATCAAGTCATATACTCATCAAAAAGTTACTCAATGTGTTCCTTATCCTCATCTATCTTGTACATCTTTCCTCATGTAGATTTCTCTATTCTTCATCTCTTTTCCACTTTTCTTCATATGTCTCGGTGTAGTAACTTACAAGATAAGTGATGTCAAACTAGTTGACATCAATGACAACATAATACTGATTTAATCATATTCCATATCCAATCAACAACTTCTCAGTGATCTTGCAATCACAGATCCTTCAATCAGATTCCAAATCAGTTGTAGTCCAATAAGATTTATCATGTTTGGTCACTAGAACTATGTTAGAAATCCATTTTGCATAGTCTATGGCTCTGATGAAGCTAGCTTTGAGAAGTTTTTCCAATTCAGCCTTGACCAATAATGCCAAATGCAGATGCATCTTATGGAGCTTTTGTTTAATAGGCTTAACACCTGGTGCAATGGACAAGTGATGCATGATTAGATTAAGGTCTAATATAGGCATATCAGAATATGTCCATGCAAAATTGATTTTCTTGCACTGAAAGAAACTAATGAATTCCTCTTTTTCTTTTGTAGACAATGATTGCACCAAGTGAATGATCTGAGGTGTAGCTTCTGTGCCCAAGTTCACAGGTTGAGCTAGCTCAATTAGTACAGATGACCTTTCTTGAAGATGACTAGGAAGCGTATCAAGTATCCCATCCTCGGGCACCTTAGAGAGGTTTTCACCCTTAGATACATCTTTTATTTTTACTTTTTTTGGCTCTGATATTGCCACAATGTGGTTTTCACCATCAAAGCACCTTTTTTTTTTCCTTTTTATTTGGTGACTAAGATACTTGACATTGGCCTCAATCATGTTGACACTATCTTCACTAGTGGTGGACGTTATTGGTTCGACAATGTTAAGGTAACAAGCAAGGGTATAATCATTCTAGAATGTAAGGACTTCACTGGATGAGGAGGAAGAGTTCCAGTTGATGAGTTCGGGATGGTGGAGTGAAAGAGAAGTGACAAGTTCGAGTGCATTCATAGTATATTCATCGAAAGCGCGGACAAGCAAGTCGACACCTAAAGCGATCTCATCCCGAGGTGCATTCAAATTCCTTTGACTGCTCATGTTTGTAGTAGAGGATAAGTTAACACTAGTGGAATCTAACTCATTAGTCCTAACACTAGACCCTTCACCTACTTCGTGAAGGTTTTCAAATGTATGTACAGTGTCTACATCCTTGTTAGAAGTCACATCAAATAGAGAATCAAACTCATACTCATGCAAGTCAGTAATGCTTGAGATAGGAACTCCATTAATACTTGTCGTACCATCTAACTCATGTTCATCTCTTGCAACATTGACATTTTGTTGTATTTGTTACTGTTTGAACTGCTCTTGGAAGGGTGATGACATGTACAATTCCCATTGATAATTAGGATGAGCATTTTGTATTTTCCTCAACCGCTCGTATGTCAGTGGAGTAACTGAGGTAGTGTCATCAGAATCACTATCAGTCTCTGCCTTACTAACACATGGTATATGATCATCCAGCTTTGTAAAGAGCATGACAAGATCTAGAGGAATAGGATAAGGAAAGGTATCCTCATCAAATTTATCCTCTGAGTTTACAGTTGTAGCAGTGTCTTCAGGTTCTAGCTGGTATTCTGGTTTTGGTACAAATTTGTTAATCCCTAAATGAAATAGGGTCTTCTTAAAGCCTAAACTAGTAGTGTCTCTTGTTCATCAACCTATGGCTTCAATTGGTTCAAGCAATCCATTGTTATTCACCCCTATAAGGCCACTCCATTTGTACCTAAAGCATTTCATGAGCTTGAAGCCTTCACTATATGGTTCATCTTCTATGTTATGAGTTGGAGTGACTTGCTCAAATGTGTCTTTCCCTCTGTAAATCCAAGTTGTAATAGCTTTGTTTTCATCCTCATCTTCTAGTGGAGTTGTGGCTTGTACAAAGGTGCCATCATAGACTATTTGAAGAGAGATGGTAGAAGGTTTCTTGCTCTTAAAGGGTCTCCCATAGGAACACGGAGATGGAGGTGGAGTTGTTAATGATAACATAGGTTCGATCTGATACCTCCCCATGCCAGTATCCTTGAGCTTTAGAGTCTATTCCATTTCTTTGAGTTTGGCATCGAAGAATTCAGTAGACTCTCTATTGGTCGAGACAAAGCTGTCAATAGATTGTGTGAGCATATTGCAATAATAACTCGTATTGGTAGGTACTATTACTTCTACTTCATGGAATAAGAACTTGATACATTGATGATAGGTGGAAGGAACTGCCCACATTTCATGAATCCACAGTATTCCCAATAGTATATTTTATGCAAGGGGGATGTCTAGAAACTGACAGATGACATCCCTCTCAATAGGTCCAACCCAGATTGGCAATACGACTAACCCTTTAGATTTGTGTTCTTCTTCATCATATGCCTTGATGGTGATCTTTTTGCAAGCATCTATGCAGTCTTTGCCATAGTCTAACTAGGTGAGTAAGCTAGCAGAGCATATGTTAAGGCCAACACCATTATCAATGAGAACATGACAAATGTGCTTTGGGCCAATCATGACTTCAATATGCAGCGGGTTATTGTGTGGATGGCTCAAAGAATGATCGTCTTCCTCATAGAAATACAAGTAGTGTGGTGAGGTCAAGTGACCTACCATGGATTGAAAATAGTTCAAATCAAGATATTTTGGGACATTTTCCTCAGAGAGGGATTTATCAAGAATCTGCCTATGAGCAGGCGAGATCTTCAACAACTCAAAGATAGTAATCTAAGCGTTGGTTTATTGCAGTTGGTCCAAGATTTTGTAATTAGCATTGTTAGGTGTGGGGACCAATTTCAAATTCTTGTTATCAAGGCCAACAATGACTTTATCTACAAGTTATTTCGGTGCAGGTGTAGAAGGCTTGGGGCCTTTGAGAACAATCTTTGCATGAGATCAAGTGACAATGTTTGCACAAACCTGAGATTATTCTTGTTTAGAGGGTTAAGGCATAGGGCCTCATAGGACAAATGGAATCTTGGGTCTAGGGGCCTCATCGCTCCCCTTGATGGTGATCACATCACAGTATTCAACATTAATAGGTTCAACCATATTGATGACATTGTCATTGGCACTCTACATATAGTTGACCTTGGTGTTGGCATTCTTGGTCTTGGAAGACTCACCCTTCACATGAGGAGGAAAGGGGTGTTTGAATGCCTAGTGATCAGAGTTCTTGTTGTGGTTCCCCACAACAACATCACCATTATTGATAAGATCTTGGATCTTATGCCACAGTTGGATGCAAGTAGCCATTTTGTGACATTTGTTCTGATGGTAATCACAATATGCAGATTCATTCCACCAAGAGTGTCGCAGTTGCAGATCATAAGGATGCGAATTATCCAGAGGAGTGAGTATTTGGTTTTGCAAGAGAGTCTCGTAAACTACATCAAGAGGTTCCCCTAGGGAAGTGAACTCATGTTTGGGTCGAGGGGCCCAAGGTTTGTTTCTGGAATACTTCAAAGGTGGATGAGTTTCCATCATAGCCTTTTCAGTGGCTTTGGCTACCTGCATGCTGGAGGTAAGATTGAACACAGCCTTCAAAGGCTTTGGGGTCATGTTTTCAACAACCCCATCATTCACAAAATCCCAATTTTTATTGACAAATTTAGTTTGTCATTGCTTGAGGAGGACCCTTTCTTGTTATCCTTGTGTAGGGTCAATTCCCCTTTCTTGACTATGAATGCTTCTATTCTCACAACTTGTTTAATTATTTCATCGAAGGTTAGAGGACCTTGTAGTTGTACCTATTACCCAAAATCAAGGAGAAGATTATCCAAAAAGATGTCGAGCTTTTCAGACTCAGATATCTTGCAAGAATACTTCATATATATTTGTCTCCATCTCTGAAGAAATGTCAAGAAAGGCTCCCCGTGTTGTTGTTTTTGATTGCAAAGATCATAGATGTTAACCGGGTGTTGGATGTTATGCGAATAGTGTTGGAGGAACAAGTTAGCAATCTCATCAAAAGACTTGATGCCAATAGGTAACCGAGAGAACCACTCCATAATAGACCCTCCCAAGCTATGTGGGAAGAGACACATGAGGTAAGTCTGGTCATGTATAAACTCCATAGACAGAGCACCAAAATCTCTCAAATGATCTTGGGGATTAGAGGTACCCAAATATTTATCATATTTGGGAATTTCTACTCCTTTAGGGAAATGAGGCATGTGAAGACTCTTATCGAATGGGAACAAACAAATGATCTCTAGTGTGAACTGTTGCACTGGTTTGCCCTTGTCCTTCATGATTTTACTGATTTGGTCTTGCATGTCTTGAACTAAATTTTGTAGTTTACCATTCTTAGTTTCTTCCTCTTTGACCACCAGAGTCTCGAGGTCATAATTTGGGGGTAACTTGGCCCCTTGTTTGGCCAGTTCGAGAAAGTATTTCTCCTTCTCCTCCTTTATGAGAATCACCATCATCTTGCAAAGACTTTTGTTAGCTCGGGTAGCATCAATGTCTTGTTGACTGATCACTTCATCATCATTACAAAGAATGTCAAAGATGCTTTGAGATTGATATCTCTCTCTCTATCATGTTGAGATTGATCATGACCTCGGTTGGCTTCACCCTCTTGATTTTGATCTACTATCTTGCTAGTGGGAAAGTGTACAGTGTGTACAAATTTAATGTGAGGGTGCATAATATGATAGGAGATCTTCTCCAAGGGAACCTTTGTTGCGTTAATAGCATCAGATTCAAATGATGACCCTTTTGAGTTTGGATGGTCTTGAAACAACGGGTTCCGGCCCCGACTAAGGTCCACAGGGAATGAACATTGAATGTAGGGTCGAATAATAGGAGAGGGATATCGAGATGACCCCTCTCTAGATGTAGCTGATGAAGAGGTACATGAAGGTCCTCTACAACACTTAGATGGTGTGACAGGTTTGGAACTACCTCTTCATCTATTGAGAGGTCTACCTCTACCTTGTCTAATAAGACGTAAAGCGAATGCGGTGCTACTTCGAGTTGCAATAGTCATAGAGAGAGATGGGGAAATGAGAGTGAACTACGACTATGCTTGTAACTATGTCTTGAGATAAGTGTAAAGAGTAACAAAGGTGAAACATACTCAGTATGAATCATCGAGATAAGGCTAAAGTAGCCAAGAGATGACTATTGCATCGCAAGGTAAGTTCAAGCGATTGTCACGTAGTTCTCAACCCAAGACATCCAATTTCAAACTGTATGTAGGTAGGAAGACATGCATACAAACCCCAAACAAAAACCAAATCAAATAGAAAGATAACATGAAGATAGGAAATAGCTCATTGTTCTGACAATTAGTGGGATAGTTTCACGCAAGGAAATGCAGTCCTGCGTGAAGATATGCCAAGCTCGCACAAAGAACTACAAGATCAAACCAAAAAAGAAATAGAGGGTTTTTGATAGAGCTTCAGAAAAAATTCATGTGAAGATGTGGAATCCTACGTGAGAAAGTGCACAGAATGCTGAAAGTTCATGCGAGATTATGCAGTGACACAAACGAGAAAGTATTGGATTAGTTAGTTTGGATCAATTTTTGAGACATGAACACTTTACAAGACATAGCCTGGACTACTCTTTGATAGAATGCTTAGTTTACAGATTGATTTAGGATAGTTTTTGGATCAATAAATCTTGGTTTGAATGTTTGAAATCAATCGTTAACAAGCACAGAGTTTGGACTAGCAAGCAATTGTGAAATAATCAGTAGTTGAAAATAGTTCCACTAAGGACAAAGCAACTCAGAAGAATCATGGGAGTCTTGACAAGTGTGAACATGCTAGATAGTTTTAAGACTCAAAACAAACACTCAGTTATCCCTACAAAGAAAATGGTAGAGAAGACAAAATTCATGCCTCACAGCTTATGTGCATGCGTTCACCTCACACAGTTGTGTTACCCCCTAGAGGGCACCTATGTTTTTGGTGTTTCCAAAGACTCAATAGTATATGTTCAAAGGTTTCCCTTGAAGTTGGGGCCAGTGTCATATACCACCTTCAAATGTCCAGGTGCATGCCTATGGTGAGAATCTACAGGAGAGATTCTTCCCTATCCCTGCGCAAAGATTATGTTCCCTTTCAGAGGTGAACCGAGTAGGAAAATAATTAAAGGAGTGTTTAATAGGCTTCCATTCACATTAATCTTTGATGCCCTCACAAGCAAGGCTAGGGCCTCTTAGCCACATTGACACCTGAAAGTGTACACCCCTGGCAAGTAGGGCTAGGAGCGATGCCGCTCAGTACAACAAACAAAGCTTTCTCAGGATGTTCAACATCATGGATCAAGAGAAATAAATTAACATGGTGTTGGAGTCTTTCGCTCAACAAAGAAACTTTATTATAGTGGGGTGTAATCACCGATGAAAGGTGTGTACCCACTTGGGTCATTCCTGGAGGTTCAACTTCCGGCAAGCCCGCTAAAGGTGACTCAAACTTTGTTCGGATTCAAGGGTCAGAGTTTTTGATTCTCTCAAAGAGAGAAGAGTATAGTCCTCTACCTCTACACCTTACCCAAACACACCAGACAAATTCATCACTGAGCTAACTCCTCTCTCAAAAAATCCAAGAGCTTCTGGGTTGTTGATTCTCTCAAAGAGAGAAGAGCATAATCCCCTTACTAGTGGATGTGTCAATCAATTTGTTACCTTTCCTTGCTCCCCTAGGTATCTATCCTTCTAGCAGCATCTGAGTCTCAAATTCATCCATGGTCATCAATTCCATGTAATGAAGAGCCTATTACCCTATGCTACTATCAAGACCGTTAAGAGATTTTAACAAGGCCCTATTTAGACTATATGAAGAAAGCAAGAAAGAAGATAGAATGTTTGAGTGGGTTTGACATTCTTTGACAAGCGTCTCTGACAAGCATCCTGCAATCAAACAATCAGTAATGTATGCACAGTCATATTTTTAGGAGCCTTCGACATACGTCCTGCAGCCCATTGTTAAGTTGTATCAAAAAATAGAATCAAGAAATCATAGCAAAATAGAGCATATGATAAAACAGAGAAACAAAAAATTAAAAAATACAAGTTATAAATTACTAGTGATAAATCTCGCGCGAGAGAGTGCACTATCCCGCGTGATGAAGTGCTTTTGTCGAGTGAGGAAATGCTCTTACAAGCATAACTTTGCGTGATACAAAACTAAATTTCACACGAGATTTCACAGCAGAGGTGTACAGATAGAGTACAAAATTTGACATAAAATGAAAAATCTATGAGGCGAGAAATTGAATATTCTACCCCACGGTGGGCACCAAAAATGTATAAGCTAAATATGGGCCTCTAATTTAGCCTTACACTTCAACATAGTCATTTTTCATCGGTCACATACAAGATTGAATGTGGGATCATTCATCCTACATGCCTGGATGATTCGACCTATTGTCTCCTATCTAGGCAGGGTTTTGAATAGCTCTCAGAATCAAGAGTCCAACAACCATAGACTAGCACTAGAATAGAGGATTTTAAGCTAGAAAGTAAATATGCAACTACCCTAGAATGAGAATGCAAGATTAATCTAAAATAGTGAGAAATGAAATTAATCTAAGAATAATGTAAGCAAACTAGTTTAAAGTGAAGTGCATTATTAATCTAAGCATGATTTTAAGCTAGAAATGATATTAAAATAACATGTAAAATTAAATTAGCTAAAAATTTTGAATGCAAAAAACTTGAGATTATAATGCGACAACACTTTGTTACTCAAAAGTTGCATCCCCTTGAATGAGAAATGAGAGTTCTTTTATAGAATCCCGGGTTCAATCGACGGTTGAGATTGAATGAGACGAATGGTGGAGATTGAAGGAGAGTCCAATTCAGAATAGCAAGTTTCCTGCAGAGGAACAATCAACTATTTGCCTTTTGAGTGAGTGGAGCAGTTAACTAGCTTGTTGCACTTTTGGATTTCCAATTAACTCAAAGTTTTCCTTTTCTGAACTGAGGTGAGGATTTTGGAGAGAATATTCAATTAAATAAATATAATATGGCCTCATAAATGAACTTTCTCAACTATTTGAATAATTAAATTCAATTATTGAAATGAGGATATTTATTTAAAAACCAAATATTATTTAATTCCTTTTCATGTGTTTTAGCTAAAAGGGGTGGATTTAATTTAATTAAAGTGTTAGGACTTTATAATTAAATTAATCAATCATGGGGTTTATTTAGCCAATTATAGTCAATATTTAGGAATTAAATGTAACGTGTGATTGATGTAGATTTAGGGCTTTCTGCATTTGACACCAAGTCAAGTAGAGTTAATTAGGAAGACATAATTTCGTAGTACAATAGGACTTTGGTGATTCAGAAAGTTGATAGAATGAGACTAAATGCAACAAAATTGGTTAGAGTTGCAAGATGCCAATTTTGGGATATTACAATAGTAGCCACACCACCAAACACATAGGAAGGGGGGACAAGTAGTATAAAATGAAGCAATAAGCCACAAAATGAGGCTTTCGATGAATGCAAGGCACCCAAGACACCATACGATGCTCCTAACAATAAAACACCTCCCCAAAATGGTGACCAATATGAAAGAACCAAAGCCAGTCAAAGCCCACCAACAATTGAATCCATTTACTCCATCACTGTCAACAGAGTCACTCGTAGGCCAAGCATGATCCACATAGCATTGCCTAAAGCAAATATCAAAGGACAATCACAGGATACTCATCTCCAAAAAAAGAGATATGACACCTTAGTAAAATGAATGGAGCTCTGCCGACATATAGGCACCAAAAAAACCCTTAGCCCAACAAAAATCTCAGGCAATGGATCTCCAATCAACAAAAACAAAGGGTCCCTGTCATCATCAACATCTCCATCAACTTCACTTCTCTGGAATCAAACCCAGTGGATCTGCCACAACCTGTAGAAGCCCTAGCATTTAAAAATGGGTGTTTCTCACTCATATTTTCCCACATGCAAATTATTGATGTGTAATAAACTTTATTAAGTAACGTTACTTGTGATTATAAAAGTTTATATTAATATACCTCATGTCTCCATGTGGTTTCTTATGTACAATTTTTGCTTAAATTTAAGCAATGAGAGTGTTCCTATGTAACTTTTAAATTAGGGGGAAAAGATAAATTGGAATGTTTTCTAATTATAGTGGAACAATAGCTAAATTAAAACTGAAAAATAAGCTTTGTTTTCATTTTAAAATACTATTTAAGAGTAGTTCTTAAAAATAAGCAGCAAGTTTTTCTTTGAGGAGGCCACTAGCTCCAAAAATTACTGCTAAAAATGTTGAGTAGCAACCACTAGCCAAAATAAGCTTAGCAATTGCATGGAGACCTGCTCTTGTTCTTGATTATTTTCAAAATAACACTTTTAAATGAGCAAACTTTCCTACATCATTTCCATGTTTAAGGGTAAACCAACTTCACTAAAGGAAAATAAGTTGCAAATAAATATTGTAGAGATTAAAGATTAGAAAATCTTCCAAAAAATTATAGTAATTATTAGGAGTCCTCGTAATGATTGAATCCATCTTACCTCTACTCACATTGTCTCTCCACAAGTGCTCAAGCCATGGGGAAGATTAATTCTAGCAAGTGACCAAGTTAAGCATTTATCTTGTTTATTTTATTTTGATGCTATAATTGTTTTTTCTAAATTATAATTACATGCTTATTGCAAACATTATATTACTATTTTCCTTATCTATTAGATTATATTGCATTCCATATTCTCATACTTTATTGCCTTTTCTTATTGCATTATGCACTACCTTATTTATGGCCCTTGGATTATATTAAATTTACCCTTCCATGATTTCCTTTGGATGAACATTAAGAGAGACGTTCTACTACTTTTTATTCAAAATTTGAATAAGTAAAGTTTGGTATCTTACTTCGCACATTGTTGTGAACCCAAATGAAATTTATCCCTCCCTTTGGAGGGGTCATCTTTGAATTTTTTATTTTTCAGGCTATCCTTACTACTGTCATTCTTATGTTTTAGTTTCGTGAAGAAGAAAAAACCCCTCTTAAATCCATTAAAAGAAAATGTGGGCACCTATAAAAAGGAAGTTTGAATTCAACTTAAATATTATTTAATCAATGCATGACAAATGGATATTGCAAGAAAATAAAGCATCAATATGAAGAAATATGAAACAAAAGAACAAAGGCATACCATAATGTTTATGGAGAAACATTTTTTGTACAAAAATCTCCACATAGACAAGAGGCTCAAATATATATTATCTTGAACAATAGAGATTACAAACAATCCTTCATTTCTCTTCTTCAATCTTCACTCCCTCAACACTTGCAAATTGAGTTTTCACTAACTCACAATGTTACATCTCTACCGCCACAACCCCTACTTTTATAACATTTTCAATATTTAAACGAGGCATCAAAATTGGTTATTGGATCACACGCTTCCCTTGGATAAATCCAAGAATTTATTACCTAAAATGATATAGTTTATAATCACATTACTCACCTCTTACCCATGGACAACTAACTTGTTCTTATTATGGACAACTAATTTGTCCTATTTTACAGGGTAGTTAATAACTCCATGTGGGGGACTTATATAACCATTCAAATAATATCATAATTATCCACAACAACCTCATAGGTGATGAGAAAATGGTGTCTCAACCTTGTCAGGGGATGGGGGATGGGGGAAGTGCACCCGTGTGATGGTTTTCAAGGCAAGCACACTAAAAAAAAATCATATATAATTTTTTTTATTGTGAATCCTAATTGTTTATCATTAGGTCAAAGGTCCAAGTGTGGCTATTTTGTGCACCTTTTTGGGGTGGTTTCAACCCATGGTTTTGTAATATCATTTGAGAGTTTCATGTTTTGTATCTCCTATATTGGTTGTGTGATAGGTATTGTAATGCATTGTAAAAGTCTAATAATAGTTGAGCTATAGTTGGATCTCCATTGGTGATACTCCTATGAGAAGCTTTCTATGCATGTATATTTTAATTTGTTATTAATTTTTGAGTAATCTATTGGGAAACTTTTGGAGTGTGGGATTTTTCTCCCGAAAGGGTTTTCCCCACATAAATCACTTTGTTGTGGTATATGTGTTATTTATGTTGTTTTTGCTAAGTTTATGTAACTATTAAAAATATATGAGAAGAATTTTACATTACTCTACCCTTAAGGTTAGTGTATGAAGTTGTTCCACAACTTAACTTACTTATAAGCGGTATCAAAGCTTGATCAAATTTGGTTTCACTTGTGGGTTGTTGGGTTTTTTGAACTAATTCTAATTTGAATGGTAGATTATATAGAAGATACTTTGAAATCTTGTTGCAGGAATTTTCAATGGCTAGTTCATAAAGCCAAGGGTCTAATTATATTGTGCCTTTAATACTCTATTTTAATAAATATCTATGAATATTCCTCTACAATAATCTATGGAAGAAGCTTGGTGAGATGTATGAAGAAAAATATTTAGTAAATAATATTTTCTTGAGGAAGAAGCTATATTTATTGAGAATGGAGGAGGGTGGAAAAATTATAGACCACTTGGAAGAATTCAATATGTTGGTGGCTCTTTGGAATCCATTGGTGTCAAGATGGATGAGGAGGATAAATTTTAGAATATGTTTTGTTATTTGCATAATTCATGGGATTCTCTTGTTATGGACATCAGTAATACTTTTTTTATTTTAAGGATGGAAGATATGGTAGATTCTTTGCTTTTTGAAGAGATGAGGAGGTTCAAGTATCCATCAGTGTCAAGGAAGCCCTAGTTGTTCATGGAAGGCCTTAAAAAAAAGGCAAGAAGGATGAGAAGCATAATAAATCCAAATCTAAAGGGGGATCCAAATCTCCTAAAAATTCCAAAGTTATTTTTTGGAATTATGGTAAGCCCAAACAACGAAGATTACAACAAAGAAAAAGAATAGGAAAAAGAAGAAATTTAATTCTAATAATTAGTTTGAGAAGGAAGATGGTGATGTGTTCATTGCATATTTTGTCACTCATGTATGTGATGATGCATGGTTAATTGACTTGGGTGTATCTTTTCATATGACCTCTAATAAAGTTTTTTTTTTTTTAGTATGAAGAATTTGATGGAGATAAGGTGTACTTGGGTGATAGTTATCATTTAAATATTGTAGGTTGTGGCAAAGTTAAAATCAAGATTTTCAACGGTATAATAAGAAAGATTGCATCTCCCTAGTTAGAGACAAAATTTGTTATCTATGAGAAAACTAATAGATTCAGGTATGCAAATAGTCTTTTTTATGCAAGATACAAGATAGTGAGAGGCGTTATGGTGGTTGTTAGAGTTGTTAGAATCAACACTTTGTATAAGTTGGATGCATACAATATTGAGTGTGATAGTACTTATGTGAAGACCAAATTTGTGGATACTTCATTGGAAAAGGTGAGGAATACCTCATTGGAAAAGGTGGGGGTTGAATACCTTCAATAGATGGTCATGGATTTTAAGTACCTAAGGGTGATTTTTCTTCTAAATCAAACTTATTTGCAGATAAGAATATGTTATGGCACTAGAGACTTGGCCATATTGGAGAGATGGGTTTATGAACCTCGAAAAAAGAAAAACCTTGTTGAAAGTTTGAATGATTGTAATCTTGATTGTGATTTTTTTAGCCTTTCATTTATGGAAAAAAAAATTGGATTTAGTTTTATTCAAATTCTCATAAATCTTGTGTTGTGTTGGTTCTTATTCATTCTAATGTGTTTGGTTTTGTAGATGTTCCTTCCATTGAAAAATCCACACATTATGTTTCATTATCAATGATTATAGTAGGGCATGGGTGAATTTTATAAAGAGTAAATGTGATGTTTTTAGTCAATTTAAAGAATTGAAAGCGATGGTTGAATTGGAGACTAGAATGAAAATAAAATGTGTAAGGACTAATAATGATGATGATTTTTTTTCTAATAATTTTGATAGATTCTGTAAAGATTATGGTATTCACAGATAAAAGATAACTTTATACTCTCCATAGAAAAATAGAGTTAAAATAAAACATTAATGGAGTAGGCTAGGAGTATCCTAAGTGGTACTAGCCTAGAACAAAGGTTTTGGGTTTAAGTTGTTGCTACTTCTTGCTACATGAATAATGTAATGCCTCACTGGGGAACCTAGGATAATTTAATCTAAAACATGTTGCTATGTTTATAGAATAATTTTTTTTCTTAAGAGTTTTCAAAACAATAACGATAACAATGTGAAAGCAATACAACATAAGAAACAAACAAGTACATAAGTAAAACTCTTGATCATAGTTAACAATTCTCAAGGGTCCCATGACGTAGAATTACATATACATTAATTAATTAATTTAGATTAAGAATAAAATACAAGTATCTCATATACAAATGAACAATAAGTACATCCAATACCATAATGTATAAATACAATGAACCAACATCATCAAAACAAGTCGTAGGATATGCAACAATAATCAAATACAAAGTATTGTACAATATCCAAAAGGAATCACCTCTGAAGCACTGATACAAGGTACAAATATAAACACCATAAGATAGATATGAACAAACCTCCAAAGAATAATAAGAAGAAGATAACCACAACAAGCATCATCCAACACTGCTACAGGAATGTCAGAATCTCAAATGGTAAAAGAAACACCACCACCCAACTTCATGGATTCAAAGGTCCACTCCCACCGTGCTGAAGAGATAACAACAAACCCCACTCGGATGACAGACCTAACACAATAAAACAACTAAGTAATGGATCCTAAAGGATTTATATCTCAAAAGGTACCACCAACTAATGATAAAGAAAAAATACTAAATATCAAAATGTCAACACATACCAAAACATGAAATACTAGAGTATCGAACAAAGGCTACTCACCAAATACTAAAATACCAAAAACATACCACCAGGAAATACTAAAATAAAAAAGACACATCACCAGAGGCAAATACAAAAAACTACAGAGGAGACTTAGGCTACATACTATGAGAGTGTCATCATAGGGTCATCTACTTGAGTTACCCTGGATTGGTCACACTAGATCTCAGACCCTCCAGCATTGAGTTACCCTAGACTGGCCACTCTAGGCCCTAGACCCTCAATATGACCCACACGGAACTAGAATACCCTCTCATGAAAATGAGGAATCCTAATCATACCTACTCTCTAGGTATCATGCCATTCCCACCCTTAGCCTATACAAGTTCTCAAGGCATGGGTGAGGCATTATCACTAATTATCTTTTTAACGAGCTCTCCAAATTTTAATTACTATATTATCACTTATTAAAAAACTTACGATAGGTTACCCTGGTCCTAACCACTTTGGGTCCCATACCCCTATTGTAATCCACTCACCTACGATGCACCTATTTAACCTCCCCTAGGCTCACAAGTCATAAACAACTACATTGGTCTTGGAAAAAGTATGATGATCAAATTCTAGTCCACAGAAGATATCAGGGACACATAGTTGTCCTCAAACCAAAACACCATAACCACTCTCTCAAAGAGTTCATAAAATAAAGAGGTTTAGAAAATTGGTTGGATAAAATGATCGAATCCAAAACTAACATTACAACACATGCACAAAGCATCAAGAGAAAACATAACCCAAACCAAAACCTCTGGTGTTCATTTCCTACAAGTTAACTTAAAAACCCTTAACAAATAAAATTGACCAATAAGATTTAAATCAATTAATAAGGGAGTACAACTTCACCAAAAATTCACACCCACATATAATAACTAAAACATCTACATAAAATAGTATAAATCAAATATTTTAACCCAACAATAAAATTTATTTAACAACAGTTAATATAAATTAATTAATATTAATATTAAATCAATACCAAATATTAATTAAATAAATTAATAATAACTATAATTTTTTATTTTTTTTTATCGGTAAAGGCCGAAGCTAGAATTTTATTAATATTAAAAATAATTTTTACAGTATAACCCCACTCGCTGCGGGCGCTGGTAAGAAAGAGTGGGGTCGAGAAAACCTCCAACCTTGCCCAGGACAAAAGTCCTATACCTGATATAGAAATATACGTGGGCATTCCCATGACTCGAGCTTTGTCGAGATTTCATAAATACATAGGTTCATGGGCATACCCACAACCGAAAAAATTTACAATTTACAAATTTTAATGACCATGATAGTTACAATTTTGATCACATTTTGAGATATCATTTTGTGGTCCTATAACTTCAGAGGGAGCTTATACTTGGTGCCGAGTTGATTCCTTCCTCCTAAAATGCATAACAGTTTCCTCGACAACCAATGGTTAACTTATCAACTTTAAGAATAAATTTACCTTAGGCAGTGAGACCTTGTTTCGAGAGTACCTCATTAGAAATCATGGTTAGCGATTTAGAGCATAAATAATCATCCTAAACAGACTATAAAGGAGTGGGATACATAATGGTAAGATAAAAATACAAAAATACATGTAATCTTATTTATAAACATTAGTGAAATCTACCTAATCTTACTAGATAAATAAATAAAAACTACAAGTAATAATCTAGATATCATTATGCAGTTAATTGTTAGTAGAGGACCTAATGAAAGAGAACCAGAAATAACCATTAAAATAGCAAGCCACCCACATCTACATCATGACTACAAATAATGAACCTAGATTAATTCTAGCATTAACAACTTATAATACTGTTATGGTCCTTAGGAGAACAGTCAGCCATATAGAGAGACCTCTATATAGGTATAGACTGGTGACTCTAGAAAGATCTAGTAAGCTCCACCGATAGTTGGAAGAGTTAAGAAGGTGGTTCACATGCAGGGGTGAGCATGATCAAGGGAACGAGTGTCGAGTAATTATATGCCACAAGCAAATGCATATAATAATGATGGCAAATCCAACTAATAACATGAATAGTTCAGCACCGCAATCATTCTCTAAAAGGGCAAGCAGAGTAAGCAGAATCCCCTAATGCTAACTACATCTCAAAAGGAGGATACAACCAATATTGAAACTATAAGTTATCAAGACTAGGTATAAAAATATAGGAGAAAACCAAAATTAAATTATTCCAAAATGGATATACCATTTGCACCTAAATTAGCTAGATTGTCTGCATCAGAATTGCCCTCCCGATAGGTGTGTTTTACAAGAATCTTAGGGAAGGACTCTAGAATGTGATTAATTTCTTCAATTTTAGAATTTAGTATCCAATTTGGCATCTTTTTAGTTCTAATGGCATTAATGATAATTTGAGAATCGCCTTCAATAATTAATTTTGGAAAATTGAGTCTTTTGCAGATTTTAAGGCCTTCGAGTGCCGCCAGGCATTCTGCCATGTTATTTGTAGTAGGTTTGATGGGTTGAGAAAATTTAGAGATAATTTCTCCCTTCTAGTTCCTGATAATCCCACTGATACTTGCAACCCCAGGGTTGCCTCTGGAGGCCCCATCAAAATTTAGCTTGACCCAACCTTCCTCCAGTGGGATCCAGGTGCAATTAGACCTATCTAATTTCGATTTGTTACCTCCTCTACCAAAAAGTTTTGATACAATCAATGAGGGCCATTTTAGTCTAATCTTGTTGTCCCAAGTTCTAAAAGAGTCTTCGTAGCACGTAGTGTCTCGCAGTTTGCTATTGATCTTTTCTGATATTGAAGCTTCGATTTTATTAGTGATGCTATTCCAATCTAATTTCTGGTTTGTAAAGATTCTTCTGTTACATTCCTTCTAGACTTCCCAAACTAGGATGGAGAGGGATATAATCCAGATGTCCTTATATAGGTTGTATTTGTACAGAGCTGGCCAGGCTTTGAGGTGGCCCAACAGGTCCGCAAGAAGAGCAGACTTCCAATCGAGGGACTGTTGCAGCCAATTCCAACACTTCTGGGTGAAGGGGTAGTTTAACAAGAGATGATTCACATCCTCTTCCTAGTTTTCACATAAGGGACACCTAGAAGGCCCCTCAAAGCCTAGTTTATGAATCCTATCAGCGGTTAAGATTCTGTCCTGCAAAGCTGCCCAAAGAAACATCCCAGCCTTGGGAAGGCAGGCTTTGTTCCAACAGAGATTAAGGGGAATGTCTAAATGATCCATATGATTCTCATGAATTATGGTTTTATATCCATCCTTAACTGAGTACTCCCCATTATTGGATCCAGCCCATATAAGGGAATCTGAATGATTTTTGATAGTGATGCTTCTATCCTTTATAATATTGAATAATTTATGACTTTGTAGATCTGAAGGAAGACCTCTTGAGTTTAATACATCATCTTCATTTATTTTAATATAGTCTTTAAGGTAAATCCTGAATCTATCTTTACAAGTTTCTATGAAATTGGGCGAGAAACCTTCCTTGAGTAGCGAGGGGAAACCTACCCAGGAGTCCTCCCAAAATAAAGCTCGGTCCCCAAGACCCACATCCCAAGTGAGGTACTTATTGATTATGCCAATAGAGTCCTTAATGAAATTCCAAACACGTGATCCTTTAACATGGGATTGAGCCCTAAAGATATTAATGGGATCGGCCTGTGGAATATACTTGTGAAGCAAAATAGAAGCCCATTTAGTGTTAGGCTCCTTGAAGAGTTGCTAAACTAGCTTGGCACCTAGGGCATAGTTTTGCCATAGTAGATTCTTAATCCCTAGCCCACCCATAGAAATAGGTTTACAAAGGTTATCCCACTTAATTAAGGCAAGTTTCTTTTCCTCGGATGAGCCTTGCCAATAAAATTCTCTCAACATCCTATCTAAGTCATGCTTGATAGTAGTAGGTAGTGGGAGAATAGACATTTGATAAGTTGGTATGGCAGATAAAACTGATTTAATCATTATGGTTCTTCCTGGCTTAGTGAGCCACTTACCTTTCCAAGAACTCTTCTTATCTTGGACCTTTGCTAGTACTTGTTTCCAAAGTTTGGAAGATTGTAGACCTTTATCTAACTCGATACCAAGATATTTACAAGGGAAACTACCCGGTTTAAAACCAAAGATATCATAGATTTTCTTTTCCAAATTAGGCAAGGTATTAATATAAAAGATCTCTAATTTTTGAGAGTTGACTTGTTGACCAGAGGCCTTCATATAAAGGTTAAGGACATCTTTGAAGGCCTTCACCTCTTGATAGTTGGCGGATCCAGGGAGGATTGTATCATCCGCAAATTATTGGTGTGTAATGTACGAAATGTTATCTGCAACTTTTAAACCTGTAATCTTACCTTCTGATTGTTTCCTTGTGATAGTTCTCCCCAAGGCTTCTGCCATGATAACATATAGAAAGGGCGATAGTGGGTCGCCTTGTCTGATGCCTTGTGATATACCAAAAAAACCTTTTGGAGTACCATTAACGAGGACCGAGATCTTAGGGGTAGAGATACATTTGAAGATGAGATTGATCCATTGCTTGGAAAAGCCAAAGGCTTCCAGGCATTTGCAAAGAAATCTCCATTCCACCTTGTCGTATGCCTTTTGAATATCAATTTTAATAAACATACTTGGTTCCTTGGTCACTTGTGCGGTATGGACTAATTCTTGGGTGATGATAATGCCATCTAGGATCGATCTATTGGCTATGAAACCCGTTTGCTCTTCTGAGATTAAAATTGACATAAGAGTTTTAAGTCTATTCACTAGATACTTAGATAATATCTTGTAAATAGTGTTGTAAAGTGATATAGGTTGAAAATCTCCTGGTTCGATGCAATCATTTTTCTTGGGAATAAGAGTGAAGAAGGTATTGTTGATTTTTGATAAGATAGTACTCGAGTTCCTGGTTACCTCCATCGCTTGCCAGATGTCTGTTCCCATAAAGTGCCAACATTTTTGGAAGAAACCTGCTTGGAAACCATCAGGCCCCAGGGCTTTATTTGGCTACATTTGGAATAATGCAGTCTTGACTTCTTCCAAGGTGAATTTGCTATTCATCATGATGTTATCCTCATTCATGATCAATTTGGGTATGGCCTCTAACATTTCATTTTGTGCTTGAAGATTAGCCGCTTCCAAATTATTAAGAAGAGAGTTATAAAATTTGGTGATATGAGCTACAATATCTTTGGGATTTTCCAAGAGTTGCCCCCTATCATCTTTAATCTTGGAAATCCTATTAATATTCCTCTTTAGGTTGGTTGATTTATGGAAGAATTTGGTGTTATTGTCCCCTTATTTAAGCCAGGTTTCCCTAGATTTCTATTTCCAATAAATTTCCTCTTTCAGTAAAATTGAATTATATTTAGCCATGATTTCCTTTTCTTTTAGATAGCTTGCTTCGTTCATGCCTTGGGCTATGACTATGTTATTAAGATTCTCTAATTCTTGTTCGGTCTGAATTTTTTCTTCGAAGATGCTATTAAATTTGTTTTTGTTCCATTCCAAAACTTTATTTTAAATAATTTTGAGTTTGTTAACTAGACTATACATCTTAGAACCCTCAACTATTGTTTGGTTCCACCATTGCTCCAAAAGGTTGATAAGTTCTTGGTCCTGGAACCACATAAATTCAAATTTAAATGGGTTCCTATTAGGTTTACAATCCTCAGTAATGGTCAAAATAATGGGGAAATGATCCGATCCAGCATCTAGAAGAATCTCTATGGTTAAGAGTTGGTCAAAACTATCCATTTCTCCAAAAAACAAAAATTTGTCTAATTTTTCCACGATATGACTAAAGCCCGATCTTCTGTTATTCCAAGTGAAAGACCCATTGATGGTTTCAATATTAATTAGATTGTTATCCGTAACCCATTGACTGAAATCTTTTTGAGATTGTGAAATGTACTTGGACCCACCAAATTTTTCATTGATGTTCAAAATAGCATTAAAATCTCCACCTAGGATATGCGTCTCTATTTTGTTTGATTGTAGTATAGACTGGATTTCCTTCCAAACCCTTCTCTTTTCTGTGTTTAGTGTAGGACCATAAATATTAATCAAATTGAATTTTAGGTTAGATTTTAGGCTACAAATCCTAAGGACCATCCAGTTGCTGCTACTAGACAAGACTCGGGAAGAAACTTTCTGAGGGTCCCATAAGACTGCTAGGTCTCCTGATGCCCCTATTGCTGGTTCAAATTTTGATTTCCATATGCCAAATTTATTATTTAATTTTATGCTTTCATCTATACTTAGTTTAGTTTCTTGTAAGATTATAATTTCCGAATCAAAGTTTTTTAGATAACTCTTAACGAATCTTTGTTTTTTAGGGGCGTTTAAGCCCCTAACATTCCAGGATGTGACTCTCATTGGTCCCTGGGAAGGCACTTCCCCTTCCCGTTGTTCAGAATGTCAGAGATCTTTATTTGGTTATCAGCATTGCTAGCTATGTTTCTAAGCTCTATGAAAGATTTCCTACCCCTTTTCTTTTTAATCTTGTCTATTTTGGGGGAAGATAATCCTTCCAAATTAGTGGCAATACCCAGTTCTCTATCTTCATTTGTAATACCAAAAATACCATCAATGTTTTCTATGCTATTTTCTGCATTATCTTTAAGCAGAGGAGAGGAACTTGGGGCCTCTGTAGGAACTTCATTTCCATACCCTCTTCCTGGATCGATGAGTGAATCTTAGCATCAATGTTCTCTTGTCCATAGGATTCAATCATCACATCCAGATCATTAAGGTGGGCTTTTATAGGGGTCTTATTTACTGGTTCCTCAACCTCTTGTTGACTTACTAATGAGGCATCATTATCCTCTGTAGAATTTATAAGCAACAAAATTTCTTTAATTAGGACATCCTTTTGATATCTAAGCTCCTCTTCATCGTAGATTTCATTTGTAAATAGGTCCAGTAGTTCATCAGTTAAGGTTTCCCCTGTATAATCCGTTGTAACTTCTCTGGTGCATTTTTCATCCTCAGAGGGGTTACCTTGTGGTGTTGCAACTGAAGGATCATAATTCTAAGAGGATGTTGGATTGTCCTCTATACAATTAGGAGACTGTGTAGGATGACTAGTAGGAACAGGCTGGGCTACCGATCCGGGTGACTGGAGCCTATCTTTAATTTCTAATTGTATTTCAATCCTTGCAGAATTTAGGTTGACTTGGTTATCAACCAAAGGATCATGTTTGCTGATTTCAACAGGTATATTATGGGGGGTAAGATTCTCCATAAAAAATGGAGGTTCCTCAGTGACCAAAACTTGATTGCCAGTTACCTCAACTGCCTTATTAGGCTTGCAGGGGGGTTCAGCTATTTGTGGGGGAGGTAGATTGTCCGTGGAACTTTCCTTTACATTTGTAATTATGAAGCCCCCTTTACTCAAAAGAAAGTTGATGTTTACATCTAAACTCCTATCTAGGAGATTAGTTAATTTTCTAGGTTTCATAGTGTTAAGATTAGTTTCTAAGAAATTTTCCATGATAATTGGATTAATGATAATTGTATTTGAATTAAAACATAAACTAATATGAGGTATGAAATGTTGATGTATATTCATCTTCATAATGATAATTTTCTCAGATTTGTTTGGCATAGTTTCACAAATTCTAATAAATTTACCTATTTTGTTACCAATTTTGGTAATTGATTCTAAGCTAGCAAGTTCTATTGGTAAATTCCTAAGAGAAATAGATTTTTCTACTACAAATTTTTCTAGGTGTAAAGGATTGAACAAAGGCATCCAATTGGTTACAAAAAAGGATTCATGCCTGAATTTTAAATTAAAACTATCTAATACTACCTTTTTGGTTTCTGAATTTTTACAATCTATTAGGAAGAAGAAATCTATGAGGGAAATGATACTTACCTAACATGGAAGCATTGCTTCTAGGGATTTTGTGATGTCTAGTAAACTCACTCCAACTCCTTTCCAGTGCACAATAAGACCTGCTTCTGCAAAATAGTTCTAATTTTGTACTATAGATTCGATTTCTAGGATTACTTTGTTAGATTCATAATTAGAAATTGTCCTATCTCTATTATGATCAAACAAATGCTTACTATTTCACCTATGTGGTGGTGTATAAATAGAGTTAGATACCTTTAATTATTCACCATTCGTGAGATTGGGTTTATGGACTGGATGCTTACCAGCCAATCGACGGTGAGGGGGAGAGTAATACCTGTCTTTATGTGTATGAGGCTTTGAAGAAAGATTCTCAATATTCTCCCCAGCCACAACATACCCTGATCCGATACTTAAGGTTTTCATAAAGGAAGGGGGGTGTGAACTGGATTTGATCCAATTGGCTTGGTGCGTTTGTGATGCTCATCCCTGAAGTTTCCCTTCCTTCCCAAAACCCCATTGCGAATGTGGGGGGGAGAATAAGAGCTGATGTTTGGAGAGATCTTCTCTAATCTCAATGAATCAAAAGGATTACTCAGAGGAATCTCCACTCTCTCCACAAAATGTGATCTTACCTTCTTGCTTTTTACCTCTTGCCATTCATATTCTCTCAACCTAGCAACCCCGGGATCCGCCTGGGCCACTGAAAAACCCCCTCTCCCCAAGGCAGAATGGGGATCATTGGATTGCTTAGCCGGTTCAGCTCTGGGTTTTAGGGCCCCCACAATCCTGGGGTTGCTTGAATTTTGCAGTGCATACTTTGTTTTGGAAAAATGAATCAACTGGCTATCTAAATCCTTTACAGTGAAGACTTTTGGAAGCCGAGTAGTAGTGCATTTTTTAGATTTCTTGTCCATGCAAACCCTAGATCCCAAGGTAACCAAGGGAAAAATTTCTTTTGAATCTCTGCTTTCATCCAAGCTTTTCTATTTTTGCTTGGCGATAAAAGCTTTAAGATGATCATAGTTAGGGCTTGGGGAACTCACATTCTTTTGACGACAATCCATAGCTCGATGTCCATATAACCAACAATTAAAGTAGTAGCCAGTATAACCAGTATCACTGGTATCCTCTTTTGAAGCCTTGCTTTGTTCATAAAACTCGGTGTCAGTATGCCTTAATTTTTTGAAGACAGTTTTTCGCGGTTTAAATCTTGGTTTCACTGTTTGCCGAAATTCGCTTGTTTTCGCATCCATTTTTGTAAATCTCTTAGATTTTCAAATGACTATAAAGTTCACCCTCAATTTTCATCAAGAATTTGCTATTGTAGAAGCCCAGATCGCTACCACCTTGGATGAATTTCTCATGTAAAATTAGACCCAATATGAGTAATTCACAGGCCTAAAAGTAGAAGGTAAACCAACTACTCCTACTGCCTAATTCACAGGCCCCAAAAAGGGTAATTCGCTGCCACAAGTTAGAGTAATTTTTCCAATTCTATTTGAATTATTCATTTCGTTGGCCTCTTTATTACAGTCGCTGCCCTAGCATTAACTCAAAGTCGCAGGGCTTCACATAAACCCTGCTCCTTCTAAACTCGTTGTGCCTCTAATATGATGTCGCATCACCTTCTTCAATTTTTGGATCTGCTCCACTCCTCAAAAAATTTGCCCTATAATTTAGATCTGGGCCTTCAAATATAAGATCTCCTCAAACTCGGATTGCTGCTCCTTGTATTTGATCCCAAACACATTCGCTGCCTTATATATCACAGTCGCAGGCCTCTGCTGAATTTGGACTGCTCCTCTGCTATTTCGCTCTTTCCAATTTCCAATTTATTTTAGATTTGATCTATCTATGACTTTTCTATTTTTAGAATATGAATCTTACAATCACTGTACTTTCTTGTAGATTATACTCAAAGTATTAAACTTGATAAATATGAAGTTGATGCCAAATCAATATTAAGAAATACTAATCATGAATTTACAAGCTTGAATTTTTCCTTTATGGTATTCGATCCACAAGAGCAGAACATTTATTCAATAATAACTATAATATTAATATATATATTAATAATAAAAAAAAGTAAATTGAATTAAATTTAATAAAAAAACATATAATAAAATTATTTTAATTTAATTAAAATAAAATAATTATATATATATATATAGCAAAGTTACATATGTCAAAAGGGGGTGGGGGAGACCCATGGCTCCACCCCTACTATTGTAGGCAGCTGACTGTTATGACAACTTAGGCCGTCGTGAGTAGCCTAACTGCTACGATAGCCTAGGCTGTCACAAGAAGCCTAGTTGCCGAGGGTAGTGTGTGTGTGAAAATTGTACCTGATCTGTAGACACAACACTTCAGTAAAATATTAGAGGTTAGCAATAATCAAAATCATGCAAAATTGAAATCTAATCTAACCAAGCGATCTACTACCTTCTAATAGGTGCGAGATTGATGTTCTCAGATTGCTATCGAGATCAATGACCTTGACGACACCTAAATGAAGGATTTGAATGCAAAACTGATATGAAATATGAATGCAATTAATCTATATTTTTGATATTTTCTATGCAATGATATGAAAACTTGATATGGAATCTATGCTAATATGGAAATTGATATGCTAAAATGATCTAACAATGATATGAAAAGGAATCTAAATGAATGTAAAAAAAATAAATTGATCTCACAATAGCCTTGATTCGTAATAAGCTTTGATTCTCTAGATGTCGATTCTCCAGCATAAGTTTGCACAATTATGAGATTCTGTGGATTTGAGAGATGAATTATGAAGAGCTGAGCCTTGTTTTTATAGAAATCCAGGGCTTTGGAGGTGCATGAAAAAAAGCCATAAATCACTCAAATAACTCAGGGTGATTTTTGAGTTATTTTTAAATAAAGGATATTTAATTTATAAAATCATGCAAAAGCAAGGCTTTAACTCAAAATAGAGTTTAGATCAAATTCCAACTCATCATTAGATGTTGAGTTTAAATTTTAAAATTGATTGTTAATTTCTAGTTGCCTGCTTTTCTAATTGTGCATGATTTAATTATAGATTAATTTAAAAAATAAAGTGATTTATTCTCAACTTAACTGATTTTAAAATTAAAACAATTGATTTATGGGTTAATCATTTATTTAATCAAACTTTTATTCAAAAACAATATTATTAAAAATTGACAACTTGCTTTAATTAATTAAATAAGAATTTAATCAATTATTCATAGGATATTGAATTTATTATCAAAATTAAATAATACAATTAATAATAGATATAATTAAATTTAATTAAACAATTAAGTGGCAAATATTAAATCTAATTAATTAAATATGAAAATATTCAATTAATCAAACTTTAGGATAAATGTGATTTATCGCCAAATAATCATTAAATTAAAGACAATTAAGATAATTAAGAATATTGCTAGGAATATTCCTCGATGCAGAATTTAAGATAATCAATTAGATTAGATGATGTGCAGATGTGCCTTAGGTTAGGACTTCTATGTCGATTTCGTTCGATTTGAGGATGTAGGAGGTTAATGAACATATAGCCCATTTTTGGGGTATTACATTTTGCCCCTCTTTGAATTACTGTGCGAAGCGCAATGGTTCAAAGATAGTCTGTGTATGATAAAGATATGAAACTGATTCGAAAGATATGATGATTGAAAGATTTGAAGATATTAGGTCCTGAATGACTAAAGATAATGTTCACTGTAGCAGCGATGAACCGAGGATTGTGAAAAAAAAGTGTCAAAATGCCTAATTCTGAACCTTATGATTGCGAAGAAGTGAGTGACCGATTCTAGACTCGATTGTCTTAGTAGAACTAGCAGGTATCACATCCGAACCCTTCAGTTGCCGAAGAACCAAGGAAAGAACACTATGATCCGATGGTTGCAAAAACTAATACAGTTTACAAGATTAGGAGAATACCAGATTGATATGGATCTTGATGAATCTGATATGCCCCAAGTGATGATAGATTTGCCTTGAGCGATGAGGTCTTTTTTGATGAATCAGTAACTAGACGTGGTTGTTGTCTTGATTACTAAGGAAGATATGATTTCAACAAAGATATGATTTCAAATTAGATTACAGATTTTGAATGATGTGCAATACCATGCCCCCTTCAGGATTAAAATTGAAATCTAACAAGAAAAGTCAGCGTTGATAGTTTAGAAGCATGTTAATTGATTTGAGAAGTGGTTAAACACATCTAGGAACACATTCTGCATCGTTTAGAGGTCCAGACAACCAAGTTTGACTAGGTTTGACCATGAGTTGACCAAGGTTGAAATTTTGATAGTTTGATGGAAGATAATCAATTAAGTTGAATTCTAGATTTCTGTGATGATTAAAGGTCGATTATGCAAGTAGTTGACAATATGAATGATCTCAGATTTTGATTTTGATCTTGAAAAAGGATTCTACTTGCCGTTTCGTTGGAGGAACCTTCGTGTGAGATTCAGCTCTTGTTAAATTTGAAGATGCGATTTGAAGAATCATTTAAGCATTGAAATTCATTTAATCATTGTGAGATCATGCAAATATGCAAAATGCAAAGAAACATGCAAAATGATATGCAACCTAAGACCTAGGACCTAGTCACTGATCATATGTCGATTTGTTATCATCATTGAACTTTTAGGTAATCGGATAAATCAATACAATGCCCACTAGCTATGAAACCATAGACATATGAATATCGATTTGTATGTGCAAGAATCAATACAACACCCACTGGCTAGGCAACCATGGACATATGAATATTGATTTTGTTTTTGACATGTCAGATTAGATATAAGCACCAAGGCACAAACGCTAGGATGACCTGAATATCATGTCCATTTTGATATAGCAATTTGTAGAAGCATCAAAACATAAACGTCATGATGACCTGAATATGCCTTGCATAACAAACACATCAAATAGCCAAGAGATTATTCTAAATCCAATGTGAATTACCTGTAGTGACCCTTTATCATTCACATCCTTAGGTAAGATCGCGTTTCACAGTAGGAGAAAGAACTCACTCAAAAAGACAATAGTTAGATCAAAATTCTTTGAATTTTCTGGGTATCAATGGTCGAGGTACGCATGGCCATCTAATTCAAGATAGAGGCTCTTATAGTCGGACACCATTTCAATCCAGAATTTCCAAAGTTGTTAGATTTTCACATACAAGAAGAAAATAAAGAAAAGATTATGCCCCCAGTCATCACTCTCTAAATCCTATAAAGGACATCATCGAAGAGCTCATAGGGACACAATATGCAAAAATCTCAATGCGAATCAATAAGCATACAAGGAGATAAAAGCATGTAAAAAGCATAGATTGTTTTCAGTTTTCAGTTTGATGTTGATTGTGTTGTTGTAGATGCAAAATCCTTTCTGGAGACAAGACTGACTGACTGACTCACATGAAGCTTCAAAAGGACTCTGACTAGATATGACATGTCTCAGATACATGGGAGACCATAGGATATGACATTGATTTCCCCCAATTGTTAAGCATTGATAGGATACAGACGCTTGAGTTGATTGGTGTACAAACTGACTTATTGAGAACAAGAATGTAGAAACAAATCGGGAGATATGTACAAACTAAAGCAAGACTGAAAGCTGGGAAAGACCAAGATTGCACTGATAGATGGAGCATTTTGAAACAAGTGGCACCCGTTTGCCAGGTTTTCACCATCTTGGCAGAGATTCTATTTTTGCTACCAAGGCGCCTGTTTCCAGGTTTTCACCAAGGCACTTTTTTTTTTTTTTTTGATTTTTTTGAATTTTTCATATTTTTCAATTTTTTTGTGAATCATCAAGGTGCCTATTGCTAGGTTTTCACCAAGATGTTCATTTTTTCAGGACATTTTCCAATTTAAAAGATTTTTTCAGGACATTTTACCATAGACTGAATGCCTTAGGCATAGAATTTCTTCAGATGGAGAACGTTGATTAGTTCTCAGAGCTGTTCTCCTTCAGTCATTGAGAGTTGATAGGCACGTGAGCCAAAAGTAGCAGTGATTACAAAGGGACCCAACCAGTTGGATTTGAACTTCCCCTTGCATTCGCGATGTGATTGATTTTTAGGATTCTCTCTCAAGACTAGATCGCCAACCTGAAATTCTCTGTGTTTGACTTTCTTGTTGTAGCCTCTAGACATTCTCTTCTAATATACTATGAGATAATCATATGCTGCTTGTCTGCACTCATCTAGTAGTTCAAGTTCTTGTAACCTAAACACTCTGTAGTCATCATCAGCTACTAGATCATGCATTCTGATTCTTTAGTGATGAGATTTCGACCTCAATAGGTAGTACTGCTTCAGACCCATAAACTAAAGCAAAAGGTGTAGCCCCTATAGGTGTTCTGATACTTGTTTTGATACTAGTTCTGATACTTGTTCTAATACTAGTTCTAATACTTGGTATACTTGATAACATCTTTTTCCATTGCAAACTCCAAAGCAAGATCATATCATGTAGTCCCAATGTCTAGCAAGGTGGAGAACAAGAGGGATTGGAAAGTTGGTGGAGGAGATGGAAGACAAGAGAATGAAGGAGAATGAAGGGAAGAAATCCTCAAGGACAAACTCCTAGAGAATACCCAAGCTAGGAAAAAATTATCATGTAAAAGCACTTTTGGACAAGCAATGAAAGGCCAGTATAGGATAAGTCACAAAAGAGTAATTTCAAAGAAGGATAGGATGTAGTCCAAAGGAGTAGACATGTCAAGAGGCTTCATAGCACCGTGTTTTACTCTTTCTTTCTTTTTTTATTAGATCAAGACCAAAGGGGAAATGATAGCGAAAGACTAGAATGAATGGAGGAAAATAAATATGAAGGCTAAACAAGAAGGGAATGAAAGCAAGATCATCGTAAGATAGCTCACAAAATAGCCAAATGTTCGTGTATAGATCAACATTGTCAAGATCAAAGAGAGAAGATGGAATGGATGAAATATGTAGAAGAACTACGCATGATTCCTGATTGCCAGGTTTTCATCACGGTACTTATCCAAGGTGCCACAAGAAAGTGGTTTTCACCATAGGATAAATTTATTTCTCTTTACTTTTGCTACCAAGGTGCCTGTTTTTAGGTTTTCACCAAGGCACATTTTCAATTTTATTTTATTTTTCATTTCTTTTTAAATTTTTGGAAGAAGGAAAGCTTTTTAGATAGTGCTCCTTGAAAGGATAAACCATGATATGCCAAGGAATCAAAATGATATGCTCAAAGATGCTGATAGGGAAAGGGAGATGGAAGAAAAAAATGGAGGATAAGGTTTTATGTAAAGCGAGTGAGGTTGGAAGATAGGAGGAATAGGCAAATGAGGAAAAATGATAGAAGGTAGAAGGATAATGCATGGAAAGATTGTGAAAGGGTAGATGGAAAGGAAGGCAAGCTCAACATCAACACATACCTTGAAGGGTGGTGAGAGGATGGAGGAATTGTGAATGAAGGAATACATGAAGAAATATGGTGAATGGATAGCAGAGGTTGTGGTTTAGGCACATGGAATGGAGGAATGCTTTTGGAAGAAGATGAAGTGGACGTCTTTGGAAGCTTGAATGTCAACTTAAATTTTTGCTCAACACCAGACTCTTTCAAGAGAGACTTTGGAATCCATATAGCCGTAGGCTTTTCATTTCTTTTTGGTAATTTGGAGAGAATATCTTTAATGATGGATTTTGGAACCCATACTTGGCTTGTAGTTTTCGTCTTAGATATCTCTTTTGACTTTATGCATCCATGTCGTTTAGAGGAGACATGGTGATCCTTTTTTGATGGATTCTTGTATTGTTTCTTTTTCTTGTATTGAACATTCAAGTTACTTCCAAAAGACTTGGGACTTGTGGAAGAAGGAGTATATGACTGGTTTAGATGGGTGGGTGGATAAAAAGGATTCAAGGGTATGCATCTATGTTGATCTTGAGGAAAGATGGGAGATGGAGGGATGTAAGGACCCAAGATGGATGGCAAATTAGGAGAGTTAGGAGGGGAAAGTGAAGGGACATAAGGACCCAAGATGGAAGGTAGATGTGAAACCCTTAGTAGTGGTGGAGGAGGTCCAAGGATGGATGTGGAAGATGCAAAAGGATAATCAATAAGTTCATCAACATCTATATGGCAACCAAGGATATCGACATCTTTAGAGTGAGCATTATGATTTTCAATAGAATCATGGATATATTAAATATGAGCACCTTCTTTGATAGGATTGTTCAAAGCTTGCAAAGACTTAGGAAGAGTAGAAAGTGGAAGCGAACATGGAGTGGTAGAATAAGAAGATGGAAAACTTTGATATTGACAAGGATCTTTGGATAGCATAAGTGCATAATTTTTTTCTTGATTTTCAATAGGCTTAACATCGGAAGTAACAACACCATTTTTACCAACCTTAATGGAAGTATCATCTTTGGAAAGTGCAAGTGTAGTAAGGTTATTTTGATTGTCAATAAGCTCAACAGTGTAAGTAGTAGCTTGATCTGGCTTAGGAGAAGACTTAAGACATGGTGGAATGCATGAAAAAGGGTGTACAAAATCAAAAGAACCATGAAGCGGATAAGAGACATTGGGAAAAGGAGTGGATGACATGGAGGGTTTTTGATCTTGATCTTTCTTTATGTTCTTTTCTTCATCATTTTTAGAGTCCTCTTGACATGGAGCCACTTCTAAGGACAAGGAAGCATTTTGGGATTGTATGGATGACTTTGGAAGAGATGGTGGAGGACTAGCTGAAGTAGGGATTATAGCATATGAAGGCTTAGGCTCTTTAGGTTTATCATTATTGAAAGTAGTTGCAGCCAAGTGAAGGTTAGCTTGAGTTTCTTTAAGAGGTAGCCTTGGAGGATAACTATAGGGAACCGTATGAAAAGTATTAGGGCTTGTGTCAGATGAAGGTTCTGTGAAAGATTTGAAAGACTCAGAAGCTTTAGGAAATGTATGGGTATTGGAGAAAGTAGGGGATGGAAGGGAACCATCACAAGACAAAGGTCCAACATTAAAATGATCTTGCTTGAGAGTGTAATATTTATTTTCAGCCTGAGAGTTCTTAGAGGAGAGATCCTTATAGTATTGACGTTTCAAATCAGCACGGTACATTTTATATTCCTCAATAGAAGTAGATGTATCATCTAGATATTGTCCACAAAAGCCATCAAAATCTCTTTCAAAATTAGAATCATATGGATCACCATCACGATCTATCCAATGTGATGACCCATTTGTAGTAAGTAGGAACACACGATGAGGAGGACTCTTAAGAACAGAGGTGTCATAGGTATCATTACATTGTCTGTCATCATAGTCATCATAGTCTCCAAAGATGGATGTGTCACTCTTTGTGGAAGAGGTATCATAAGGATTGTCACGTTGCTCATATTTTGTTTAGGGGCATGGTGACATGTACAAAGTCTTTATCAAATGAAAAAGGGCATAGAGCCTTCCCTGGATAATTCCTTGGGTTCCTTCTCTTTCTTAAGATTGTTAAGTTCAACTTGCATAGCGTGCATCTGTTTCATCATAGCGGTGATTAGAATTTATTCCTCATGTGTACTGATTCTTTGAGACATGTGTACTAATTCTCAATAGCTACTGCTCTATTCTTGACACAGTGATTTGTATGATAGATTCTGGAAATAAGTTGTAAAAGCTGAAGTATCTGGCAATTTTGACAATTTTCTGACAACTTTTCAAAATTTTCCCAAATGACTTTCTGCAGACTCATACGACAGTTGGTAGGCAATGAAACGACAGTTGAAAAACTTGTACGATAGTTGCAAGTAGGATTTTGACTTTTAGAATTTGCTGGCATGAAAACTCATATGACACTGGGTACTCAATCATACGACAGATGGGCAGTAATGAAATGACACTTGGCAAAAACTCGTATGACTTTTGACCTCCTAAAATGTCTTTTGACTCCAAAAAGGATTTTACGTCAAATTTTGCAAATTTTAGGGTTTTCAAATTTAGATTGTTTACAAATTGTACTGTCCAGATTTGAAGATTTATACCAGATTTGATTGTTTTTAATAGCCAAGTAGATAAACAAGCACGTAGAATAGCAAGCAAGTGATTTCAAGCATGTTTGAAAACAATGAACAAGGGAAAAAGCAACCTTGCACATGAACAATCAAGTGACTGAATTGTGCTAATCCCCAGAAGTGCTAATTATGTATGTTCCAAAATGTTTTGCAATGATGCACATATACCCTAGAAAATAAAAAATTTGGCCTCGCTAGGGTTTTTAGTAATGGTTTGACTCTGCAACTTTTATGATCCAAAGGGGTGAACTTTAATCCCGACGCACCAGGGTTTTGACACAGTCCGAGAACTTAATTTTCAAGAGCTGCTAGGGAGATCTGACAACCCAACAATGAACCATACCCATGGAGATTTCTTCCATAAGGACATTTATATAGTGGCTGTCACTACCACGGTGAAAATGACTATTACCACTTGAGGTTCCATCAACGCAGTTTGCCCTGTGAAGGGATTGTCCGCTACGGTTAACCCTCTCTAAAGGTGACTCACAATAGTATACCACAAGGGGACTTGGCTCTAGATCCAAGGGTTTGATGCCTTTTCACTTTTAACCCAGACAAAGTAGGCAGATAAATTCGACACGCTAAGATAAAGATTATCTCACCAAGGTCTATGATATCAACCCCCACATGATCTATCAACCTCTCCGGAGAGAGAATGTATCAATCAATAAGGGAAGATGCATGAACCAAGTAGAATGTGAGATGCACTAAGTATCCTCCCCACCTACAAGGGATTCTATCATCAAGAAGGATTTCACTAGGAATCCAATCTCTCAAGAATCATGAATAGTGTTCATAGGCCTAATTACTATGTGAGCATAGATGTATGTTTTCAAAAAGCAAATCTACAAAAAAGTACCCAAAAAGTAGAAAGAGGAACACTTAACGCTTAAAGTGAATATGAGATGAGTCCACAAGGTGGAACAATTAACACCTCAAACAAGCTGAAAATAAGTCCCCAACTTAGAAAACAAGTGAGTTCCTAAAAGCATAAATGGGTTGCCAAGTGGAACACTTAACGCTTCTGTCCTGTTGACCCCTCCCCTTTAATGTGGCGCCGACCTTGCAACCATGGGGTGGAATGAGGGGTCGGTGGATTAGCAAGTCTAATAACCCAAGATAGCAATCAAGATCAATCACAAGTATCTAAGACTTACTTAATGAATCCTTAAGGGGTCACAACCTAGTATCAATTATGCAAGAGTGTAGAAATAGACAAAAGCATGAAAAGATGCACACAAGTCAGACACATAAGAGATTTATTTTAAGTCCAAATCAAAATGTTATTAGATGAAGGAGAATACTTAGGATCCTCACAATGTGCTTAGTAGACTTTACTTGATTTTTAGCAATTCTTGTTGAGCTTTTCCATGCAAGCAAGCCACGAACTCTCCAACAAGCCAACAAGCAAACAAGATATGCAACATATATTCAACTTATGAAAAACCATAGGGTTAGCTCCTAAAAATCAATTATTATCAGCAATAATAACCAACAATTAACCCAAATGACCAACTCATATCATTCATTGAACCATGTAAAAAAAATAAGTGCATACCCATCACAAAACTTTATTTTTTTTGTTGCATTTGACCTAGTCAACAAGATCTATTTTTTTTTTATGATTTCAGATATAAAAATAAAAATGCATAACAAAGACCCCTACTAAAAAATAGAGAGCTTTCCAAAAATGTAAATTTTTTAGAAAAATCTCTTCATTTGTGCTCTAGAGACCCATTTTACCAAAACAGACTAGTTTTTGTAAATTGACTATTTGAGTTATTATATTGCATCCAAATTTAAAACAAAAAGAATGGAACCCTTGTATAATTTAAATAAATTTTTGAAAATATAAAAAATTTCCAAAAAATATGCTGATTTGTGCCTAAAATTAATTTTTTATGAAAAATTGAAAAAAAATTATTCAAAATTCAAAAAAATTCAGAAAATTTTGACTTTTTTTATCGAAGCTTCCCTGATATGTTTTCAACTTGCAAAAATAATTTCAGACCAAAAAATCCAAGCCGTTTGGGAGAATAAAATTAAATCTTTGAAAACTTTAGGGTTTAGCTCCAAGAATCAAAATCAACATGCAAAGGTGGGTTGCCCCACGGTGGGCGCCAGAAATGTGTGTGTGAAAATTGTACCTAATCTGTAGACACAACACTTCAGTAAAACATTAGAGGTTAGCAATAATCAAAATCGTGCAAAATTGAAATCTAATCTAACCAAGCGATCTACTGCCTTCTAATAGGTGCGAGATTGATGTTCTCAGATTGCTATCAAGATCAGTGACCTTGACGACACCTAAATGAAAGATTTGAATGCAAAAATGATATGAAATATGAATGTAATTAATCTATATTTTTGATATTTTCTATGCAATGATATGAAAACTTGATATGGAATCTATGCTAATATGGAAATTGATATGCTAAAATGATCTAACAATGATATGAAAAAGAATCTAAATGAATGTAAAAAAAATAAATTGATCTCACAATAGCCTTGATTCGTAATAAGCTTTGATTCTCCAGATGTCGATTCTCCAGCATAAGTTTGCACAATTATGAGATTCTGTGGATTTGAGAGATGAATTATGAAGAGCTGAGCCTTATTTTTATAGAAATCCAGGGCTTTGGAGGTGCATGAAAAAAAACCATAAATCACTCAAATAACTTAGGTTAATTTTTGAGTTATTTTTAAATAAAGGATATTTAATTTATAAAATCATGCAAAAGCAAGGCTTTAACTCAAAATAGAGTTTAGATCAAATTCCAACTCATCATTAGATGTTGAGTTTAAATTTTAAAATTGATTGTTAATTTCTAGTTGCCTGCTTTTCTAATTGTGCATGATTTAATTATAAATTAATTTAAAAAATAAAGTGATTTATTCTCAACTTAACTGATTTTAAAATTAAAACAATGATTTATGGGTTAATCAATTATTTAATCAAACTTTTATTCAAAAACAATATTATTAAAAATTGACAACTTGCTTTAATTAATTAAATAAGAATTTAATCAATTATTCATAGGATATTGGATTTATTGTCAAAATTAAATAATACAATTAATAATAGATAGAATTAAATTTAATTAAACAATTAAGTGGCAAATATTAAATCTAATTAATTAAATATGAAAATATTCAATTAATCAAACTTTAGGATAAATGTGATTTATCGCCAAATAATCATTAAATTAAAGATAATTAAGATAATTAAGAATATTGCTAGGAATATTCTCCGATGTAGAATTTAAGATAATCAATTAGATTCGATGATGTGCAGATGTGCCTTAGATTAGGACTTCTATGTCGATTTCATTCGATTTGAGGATGTAGGAGGTTAATGAACATATAGCCCATTTTTGGAGTATTACAGGTAGGGGGAGGAAACCCCTGCCCCCTCCCAATTTTTTTTAGTTATTTATTTTTAATTTAAAAAAAACAACTTTATTTTATATTTTATTTTTCATCAAGAATTATTTTGAACCAAAAAACAACAAACCCCCTCTTTTTTTTAAAAATGAATTCAATAAACAAACCCCTTTTTTTCTATATATATATTTTTCAATTAATTTTCTTTTAATGGAGACTAGGGTTTTTTTCTGAAAAGTCTAATTCCTTTTTTTTAATAATATTTACACATATACTTTTGTTTGCATGCATCTATATATCAACTAAATTTCCATTGCAATTTATTGAGCTAGTATATCTACCACTTCTAGGTAAATACCCTAGTTGGGAAAAACTCACACGTTTTCTTAAAACCTCTTCCTTGGTTTTCAATCAATCCCAACAGAATACTAAAGCTAATTTGACATCAAACTAATCCAAAATTCCTCAAAAATAAACCTGATTAAAAATATAAACTCATTTTCAATTCACTCACATAAACAACTCCAGATGCAAAGCAAACAATCTTTTCAAAGGAAAGATTTTACAAAATAGAAATTTTCAAACCCTACCTCAACTAACGCCTAAATTCGAAGACAAGAAAAATCCAATACGACTTCCAAAATTTCAAGCTTTCAATAATCTTCCAAATTCACCCAAGTGAGCTCCTCCAAAACCTGATAGACATGATAGGAATAATACCTAAAATCCTCTTATAAAGAAATCCTATTCTCCTTAGGGTTTCTACAACATGCAATCCCTAAAAATTAGAACTCAACTCTCCACCTAGTTTTTATCAATTCTCTTTGCGTGATTAATTATAATTTAATAATAAAATATGCACTTTTTCAAATTACAACTCCTAACTCAATTTGAACTTTAAAATTCTAATTCAATTTTATTAAAACTGAATGTGCAACTTAAATTGCATATTAATATTTAATTAATCAATTAATATTTTAGCACATTGATAACTATGCTATTGAAAATTAAATATTAAATAAATCAATTATGCATTTAATTTCATATTTAGATTTAATAATTATTTTAACCCTCTTATTCCAATTTTAGACTTTTAATTAAACAAAGGTATTTAATATAAACATTATAAGATAGATAAACCACTCTCTCAAAGAGTTCATAAAATAAAGAGCTTTAGAAAATTGGTTGGATAAAACGATCGAATCCAAAACTAACATTACAACACATGCACAAAGCATCAAGAGAAAACAAAACCAAAACCAAAATCTCTGGTGTTCATTTCCTACAAGTTAACTTAAAAACCCCCCAACAAATAAAATTGACCAATAAGGTTTAAATCAATTAATAACAACTACTACTTCACAAAAAATTCACACCCACATATAATAACTAAAACATCTACATACAGATTTATAAATCAAATATTTTAACCCAATCATAAAATTTATTTAACAACACTTAATATAAATTAATTAATATTAATATTAAATCAATAATAAATATTAATTAAATAAATTAATAATAATTATAATATTATATATATATATATATATATATATATATATTATATATATATATATATATATATATATATATATATATATATATATTATATATATATATATATATATATATATATATATATATATATATATATATATATATATATATATGAAAGTAAATTCAATTTAATTTAATTTAATAATATATAAAAAATAAATAATAAAATATTTTTAATTTAATTAAAATAGAACAATTATAATTTTTTTTGTAAAACAAAGTTACATATGTCAAATGGGGGGGAGGGGGAGAGACCCATGGCTCCACCCCTGCTGCCATGACAACTTAGGTTGTTGTGAGTAGCCTAGCTACCACAACTGCTAATTGTTGTTGACATCTTTGGACTACTGCGACAACTCTAAGTTGTCGAGGGTAGGGGGAGGAAAACCCTGCCCCCACCCATACATACATACATACATACATACATACATACATACATACATATATATATATATATATAATATATATATATATATATATATATATATATATATATATATATATATGTATGTATCTATATATGTATACATATATACATACATATATATATATATATATATATATTATATATATATATATATATATATATATATATATATATATATATATATATATATATATATATATATATATATATATATATTATATAAATATATACATATACACACACACACACACACATATATATATGTAAATATATATGTATGTATATATATGTATATGTATATACATATATATACATATACATATATATACATATACACATATATATACACACACATATATACATACATATATATATATATATATATATATATATATATATATATATATATATATATATATATACATATATATATAGATATCTATATACATATACATATGTATATACATATACATATGTATATACATATACATATGTATATACATATACATATGTATATACATATACATATACATATGTATATACATATGTATATGTATATACATATACATATGTATATACATATACATATATGTATATATATATACATATATATATACATATACATATATGTATATATATATATATATATATATATATATATATATATATATATATATATATATATATAAATTTTTTCATTAGGAATTATTCTAAACCAATAAACAACAAGCCTCCCTTTTTTTTCCTTTTTTTAAATGAATTTGATAAACAAACGCTTTTTTTTCTGTATATTTTTTTTCAATTGATTTTCTTTTAATGAAGGCTAGGGTTTTTTCTCAAAAGACTAATTTCTTTTCTTTTTAATAAGATTTTCACATATATATCTATTTGCATGCATCTCTATATCAACTAAATTTTCATGCAATTTATTGAGGTAATATATCTATCAATTCTAGGTAAATACTCTAATTGGGAAAAACTCACACGTTTTCCTAAAACCTCTTCCTAGGTTTTCAAACAATCCCAACAGAACACCAGATCTAATTTGACATCAAACTAATCCAAAATTCCTAAAAAATAAACTTGATTAAAAATAGAAACCCATTTTCAATTCACTCACATAAACAATTCCAGACGCAAAGCAAACAATCTTTTCAAATGAAGGATTTTACAAAATAGAAAGTTTCAAACCCTACCTCCACCAACGCCTAAATTCGAAGACAAGAAGAGTCCAATACAACCTCCAAAATTCCAAGCTTTCAATAATCTTCCAAAACTCACCCAAGAGAGCTCATCCAAAACCTGATAGACATGATGAGAATAATACCCTGAACCCTCTTATAAAGAAAACCTATTCCCCTTAGGGCTTCTAAAATATGTAATACCTATAAATCAGAACTCAACTATCCACCTAGTTTTTATCAATTCTCTTTGCATGATTAATTATAATTTAATAATAAAATATGCACTTTTTCTAATTACAACTCCTAACTCAACTTTAACTTTAAAATCTAGTTTAATTTTATTAAACTAAATGTGCAACTTAATTTGCATATTAATATTTAATTAATCAATTAATATTTTAGCACATTGATAACTATGCAATTGAAAATCAAATATTAAATAAATTAATTATGCTTTTAATTTCATATTTGGATTTAATAATTAATTAAATCCTCTTATTCCAATTTTAGACTTTTAATTAAGCCTTTTAATTAAACAAAGGTATTTAATTAACTCTTAATAATTAAATATCCTTAAATACTTAATATTCTCATATTCATAAAATATAATTATTCTAATCTCATAATTACTCTTAATTTAATTATTTTAAATCAAATAATCTACACAACAAATTCACTTGACTCACAACACACGAAAAATCAACTAACTCAAATAATAAACAAATAGCAAGGAAGGGCTCACGAATTCACATCAGCTTGATGAATTTAGATGGGTAGAAAACAAATACTTGTCCATTATTTTAGTACAATCAATGACTTGGGTTGGGATTTGGATATGTATGCTATCTTTCCTCTCTCACCATTGAGATATTGTGATAGAGCACACTCATCCTAAAAATTCATAGAAGTCGATGCTTGGTACCTACAAACTTGCATAAAAGACGAGCATGTACATACATGTATAAGTGTAAACAAGCAATGGATGAGATCGACCAATCATGTGGATCTCACAAGCAAGTATGACTTTGTCCCTCAACCACATCAGGCATGTCAAATAGAAATATAAAACATACATGTCAACCATACACATGCAAGTATGGGGTCAGTAAAACCATAAGCATCAATGATATCCTAACATATAAATCATCATCATGAAATAACCATAACACACACACACACACATATAACATCATCATTTTTATTTAATCAACATCAAAATAACCAAAAATATCTAATTCATAATTATTCAATGTAATGTCATACATTCATATCCTCAAGTATCTCTAAAATAATCAATGCACAAGTGAAAGTGGCCCAAAAGAGTTTGGCAATAAAAATTGAAAAACACACTATGGGAGGGGTATTGCTAGTAACAAGTAACCTTTGTTAGCTCTTTTTGAGAAAATTCCTATGGAAGCATGGTTTGGTCTTAAGCCTTCTTTGAGATATATTAGAGTTTTTGGATTCAAGGCATATGTATATGTGCCAAAAGAGAAGCAAAAAAGGTTGCATAACAAAGCTATGAAATACATTTTCATTGGATACTGTCATGGTGTGAAAGGATGCAAGCTTTAGGATCCTATTGCATAGAAGATAATGCAGAGTAGAAGCATTATCTTTAGATAAACTAAGTCTCCTCTATTGCACTGTAACCTAAATATACTAAAAAGAAAGATGTGATTGAACTACCTTCCACACATAAGAAAGCTGGATTAAGGCCTCTAGATAGACAATAAGTTGAGGACTCTAGCTCTAAATCTTTAGAAGAGGAGGAAGAAATTCCAAATCAGCTTGCTCGAAGTCTCCAAGGTAGAGACAACCACATGAAAGGTATTATTTTAATGATTGGAGATGTAATTTTTCTTTGAATACTAGTGTTGATGAACCTAGATCTACACAAGAGGCATTAGGTATGAATGATGTAGAATCCTAAAAAAATCTATGGATGAAGAAATGCCAACCTTAAAAAAAAATGATACATGGGATCTTATACTATTTCCAAAGGATGAAAACTTTTTGGTTTTAAATGGGTATTTAATTAAAAACTTGGTTCAGATGGAAGCATTGATAAGTATAAAGAAAGGTTGGTTGTGAAAGGATACTATTAGGTTGAGGGCATTGATTATGGTGAGATATTTTCTCCTATTGCAAAAATGGCATCCATTAGATTTTTTATTTCTATTATCGCTTCTTATAATTGAGAGGTTGAGCAAATGTATGTCAAAACTGTTTTCCTTCTTGATGATTTGGAGGAGGATATTTACATGACATAGCTAGAGCACTATGTGGTAAAGGGTAAAAGTGGTCTGGTTTGCAAATTGAAGAAATCTTTGTATGGCCTCATACAGAGTCTTAGGATTTGGTACTATAAATTTAATACATATGTATTGAGCTTAGGATTTGAGTGTTCTAAATAAGGTTGATGTGTTTATTATAAGTTTGATGGTGATCATTTACTATACTTGCATTATATGTTGATGATATGTTTTTCATTGGTAGAAGAAAAGGTTTGGTTTTAGAACTAAAGTCTTATCTTGCTGCTAAATTTGAGATGAAAGATTTTGGTGCATCTAAACACATTTTTTAGATGGAAATTAGAAGAGATAAAGTGAACATAAAGCTATGGATAGGCTAGAGTAAGTATGTGAACTTAGTTTAATAGAGGTTTAACATGTATGATTGTAGACTAGTATGTGTTCCTTTTATTGTTGGAACAAATATGTTTGTTTTAGATTATCCTACATCCCCTTCAAAGATAGAAGACATGAGTAGAGTACCTTACTAGATTGCAGTTGGAAGTTTTATGTATGTTATTTTTTGTACTAGACCAAACATTTCCAAAGCAATGGGAGTTATTTCCAAGCATACACCTAAACTTGGAAAATTTCATTAGGATGGACTTAATTTTTTTTTAGATATTTAAAGGGTATAGGTTATCTTTGAGCAATCTTTGTGTTTTCATGGTAGTATGATAGGAGGAAAAATTTCCCTTGAAGTTTTTGGATATGTGAATTTAGAATGGGCAAGTGATATTGATAACATAAGATTTACTAGTGCTTATGTGTTTACTTTTTTTGGGTGGTGCAACTAGTTGGATGTGTAATTAATAGGTCATGGTTGCTTCATAAGTGTTGTTTCCACTACTAAAGTAGAGTATATGGCAGCTACTCATTCTTGTAAAGAATCCATTTGGCTTAAAATAATGTGTTCATGTGTTTGAATAAAAGAAATAGTGGTAAAAAATTATTGTGATAATTAGTGTGATTTATCTAGCTAAGAACTCAACTTTTCATGCCAAGACCAAAAATATTGGTGTTTAGTATCATTTTGTCAAAGCTATGGTTGAGGATGGTAGGGTTAATTTTGTTAAGTTGGAGATTTCAATGAATGTTACAAATTATTTGACCAATGATATGAACACATAGAAATTTAGATGGTGTTCGAAGCCCAGCATGGACCTTTCAACCACTGGTGATTCTCTTGAAAGGTGTGCGTTAAGTGGGAGATTTTTTGGGAAAACAATGTCTCGACCTTGTTGGTAGTTGGGGGCAGTTTCCCCCCAAAAAAATTATATTAAATTTTTCATTGTGAATCATGACCATTTATCATTAAGTCAGAGGTCCAAAAATAGACATTTTGTGCATCTTTTATGGGTGGTTTTTGCTCATAGTTTTATAACATTGTTTGATGGTTTCATGTTTTGTATCTCCTATATATTAGACACATAAGAGACATTGCAATGTATTGCAAGAGTCTAAAAGTTGTTTAGCTACCTCTAGATCCTAATTGGTGATACTCCTATGAAAATATTGGTTTACAAGTATATTATAATCTATTATTTATTTTAGAATAATATATTGGGCATATTTTGGAGAGTTGGGTTTTCCCCACATAAATTATTGTGTTTTGGTATGCATGTTATTTATATTAAGTTTCTATAGCTCTTGAAAAGATCTAAGAATATTTTAATACTACTCTCTCTTTAAGGTTAGTGTAGGAGGTTGTTTAACTACTTAACTTACTTACATTAGGAATTTGGGTGCTTGAAATCACTATAACCTCCAAGGTTCTCTTTTAATAATAGTAACATTTTACTAATTAAAAATTTATGTCATTGACCACTCGTAAAAATAAATTATTATGGATATAAATCCCTTAAGATAAAAAAAATAAAATATAGTTACTATTGATGGTAAGTCCCTCATCCCTTTCCTATGACTCACAAAAAATATTAGGATTAGTTATTGTTACAAGTAGTGGTTGTCGTTGCTCCAAAAGATTGACTTATTAATGCTCGATACAACCACTAGACTTATAGAAGACATAAGAGGTGATTAAGCCATGTCACAAATCCTGAGGGGAGTGCTGACCATTATGCCAACAATTTCCCTCCCAGCATTACTCACCATGACCTACAAGTATTTGAACTTGTGACCAAGCTTTGATACCACTTATTCATATCTTCTGTAAGATATACCAGAAACACAGAGACTCACTCTGTTAGCTTCCACTGTCATTGTCCAGTAACCAGTCTTCACCAAAACATTTGTAACTCATCCAATATGCAACATTACATGATGTGATATTGGATATAAGATCACAACATCTTCTTGAACTCTCATCTGACTTTGCATGATCTGAAACATCCGTACAATGTCTGTACATTGTAATAATCAGCCTGTTCTTTTCACAGAAACATATGTTGACATCAATGACAAACCACAAATGACAACAATATGAATGCCCATTTAGTAATGTAGTGATTAAAAATATAAAATGTATCAATCACCACCCTATGCATTAGCAATATCCAAAAACCTCCCCCTTTGGCATTGATGTCAACATATGGGAAAATCTATCATCCCAAAGTTATATCAATCCAAAGCTCTGCAACCAAACATTACTGTCATAGTATTCCTTCATACAATCTCCCCATACAATATGGATTTTCTCATAGCAACACTCCCCCTTTGATAAAAATGGCAAAGGGTTCCATACAGTATCAAAATTCCTCCTTCATCTTCCATGAACCAGGTACTAAATCACCCAAATATATGATGTTAGCTTCCACACATGATCACTCCCCCTGAGGAGTAGATCCCTACATCAAGTCCAGAATATGATAAGGATTTGATACCACTTGTTACAAGTAGTGGTTGCCGTTGCCCTAAAATATTGACCTATTAATGAACAATACAACCACTACACTTATAGAAGACACAAGAGGTAGTTAAGCCATGTCACGAATCATGAGGGGAGCACTGACCATTATGCCAACAATCTCCCTCCCAGCATTACTCACCGCAACCTATAAAGATTCGAACCTATGACCAAGATATGATACCACTTATTCATATCTTCTGTAAGATATACCAAAAACATAGAGACTCACTCTATCAGCTTCCACTATCACTTTCCAGTAACCAGTCTTCACCAAAACATTTGTAACTCATCCAATATGCAACATTACATGATGCAATCTTGGATATAAGATCCCAACATCTTCTTGAACTCTCATCTAACTTCACATGATCTGAAAGATCCATACAATGTCCATACATTGTAATAACCAACTTGTTATTTTCACAGAAACATATGTTGACATCCGTGACAAACCAAAAATGACAACAGTATGAATGCCCATTCAGTAACATAGTGATTAAACATATAAAATGTATCAATCACCACCCTATGCATTAGCAATATCCAATAGTTATATGATTTATAGGGTTGATTTTACTTTAATCCTATCTTTCTCCCACTTGACATCATATATTATAAATACATTCATAGGAATACATAAGTCAACTAATTAGTAGAAATAAGATTTATGGTCTACATGTACCACATAAAATTTAATACTTGCATAGGTTTGGTAAGTGAATATACAACATTCTCCTAGATGTCACTATTCTTTAGCTCAATTTATCCATTAGAAATAATTTCACAAATAAAGTGACATAATATATCAACATTCTTGGTATTTATGTGATATGTAGTATTCTTGGCCAAACAAAATTCACTTTTTATATCACACTATTCTAATTTTTATTGTAGTTAAAACTAATACTTGTACACAACCTTTGTAACCAAATGAATTCCTCAAGTAAATGCTTAAAAATTATGTACTAAGCCTCAATAGTGCATTAAAAACCCATGGGATACCTCTTACTCATCCAAATCATTTTTCTTCCAAACAAAGTCATCATGTACCCACTAGTGGACCTTTGACTATCCAAATCACTTGCTCAATTTGTATCAACAAACCATTATATTTTTAATGTCTTAACTAAATGTTAGTACCAAAATAAACTAGGTTTTAACCAAAAGTAGCACACAAATGTCTTAACACCCTTTTCACATAATTCCAATATTCTCTACAAAGGTTAGACATAAACCTACTCAAACCTAGCATTTTGTGGGCCACATCTAGTCTAGGGTAATCCACTTCACACATTAACTTCTTATAATACTAGAATAGGGCATATTAGATTTAATGTCCCCTTAAAAAATTAGATTATAATTATAGAAAATTAAAACATCAATAAATAAAATATAATAAATATGATTATGTACAATAAGAAAAAGGGAGACAAGATACATAAGAGATTTGTCCACCTTTTCATAATGCACAATCAGAACAAAGATGACCCAATAGGCACAAGTGGGACTTTAGCACTAAGTGAGCACAATAATCCTTCATGATAGTGATTAGTAATGAAAATGGATTTAATAGAATGATCTAATGATGCAAGATAAAGACTAAAATAGGCAAATTTTCAAAAAAGACATACTGGCAAAAAATAGACAAGAAGCTATAGTGTCTTGAAATGAAAACCCTAGATTAGAACTTGTATGCAATAAAAATAGTGTGTTAGGAACATAAAACTAAGTTAAACATTCAACATACTAATCTATTTCAACATACATGATAAGACAAAATAAGAGATTTAAAAGAAGGCTCAAAACACCAAAAACCTTCTTAATGTTTGGATTTGTCTAAGATTAGGTATGCGTGCTCAAAGATTCATGCTCAAGCTTCAAAGGTTTGGAAATATTTTGGCATTATAATGGTAATTTGGTAGTTTTTAGGCTCTCAAATTAGCATTATAACAGTGCATGATTTGTGAAGGGAAGAGGGGTCAATTTATAAGCAAGCAGAGAGGTGAATGGATGGTCAAGATGCAAATCCGAGGAAGGGTCAAGATGCATTTGAGAGAGAGCACATGGATTGTGCTTTCTCAAATGCATCTCATTGTGACAAGTGTCACAATGGGAGATGTTGAAAAGTGTGGGGGAATGTAACCATTTTGGGAGATTTGAGAGGAGACAAATGTTTAAGAGCATTTAAGGTTGACATGAGGTGAAGAAATTGGGGGATGTGAGGATGTGACATGAGGGTTGACTTGGGTTGGGTTAATATTTTTGAATTCATAGATTATGATTGTGTAAATGTTTAGGGAGTGATTAGGCTTGGATTAGAAGGCAAGTGTGAGAATTAGGAGGATGTGATGGGGGGAGAGAGAATGAGTGGAGGGTTGGATTAGCTAATCATAAGTCATTAGTTAATTATGAGTGACTAGTATGTGTGAATGGGTTGGGTTGAGTAGGAACTCAAGGTTAGGTTGTTGGGATTGGTTAGGTTAGGGGTTAAAGTTAGGAGCCATGTACTCAAATTGGATTAAATGCCTCATTTAAATCTAAAATAGGAAGAAAAAAGGGGTTTATTAATTAATTAAATAGATGGACATATTTATTTAAATTAATAGAGGAAGAGGGTTTTAATAAATTATCAGACTATGGGTTGTCATTTAGATAAATAATTGGACTATAGTTAATTAATTAAATTAATCAACTAGGGGATGCCATAAATCAATTAAATAATTAATATTTAATTAATAAATGCCTTAGGAGAGGACTAAATAAGATTACCTAATTATGTAATTAGATTTAGGTGTCTACATTTTTCCCCTCTTCGACATAGTGTTAAAATAATATTATTTCAAAGACATTTAAAATAATAAATGACATGAGGAATTCACGAGGTGATGAAATTACCCCAAAATATGGGTGGAAAGGTTTATACTAGATGATGCCCCCTTGAGAGGGCGGTAGGGAAAGAAAAGGGGGCCCAAGCGGTGTCTCGAAAGGAAGGAAGGGTTTTGGCGCAACAAGCCAAAATAGGGAAAGAAGGGGTGAAAATAGGGTGAAATGATCTAGAAAGTGAAGCTATACAAGAAAAAAGGCAAGAATGGGTAGGCTGGGAGACTGCAAAAAGGAAAAATGGTTTATGGGAGGTCCTTAATAAGGGTTGGGAGGGCCAAAAATATGTCATTTGCGCATATTGGAGCTTAGAGAGATATTGCTATTTTGATCTTTGATTTGACATATAGCGATGGTGAGAGGAGGCAGATTGAGGCACCAAGCTGACATCATGAGGAGCATTTGACAATACCGAGTACCTGACCTGTCATGCCCTACAAGGGAACCAGGGAAGAGAACAAAGATTCTCTTTAGAAAAGAAAACCTAAGTAATGAATTATGAAAATTTTTGAGCTTTTAAAAAGAATTACATGAACAAAACATAAACATAGTTTAACTTAGATTCCTCCCTAGGTTCCCTACTATCATATGAACATTCCATTTAAGTTCATTAAATATAATACCAACATGATTACTTCTTAAAGAAACTACATCGTATCATGTGAAGATTCTTTATAAGGAAATACAAAATGTTTTCATTTCAACTCTAACATTAGAACTCATCTATATTCCTAAGTATCCTTTGTGAACAATATAACATTTAAAATATTAATACCACATAATAGATTCATCTAAGAATTTGAACCATTACACATAGGACATCATTACATTTGATTCACTAACTTTTCTTAATCAATAAATAATGAGATCCTACCATCTCACTTGAAATATTACAAAATCCTTTTCTTTTCCAACAAACATTATTTACATAAAGTTCATATTTTCCCTTTTCCTTTTTCCTAAATCTACCCATTCCAAATACATCATTTTGAGATACATTAATAGTTACATTACATTCATCTCCTCTTGGGAGGTAACAATAACTTTACATTTAATTGAATATCAAGAAAGATATGTACAAAGTCTTCTTCTTCAAAACTGGAACATAAGCAAGCATGAATCCTTAAGCACTGCATCTGCAAAAGATACCTCGATATAAAGATTTACCACCCAACCACATGGATACCAAAAGGCCCACTCCCTTGTGCTAGGAGATAAACACCAAGGTCCACAAAAGGAGTAATAACTAGGTCGTACCTAGGGTTGTGGTAACCTTTCCCAAATAGCAACTGAAAAGAAAATCAAAGTACAAATCATTTCCCAAAAGGTTCTAAGGCTAGGTAGAAACTCTAAGCAAAAAACTAAGTGAGTGTCATCACATAGCCCTCACCCCTTAGGTTGTCCTGGTACTAGCCACTCTTGGCCCCAGCCCCCAAGTAGGCACATGCGGAACCGAATGCCTTTCGTATAGACAAGCACCATTTGATTGTACCTACTCATAGGTACCTTCTCCCACTCCCATCCATAGCCTTTACTCATACTAATGGCATGGGCAAGGCATACATTAATATTTTTAGTGTTTGAACCCATTCCCATAATTTTTAAATTAAGTTATCACTTGTTAAAACAACTCTTTAGTCGATTATCCTAGTACTAGCCACTTAGGGCACCGACCCTGCACTGAGAGCCACTCACCTAGTGTTCTTAGGTTTCCTACCCTTACCCAAACATCAGAAATACATAATACATGGAGTAAAACCAATCATAACATCATTTAAGAATTTCCACACACAAATAGGAAAGATTAGGAATGTTTAGGAAGCCATGGGATAGCCCTAATCCACCGGACAACCCTAAACCCTAATCTTGATTCCTAAACACATCATGAAACTTAACAAGGCATATAAGTGCAAAACATCATAAGTAAACCCTATAACTTCATCAAAAATGTAGTGAACATACATAGGTGGTACAAACTTCCACATGCATTACCACAACATTCCATCTATGGAAACCTCATGTGCCTGAAATTTGGCTAAGTCTAATTTTTTTTTTAAATCTCCAAAATCTAGAATTTGCATCTTAACTCCTATGAAGCTGAAACCTATCTCAAACATCCTGGAATGTATTTATACAAATATAACTTAAAGTATAAGAAATTAAATGTCATATTTGTATAAATCTTGTAAATTTTGAGCCCTTGAAACCCTAAAAAATCCAAATGACTTTGTATAAGAACCCATATGACAATGTATGCATTCCCATACAACATTTGACCAAGTGTCGTATGGGTATGACTACAATGTCGTACGACACTGCACAACACTTTCCCAAAATTAAATTAAAAACTTCCTGAAAACTCCAAATGACTTTGTTAATGAACTCATATGACAATGTATGCATTCCCATATGACATTTGACCAAGTGTCGTATGGGTATGACTACAATGTCATACGACACTGCAAGATATTTTTTCAAAATTTAATTCAAAACCGCCTGAAAAGGCCAAAAACTGACTTTTTAAGGCATGGAGAGTTCTTGGGAAAGGTTCCTTGAGGTCAACTTGATGTAGGGACCTCAGTACCACATCCATAGCACATTCTCAACATTACCAAAGCCTTAGACAAGAATAATTAATGGAAAAATAATAATCCATAGAGAAGCCTGCAAGAGGAAAAGAGTACGAAACAAGACTCCATCTCATTCCTTAACCTTCCTGTCCCTTCCTATTTCTTTCTAAACTTCCCTATTTCATTCAATAATAGATAAACACATCCTCCCACATGAGCAAAAGCATTCCTAACTTCCTAGGAAGAATTCATAATAAATAAACGAATAAAAACTATATAAACATACATAATTTACTTCCCGAAAACACAGAAGATAAGACATTTATATTTCCTTTTTGATACACATTAAACAATCATATTCTAATCATATCACACACCAACACATTCATACACATAGAAAACAAAACACACTCATAAGAAAATCACCTCCAGGATATATTCCTACTTGGAGTCTTGCAAAGAACAATCGGCGAAGAGAAGAAGACTCAAGCGATCTCAGCCCACTCCAAACACTCCTTCAGAATCTTTCTGAAAGAAAACTCCAAGCCTCCTCTGAAAATAATCTAATTAACTATCCTATCAAAGAATAATAAATTTCTCCCCAAAATACTAAAGCTTCCCTGAGATTGTTTGTTTTTCCAACCAACTCTAAAGTACTATAGATTTGAATAGGACATCCTATCTAGAACTATAATAAAATCTCCCAAGAATTACTCTCAGCCAGCCCCCCCTGCACAGGGATTTCTTCCTATATATATAAATTGAGGGAGTATTTGCATGGGAAAAATCAACTGATGCAACTATCCCAACCAAATATTGGTTATTAGTTTAGGCTTAATAATATTTAATAATCCATTCCCGAGAAGAGATCTATAAATAAGTATTAACAATAATCTAATTTCATCTCTCTCTTATTGAGGAAGGCAAATGATAGTAATTTTGCCTTTAGTTTATTTACTATGCTAAGTTACTTAAGCTAAAGTAAAAAGGGAATTACCAAATATTATTTGCCAACCATAAATTAAACTTATAAAATAGCTTATGAATAAAATACAATAATTACCTACTCTCAAACAATTATATAAATATATGTATTCATATGGATATGTGTGCACCCATATGCCTATGTGTACATATATTATTATTATTATAAATATTATTGCAACCCAAATAATAAAACATATTATTTATTCATACACCAATCCATATTCTTTACCAAATACAATAGTGATATATATATATATATATATATATATATATATATATATATATATATATATATATATATATATATATATATATATATATATATTAGGTAACTACTAACATAAGTTGGAATTTACCACTATTATTAAAACATTTATTATTATTATTGCCATAGACATCTTATTATTATGAATATTATAAAATATTATTAATACCATAAAATTATTTATTATTATTGATATTAAAATCACATGATTTAATCACATACTAATTCATTCCTAACAAGATACACTAGTACATATAAGTAACTACTAATAAAAATAAATTACTAAATCATACGCTCACATGAAAATTAATTCACATCAATAATCTACTAACAAAAATTGAGCATACCATGAAGACAATTAGAGCTACCATACTCAAAACCTCATTCTCAACGAATGCAGAAGACAAGAAACCAGCTATAAGATCCACAAAACCAACACACTAAGAGGACACAAAAATACATCATCCACACAAGGGATTAACTCAGGAACTCCCCACCTAAGGATAAAAGGGTCAGAGGTAGAGTTCCTTCTCATGGAACCTTGGTGGCATCTCCGTAACAAAAACAATGATCAAGGATTTTGAGGGATTGTTCAGACCTGTGAGGCTAGGTGGAGACGACACTCAATACCTGAGCATCACCGAGAAGAGATACATGTGCACATATAAATATACATACTAATCAAACATATGCAAATAGATGTCTAGGATCGATACATCGTGTGGACCTCAATTGAGTGAGTAACTACAACTTCATCCCGAGTCATGAAAACACATCAGACACATATATACATGGAATATAAAACATCATAGCTAATAGTGGTTAGATTCAAATCCTTGGGTTAGCTCTATATAACATATAAAGATAGATGATTTCCAATTTCATGAACATATAAATAATAACCATAAATGAGTGTATCTAAACATCTGATAGACATGTCATAATCCATAAAATATAAATGTAAACATATAGTCCTAACCATCATAAAAATGTCCAAATCTGAAAGTCCAAGTATCACCATAAGAGAGGGTATTACATGACTGACAGGTAAGGTAAAAAAACTGACCTTTGCACTTCATGTTTTATCATTTATTGCATGTTTTATTTTGCAAATGTGTGATCCCATAGGGTCGGGATCGACGGGATCGCCACTGGGACCTAAGGGATCACGATCCCACAAGATATTATTGGGGATAGAGGTTTAGGGGGGAAATTTGGGATTTGTGGCGGGATTTCCACATTTCCCGTGGGTTCAAGAATATTTGGTAGGATCATGATCTTGCTTGAATTTTTTGGTGGGATAACGATCCTAGAGTAGAAAAGGGGAAACATGGGGATTATGCAATCCTGTGAAGGGTAGGTAGGGGTCACTATGAGAATGTGTTCCCATGGCCATACAATAGGGATGGTAGGTCATGATCTTGCACTTGTGGGATCAAGAGAACAAGGGTTTTGCAGGATCATGGGAAAAAGAAAATTTTGCGGGATCATGAGAAAAAAGGGGCTAAAAGAAAAAAGAGGACAGGACAGGGTTAGATAGAAGAAACAAGGCTATAATTAGTTAGGATTTTTTAGGAAGAGAAACTGACATAGCTAAATTAGATTGGTTGTAGTGGTTGGTGGAGCGGCTGACCAGTCGTGAGAGACATGAGGTGGTGTTTGCGACATGAGAGCAGTTCACACTTGCAGAGTGGGCACAAGTGGACGCCAGTGGATTGGGGTACCTAGCATAAATGCCCCAGAGGTAGACATATATGTTGTTGGTGACTGCATTGTGCAAGAGATGACACTCTGAGACAATGACCTTTTATTTGCCAATTGGGGAGATGATAGTGGCTCTAGAGGACATATACAAGATCTTCTGGCTACCCATTTGGGGCACACCAATCGTTGCAGGGGACTACACACAACAACAGTCAGTGGAGACACTGTTGGGGCTAGGAGTAGTACCCATATTGTGATATGGACAACTATCACTAGCCAGTCATCTAGCAATGATGTCACCAGCATGTCGAGTACACCTTTTTGTGTGCAGATTGGTTTTGGGGTATATTTCCCCTAACACGAGAGGGACGAGTGTGACCCTCAAACTCATTCCTAAGATCATGCAATTCATTGATGAAAGTGTCCTAGAAGCTTAGGGCATGCATATGTTGGTTGAGCTTTATAGAGACCTCCACTAGATTGTATATCACGGATGAGAGACACAAAGGAAGAGCATAGGCTTCACCTCCCTTCTACAAGTATGGGCCTGGGAGCACATTGTGGTGCTCAGTCTAATTGGTAGGAGGGATCAACATGCTGAGGAGCCTGTAGTATATAGTTGGGGAGAGGGACTTACTTACCATGATGTTGATGACATTGATTGCTGGCGAGAGACACTAGATGGTATACGAGATGGCATCACTTGGAGGCCATACCTAGGGTTAGTGGCATGGGTCAAGGATTAGAGGGATTTTCCATATGCTATGACATCCACCTACCTGATAGTCCATTGGGAGTACATCATCAAGCAATACCATAGGACACTAGGAGTACATCATCGAGTGGTACCAGCCAGATTGGGTAGCAAGATAGTTTGGGTATACCTAGGGGGTGCCAAATGGGGAGCATTGGTATCAGAGGACAACCCAAGAGAGGAGGTCAGGGTTTAGAGACTAGCTTGATAGGGATGGGCTACTAGCAGCGTGGCAGGCGATATAGCCTATTCACTAGGATTGGGCCAGAGGGCCAACAGATAGAGGGAGTACCACAAAGTATTGAGCCTAGTTTTAGAGGCAATGAGTGATAGGGAGATCAGGGCTACCAGCTAGGAGGGGTACATCACCAGTTGTTTGAGGGAAAGGCTGAGTAGCCATGGTTGGGCAGAGGGGAGGAGAGGGGGGAGGCCAACTATAGGGAGAGCATATAGGGTGAGAGGAGGGAGAGGGGGATGGGGATGGAGATGGATATGGTGATGGGATGGACATAAATAGAGGAGGGGGAAGGGATGGAGGGGTAGGAGGAGGAGGATATGGATAGGGATGGGCAGGGCCACCACTAGTGCAAGGATCACCACCAATCGAGCCACTATCAACACAGGCACTAGGTGTAGGGTCAAGAGGTAGGGGTGACGAAGATCTAGCAAGGTAGCTCACATCCCTATAGGCTACATACAACATGATGAGCTAGATGCTCAGAGATACACACAAGGAGAGAGATGCATTGATGACACAATTAACATAGGCCTTATAGGATGGTCTAGAGACCATAGATGAGAGACAATAATTACATTGGGAGAGGGATGAATTGCAAACAAAGAGAGATTAACTAGAGGGAGAGAAGGATGGTCTACAGTCTGAGAGAGATAGACTGTAGGGGGAGAGAGATATGGTAGTATGATAGTTGGAGGAGGAGAGACAGGTGGTCAGGGGGAGAGAGTGGCCAAAGGCACACAAGATAGGGACATATCTAAGGAGGTGAGGAGGATGTAGAAGGACCTAACCAATGTGAGAGAGTAGGTAGGGTGGTACCAAGCCATGTATCATGCAATAATGCCACTAGTGAGGCAAGAGAATTACCAACAAGCTAGTTGATATGGGGCCATAGGTACAAGGACATGTACTGGGATAGGGGTAGGTATGGAGGTGGATGGTGGTGGAGGTGTTAAAGGGAAAACACAAGATCCTACATAGGTACATGGGGTTGTTCTGGTCAGCAAGGTAGTGGTATCACAAGAACAGGTTCTGCCACATGTTGACCCCCTTGCAGATGTTGAGATATAGCCTACTGTAGGAGAGGTAGATAGGCAGTGATATGCTGCACATTTTTTATACTCATGTATATTATGATTCTTTTGGAGGGAATTGTCCATATCATTGTATATGTACTTATTGATGGACTTGTACTCAGATATTCAGACATTGATTTATTATTTTGATGTGGGATGAGATATTCTTTTTTTCTTTGTGGGACTATATATATATATATGATATTGAGTTGGGTGGGATGTAAATGAGCCCATTTTTTTATGCATGATGTTATGATGTGTTGACATGTGTGATGAAGGATGTGATGTGATTTGTTTTATGATTATGATATGAGGCTAATATACTGGTGATGCAGGATGTATTGTGCTTATATGTTTTTTGATATCTATGTGATGTGTGTCATTGTATGGTTTATGTGAGATGTAGTTACTAATGATTTGTGGATGTAGGATGGATCATTTTTACATATGATGAATGTATGATCTACTTTTGCTATTATTTATGATGTTTATACATGTATGTATGGATAATGCAATTTTTACCATGTTTTAACAATACAAGATAATAAATGACTTAACAATGCCACTTAAAATGAACTGAAGTGATTAACTATGCAAGATTAAAATGAACTAAATATTTTACTTGTTGGATACAATTGTTTGAAGGAGATTGTTGGAATGATTATGTGTTGTCTTTGATGTCACACAAATGTCATATCAATTGTCAGCTCAGTCATTCAGCAAAGCAGTTCCCAGTGTCTACCGAGCTCAGTCGGTCAGCAAAGCAGTTCCCAGTGTCTACCGAGACCTCTCGGGTGTCAAAAGAAAAGTATGGTAGAAAACAGTGTTAACCAAGCTTCCTTGGTTATTGAAGGAAAGTTAGTGTCTACTGAGTTCACTCGGTCTCCAAAGGATGTTGAAGAATTCACAGTACTTACCGAGTTCTCTTGGTCACCAAACGAAATCTTTTTCAGATTAATGTTTACCGAGCAAGGTCGGCCCAGTAAAGGATTTTGTCAATTTGAGAAATAAAGTTGGTTTATTCCAGCCGACTATTGTAATGATTAGTAATGTTTTGTAATAATTATTAGTGCCAACTTGACAATCTGAATGGTATATATATAGAAGGTCAAGTTGTAAATTATGAGGATGCAAGTGAAAAAATAAGTAAGAATAGTATGAGCGAATTTTGAAGGATGATTAGATATCCTTGAAGAGCAACATAGATATATTTGATCAGGAAGGATCTAGTGAAGTAGAACAGAGATCTATAATCAGCAATTCAATTGCATCACTATTCAGGTCACTTCATTGTTACTTTCTTACCATTGTAGTAGTGATTTCCAAATCTCCTAATCGAGTTGGTTTAACAACCATTTTGTAAATCCTCTAACAAGGTGATAGTTCTATTGAATTGTTTCAAGACCTCTTACAAGGCCACTCCTAGCAGGGTGATTAAATCCTCTAACAAGGTCACACCTAACAGTGTGTTTTGTAACCTTTTACCGGGTTGGCTCCTAACAGGGCATCACTTTAGAAGAGTGAAAATCAGTAACTAGTTACATTGGTGGTTTTTCCCATATTGGGTTTCCACGTTAAATCTGGTGTCTCTTGTGTTCATGTTATTTTCTTTATTCATGCATGTTAATCACTGATGAATGCTTAAGAACAGTTATAATTAACACTCTCTGCAATTACCGAGTTTCAACATTTCTCTGTATGTCAGCAGTAAATAATTTAATAGGACATCTAAGGGATCAGTGGTAATATTTTGTGGTTAACTGATTCACCCCCCCCCCCCCCCTCAGTTACTACATCCATATTTCCAACAATTGGTATCAGAGCTTTTGGTGCTTGCAGGAAGGGTTTTAAGGACCTAAGCTAAAGATCAGGATGTCTTACAAGAGAGAAATTCCAAGGCTTAATAGAGATAACTTTTCAGCATGGAAAGGTCTCATGAGACTTTATCTGGCTTCCATTGGTGATTCAGGATGCAAATATATTGATCAAGAATATACTATTCTGATTGGCACATTAACTATTGAAGACATTGCAGAGAAAAAGAGCCATAACACCATGATGATAGATATTGCATCAGCCCTTAGCTATGAAGAATTTGATGAGATCAAAGACTACACAACTGCCTATGAAATGTGGAACAAGCTAAAGAAAATTTATGGTGGTGATGACAATGTGAAAAGAGCCAAAGCAGAAAGCCTAAGAGGATAATTTGATCAGATGAAGATGAAAGAAGATGAAAACATTGCAAAATATGTTGAAAGGATCAAGGTGAGTGTTAGTGCAATCAAAGCTTCTGGAGGAAACATTGATGACAGAAAGAGTACAAGTGGTGGAGCATTTTTTCTTGGCAAAAGGTTAGTATCTTGGAGCAGTAAAAAGCAAAATTACACATCCCAATCCATAGCAGAAGCAGAATATGTTGCTATAGCAGTAAACTGCTCTAATATTGTTTGGTTCAAATAGTTATTGGAAGGCATGAAAGTTGAGATCAAAGAACCAGTTGTTATGTTCTGTGATAATACAAGTGCAATAAATATTTCAAAGAATCTAGTAATGCATTCCAAAACCAAACACATTGCTATAAAATATCACTTTGTTAGAGAATTGGTACACGACAAGGAAATCAAATTGGAATATGTTCATACAAAAGAAAAAATTGCAGATATCTTCACCAAACCACTACCTAAGGATGCATTCTTGTATCTAAGAGGTAAGTTAGGGGTCATTACCCTATCCAAGGCTCACTAAATTGAGTTTTAGTAATGCATCAACTAGAGCATGTTGAAGATTAGTCAGTTGATGCAGCATAGTCAAGGAATCATTGCATATGAATCAGTACTTAAGGTACATTGGTATTCACCAGAAATGTGTTATCTTTGGCATGTGTTGTCAAAGAGGGAGAGTTTGCTATCATTTCATGAAATTTCTAAGAAAGAAAATTTAAAAAAAAAGAAAAGAGGGAGAGTTTTCAGTCAGAGAGAGAAGTTTGCTGACAGAGGGAGATGAGAATCAGAATTGTTAGGAAAATTAGATCTTGGGAATATAATTTACTATTTTATGTATACTAATAAATGACTATTCTGATATATAAATATGCTATGATGCTTTTATATTTATACTAATTATATTATATGCTGTGACCGCAGGTGATAACAACAATGAACTCCTTTTATTGATTGTGTTATCCATGCGATCACATCATACATATATATATGCTGTCGATCGGATGACAACAAACATTGTGTCCCTTGCAAATGAAAAGGCACGTCCCATGGTCGCTACTTACATTAGTGCTAGTGACTATTAACAACAGTCGCTAGCACTAATGTAAGCAGCGACTTACATTAGTGTAGTCGGCTGTTTCAATGTTCATTTATTCATTCGACTTAACAGTCGATGCTAATAATTATGATAGATATCGAACATAGTTCGATCAATATTAATGTAATATCATAATATTGTATTATGATATTATCATTATTATATTATAAATATAATAATGATAATATGATAATAACAATATAAATTACAACTCTTTATTAACAATGTATAGAATAGTATAATATATATATATATATATATACATACAAAGGAAGCTATATCTTAACACTCCCTCTTAGCGAGTGAGTATTAAATATCAAAAGTCTATCATGACATCCATCAATTTGGGATGCACAAGTTAATGTAGTCTCGTCATGAAAATAGACTTGAATATCATGATCTTCGGACATTTGGGACACACAATGAAGTAGTCTATCATGATATGGTTTCGTTATTACACATCCAATAATAACAAGAGTCAAGATCTCTGCACAATCGGGACACACAATTAAGTAGTCTATCTTGACACTTTGGTTAACCATTTACAAGATCGTCACCTTGAAATGTTAACCCACACACAAATGATCATTTACACAATATTGCAATATACACATTTTTAACATTTATTCATGAATAAAAAACTTATAAATAAGAGGGGTTTAAACCATACATCAAACCTTGATCATGCCAAGTTTATTTCTAAAGTATTCTATCTTTAGCTTTGCCAGTGGCTTAGTGAAAATATTAGCATTCTGTTCTTCAGTACTAATGTACTCTAGCCTTATGATATTTCTCTCTACCATATCTCTTATGTAATGATATGGAATCTCAATATGTTTGGACCTGTTATGAAAAACTGGATTAACAGATAACTTGATACAACTTTGATTGTCACAATGAATCACAGTTGGATCTAGAGGTTTTCCAAACAATCCAAATAATAGCTTTCTTAACCATACTGCTTCACGTGCTCCCATGGATGCTGCCATATATTCAGCTTCAGTGGAGCTTAATGCTACTACTGACTGTTTTTGACTGAACCAAGAAATCATAGCTGAACCAAGATTGAAACAACACCCTGTAGTGCTTTTTTGATTGGTAGTACTTCCAGCCCAATCAGAATCAGAATACCCTTGAAGATTGATTTCTACCTTTTCATACTTTAGCCCAAATCCAATAGAGCCTCGTAGATATCTCAAGATATGCTTAGCTTCCGTTAAGTGTATTTCCTTGGGGTCACACATAAAGTGACTCACAACATTGGTTGCATAACAGATGTTAGGTCTAGTGTTCACCAAGTGCATAAGAGAACCAACAATTTCTCTATACAATGTAGGATCAGAGGGTTCAGACTCTTTTGCTTCAACTTTGAGTTTGTGCAGATTTGTTTCCATAGGTGTGGATAAAGGCTTACATTCCATCATTCCAAACCTAGTTAGAGTATCAATAGTGTATTTTTGTTGATTTAGCAGAATATAGCCTTCCTTTTGAAACACTTCCAACCCTAAGAAATAATGTAAGAGTCGTAGATCTTTCATGTCAAATTCAGCAGTGAGTTCTTGCTTACATTTTGCAATAAGATGATCTTCTCCTTTTATTAAAAGATCATCTACATAAAGAACTAAAATAACCATGTTGCCATTTGTTATCTTAAAGTAAATGTTAGGATCTGCATCATTTTTAGAGTATCCTAATTTTGAAAGATAACTGTTTATCCTTTCATACCAAGCTCTAGGAGCTTGTTTCAACCCATGTAGTGCTTTCTTGAGTTTGCAAACATATTTTGATGCATCATGTATAATGAACCCTTCTGGCTGCTCTAAATATACTTCTTCTTCAATGGTGCCATTTAGGAATGCCGTTTTCACATCCATCTGGTGTATCTTCCACCCTTTAGATGCTGCTATAGCAATAATGGTTCTGACTGATGTATACCCAGCCACTAGAGCAAATGTTTCTTCATAATCAATACCTACTTTCTGTGAGAATCCTCTAGCAACAAACTGAGCTTTATGCTTCTCAATACTTTGGTTAGGAGCATATTTAGTTTTGAATAGCCATCTAGAAGAGACAACAGTTTTATTTTTAGGTCTAGGTACTATGTCCCAGACATCATTCTTTATTATAGATTGATATTCTTCAATCATTGCCTCTCTCCATGCTTGATTAGATAATGCCTCCTTTGGATTTGATGGTTCTGATTTATTGATTTATGTTATAAGAGCTGCATAACATTTTTGAGTTCTTATCCTTTTACTCTCATGAGATATTTCATTAGGTTCTACATTATTTTCTTTAATTATTTGCCTTGCCCATAATGGCCTTTTCTTACCATTGATTACATTAGTATTCTCATTTTCAATGACAGGAGATTCAGGTTCTTCTATATCCTCCCTCTCAATTTTAGCAGTGAGATCTTCTTCTATCTCCAGGATGTTATCTTCTTCAAGGTTTTTAAATGTGTTATTTTCAACAAATTTTACATCTCTACTCATCTCAATAGATTTTTGTCCTGGAATATAGATTTGATACCCTTGTGTTTTCACTATAACCAACAAGTATGCCTCTCTTACCTGATGGTTCTAGTTTAGTCCTCTTCTCTTTAGGTACATGAATGTATATGAGACATCCAAATATCCTAAGATGACTTAGGTCTGGTTTGATCCCTGTAAATGCTTCTTCTGGTGTTATGTTTTCTAATATGGAGTGTGGACACTGATTTTGAATATATACTACTGTATTTGAAGCTTCTGCCCAAAAAGAAGTATGAAGGTTTTGATCGAGCATCATGGCTTTTGCTACTTCGATTATGGATCTATTCTTCCTTTCTGCTACTTCATTCTATTGAGGATTATACGGTACAATATACTCCCTCTTAATCCCAACAGAATTACAAAATTCTTTAAATATGTCAGATTTGTATTCACCTCCATTATCTGATCTTAATACTTTTATTCTTTTATCTGTTTGATTTTCTACTAATGCTTTAAATTCTTTGAATTTAGATAGTACCTCACTTGATTCTTTAACCTTAAGAAAGTATATCCAAGTTTTCTGAGAATATTCATCAACAAAAATAATATGGTATAGTGATCCTGTTAATGAAGGTGTTGACATGGGTCCACATAAATCCGTATGAATTAATTCTAAGATTACTTTAGATTTGTGCTCACTTGTAGGAAAAGACCCTTTTATATTCTTTCCTAGTGCACAACCTTTGCAAATGCCAGGATGATTATTTTTAAAGTGTGGAAGACTCGTAGTAATCTTGTTTATTAAAGGTAGAGCATTATACCTTAGATGTCCCAACCTCTTATGCCATAATTCATTGTGATTTGCGATTTCATGAGTTAGTGCAGATTTCTGATCATTACATATTTTATAAAGACTACCATCTCTTGTCCCTATGATTGTAGCATTCTTCATATTTGAATTCTTAGGCCATAATAGAACTTTGTCTTCATTAAAGGTGACCCAAAATCCTTGGTCTGCTAGTCCTGATATAGAGACTAAGTTTCTTTTGATTCTAGGTACAAATAGAACATCTTTTAGTTGTAGAGATACTCCATTCTTTATCTTTATGGTACAGGTCCCTATTCCTTTCACTGGGTAGGTGGAGTTATCCCCAATAGTCACTTCTTTGGTTGAATAATTTTCAAGTGTCTCAAACTGATTTTTGAATCTGGTTATATGTCTTGATGCACCACTATCAATTATCCAAGTTTTATTATTGGAATTTAGTTCACTTGAGAGAGCTGTAAAGAAGAGTGGAATTTCTTTTGCTTTAGCTACTGTGGCTTGAGTCTTTTGCCTTTTAGGACAATGTCGATGAGTGTGCCCATATTTATCACATTTGTAACATTGGATTTTAGAAAAATCTCTTTTGAATCCCCTCTTTCTTTTAAAAGATTTTCTCTTTTTGTTGTGGGACTTTGTGTTGAGTGCTTGTGTTTCTCCCTCTTTCTTTAGACCTATTCCTCTGGTAATAAGTCTTGATTCTTCTTGAGTACAGTCATTCTTAAGTTGATCAAATTTTGGTAGAGGTGGATGTGTGCTTATGCATTGAATAAAATTCTCCCAGGATGTTGGTAATCCCCTTAATGCTATTAGAGATAATTCCATGTCTTCTATAGTGTTACCAATGGAGAATAGTTGATCTCGTATTTCAGCAATTCTCAGGAAATAAGATGTAACTGTTTCACCTTTATTCATTTTTATGGTCAGTAGTTATTCCTTCAAGGTTAATATTCGACTTGTATTGTTTATCTCATATGTTTCTTGAATTTTCTTAAAAACCTCATATGCTGTTGCTAATCTTGCTATGCTTGGGAGAATAGAATCTTTAACTGAATCAACAATTAATTTCTTAGCTTTATTGTTCCTCCTTTTCCAAGTCATTTTCTCTGCTTCATCTGTGGGAATTTCTTTTTCCATTTCTATGAAAGATTCTAATTCCAGTTCTTGTAGGAGTGTGGTGATTCTAATTTTCCATGATAGAAAATTTGATGCTCCTTCCAATCTATCCTCCATCCTGATTCTGGTGGTCATTTTGATAATTTGTGATGACTCTTCTCCTTTAAATAATATTTTTGTTTTGTATTCCTATCAAATAATAATTCAAAATTAATTCCCTTTAACTCTGCTCTGATACCATGTTAGGAAAATCAGATCTTGGGAATATAATTTACTATTTTATGTATACTAATAAATGATTGTTCTGATATATAAATATGCTGTGATGCTTTTATATTTATACTGATTATATTATATGCTGTGACCATAGGTGATAACAGCAATGAACTCCTTTTATTGATTGTGTTATCCATGTGATCACAACATACATATATATATATATGCTGTCGATCGGATGACAACAAACATTGTGTCCCTTGCAAATGAAAAGGCACATCCCATGGTCACTGCTTACATTAGTGCTAGTGACTATTAACAATAGTGGCTAGCACTAATGTAAGCAGTGACTTACATTAGTGTAGTCGGCTGTTTCAATGTTCATTCATTCATTCGACTTAACAGTCGATGCTAATAATTATGATAGATATCGAACATAGTTTGATCAATATTAATGTAATATCATAATATTGTATTATGATATTATCATTATTATATTATAAATATAATAATGATAATATGATAATAACAATATAAATTACAACTCTTTATTAACAATGTATAGAATAGTATTATATATATATATATATATATATATATATATATATATATATATATATATATATATATATATATATATATATATATATATATATATATATATATATATATATATATATATATATATATATATATATATATATATATATATATATATATATATATATATGAATGAAGCTATATCTTAACAAGAATGAAGCTAAGGATATGTTCCTTATTCTATGTTTGCTGTGAAATTTCATTGTGCTATGAGATATTGTGTTGCCATCAATGCCAAAGAGGGAGATTGTTGGAATGATTATGTGTTGTCTTTGATGTCACACAAATGTCATATCAATTGTTAGCTCAGTCGGTCAGCAAAGCAGTTCCCAGTGTCTACCAAGCTCAGTCAGTCAGCAAAGCAGTTCCCAGTGTCTACCAAGACCTGTCGGGTGTCAAAAGAAAAGTATGGCAGAAAATAGTGTTAACCGAGCTTCCTCAGTTATCGAAGGAAAGTTAGTGTCTATCGAGTTCACTCGGTCTCCAAAGGATGTTGAAGAATTCACAGTACTTACCGAGTTCTCTCGGTCACCAAAGGAAATCTTTTTCAAATTAATGTTTATCGAGCAAGGTCGGCCCAGTAAAGGATTTTGTCAATTTGAGAAATAAAGTTGGTTTATTCCAGCCGACTGTTGTAATGATTAGTAATGTTTTGTAATAATTATTAGTGCCGACTTGACAATCTGAATGGTATATATATAGAAGGTCAAGTTGTAAATTATGAGGATGCAAGTGAAAAAATAAGGAAGAATAGTATGAGCGAATTTTGAAGGATGATTAGATATCCTTGAAGAGCAATAGAGATATATTTGATCAGGAAGGATCTAGTGAAGCAGAACAGAGATCTGTAATCAGCAATTCAATTGCATCACTATTCATGTCACTTCATTGTTACTTTCTTACCATTGTAGTAGTGATTTCCAAATCTCCTAACCGAGTTGGTTTAACAACCATTTTGTAAATCCTCTAACAAGGTGACAATTCTATTGAATTGTTTCAAGACCTCTTACAAGGCCACTCCTAGCAGGGTGATTAAATCCTCTAACAAGGTCACACCTAACAGTGTGTTTTGTAACCTTTTACTGGGTTGGCTCCTAACAGGGCATCACTTTAGAAGAGTGAAAATTAGTAACTAGTTACATTGGTGGTTTTTCCCATATTGGGTTTCCACGTTAAATCTGGTGTCTCTTGTGTTCATGTTATTTTCTTTATTCATGCATGTTAATCATTGATGAATGCTTAAGAACAGTTATAATTAACACTCTCTGCAATTACCGAGTTTCAACATTTCTCTGTATGCCAGCAGTAAATAATTTAATAGGACATCTAAGGGATCAGTGGTAATATTTTGTGGTTAACTGATTCACCCCCCCCCTCTCAGTTACTACATCCATATTTCCAACATTACTACGCAAGATTAAAAATGGACTAGATGATTAACAATGAAAGATTTCAAATGGACTAGATGATTAACAATGCAACCTAAATGATGATGCAAAATTAACCTAGAATGAATTAATAATGCAACCTAAATGATGATCCAAAATTAACCTAAAATGAATTAATAATGCAACCTAAATGATGATGCAAAATTAACCTAAAATATATCAATAATGCAACCTAAATGCTAATGCAAATTTAACCTAAAATGAATTAATAATGCAACCTAAATGATGATGCAAAATTAACCTAAAATGAATTAATAATGCAACCTAAATGATGATGGGATAGTGCGATTAAATGCAGGCTAGGTGATTATGCAACTACGTGCAATTGACATGATAATGTAATTAAATGCAAACTACAATGTGAATGAGAATACATGCAAGATGAGATGAAAATGAGTGAATATGAGGATGGGAATGAAGGTGGTATATGTAGCATATCACTTCCTGAATGAACCCTCGCTAAGGGGGAATGAAATGGGATAGGTGGTGTAGGGTGATTTGTAGAATCAAAATCCATGGATTAGGGATTTGAATGGGAATGAGTGATTTTTAGGTTTGCATCAGGATGAGAGGTTTTCATGGAGATAGGTTTAGAGGTAAAGAATAGGTTGATGGTGATTTGAAAATTGGGGATCAACTGGTTGCTGATTTTCTAGGATGATTGCTTGGATTAATGGTGGGATTTGTAGCTGAGGAGTTGATAGGGGGATTTTTTTGAAGCTTGAGCATAAGGTATTCTGAAAGGGAATACCACCATGTAATTTGAGCACTTAGTTTGATATAACAACATAAGGGACCCACCAAGGTTACTAGGAACTCAAGGGTGTGTCGCTAGCGCTGCATACGACTGACACAAAAAAGACATGCAAGGGTGCCCCAACATCACACAAGAAGCCGAAGGGAGCCACGATGGAAATGATGTTGGGGAACCTACACACAAATGACATTTCCCAAGTGTGCCATGTAACCCAAAAGATCACATGTGGGACATGCAAGGGTCATGTTCGATTGAATCACATGCATAAATGAAAAGATCAAAGAGACCTTGCCCCAACATTGTCCTCATTCACAACATGCCATGATATAAAGGAACATGGTGACCTTGAGGAGAGGAACAACAAAAAGTAGTAAAAGATAAACTAGAATCAAAGAAAGAGATGCAAAATCAAATTGATAAATCCAAAAGACATCCTTTTCCAAAAGAGATCTACTGACTGAAGGATAGTGAGATTAGGTTAGACATGAGGAAGGATACATCCTACAAGGACTTGGTTGGAAAGATTGGCTGCAAATTGGGTCATGATGGCAACAAGGGGCTTTGGGATAATCACAATGATTGAGAACTCTAGCTGAGGTACTTGTTGGGAAATGCGACTTGGGAGGGAATGCAATTTGACTATGCTTTTGCAGGATGAATGGGGATATGTACAAGGGGACCTAACAATATCCTATAGGCACAAGCTAGGACACTATATACAAAAACATTTTAAAAAGCTCTGAAATTAGGATAGATTAACAAGAGATAATTATATTCACAGCTTAGGATTTGGGGATAGGACATACTTTAGTATGTACTGTTAACTCCATAAATTACACCCTTCCCTAAGCACCTGAACACTTGGGATTTTTGGAGAACATGGGATCAATAAGAGGTTATGGGTATCCTATGACCTGATTAAACCTCTGGATTATAGGCTAGTTCATATTTGATATAGCACCTAAAGACTTTGATACTGCAACTAAATGGAGGGAAAAGGAAAAGGAATTATCACAAACTTGAAAACAAATCAAAAAACTATTAAAAGGTGATACACCAAAATGCTAAAAGGAATCCACACTTCCATTAACACAGATTGAACCTACAAGAATTTAAAAAAAATGGTACAATCTCTGATAAAACCTTCAACACATAAGTATTTCAAGGGAAGATCTATAATCAGAAAATATTAAAAGGACATTAATCACAGTTAATATATCTAGAAATATAACACAACCCTTGACCTGTGAAGAATAATTTTAATCACAAAGATGCTAAAATGAGACATAATTTAAAGGTTTCAGATAATAAACACAACAAATAACATCAATCACCAATCTGCATACAAATGTAACACTAGAAATAGATCTCTAAATATTGTATATAAGCTCTCAAAGGCTCTAAAAATGCATACTCTGAATTTGTTACAATCAATGGAAGCAATAACACAATGTTCCCAAAAGCACAAAGTCTCTCCAACTCCCAAAAATTGAATCCTCAATTTGAAAAATCCAAGGGAAGATATAATGCTTGATCCACCAAAAGACGAGCTAAACTATGAAACCCTAGGTCAGGTTTGGTCAAAAGGCCTAAAAAGAAGGACCTCAAACCTATTAACAACCCACTCAATATGAAGGAAAAATCACTCAAACTTAGATAGAAACAAATCTTCTAAAAAATAGGCCTCAAAAAGCTCCAAAAATGTATGCAATGGATTTGAAATTGCTCCTCAAATGGATGTATGTGATGTCCCCTCAAAGATAACTACAAGAATCCCTAAAAAGACTCCAAAAGAGTCACAAATAAACTAAAAGTTCAAGATGAAATCCAAGTCATCTAGCAAAAGAGAAAGCCAACACTACCTCTTCAAGTCCTTGTGTGTGTGAATTTTGTACCTAGCTGTAGACACAACACTTCAGTAAAACATTAGAGGTTAGCGAAATCAAAATCTACAAATAAATGAAACTAAGCTAACCAGGTGATTTACTGCCTTCTAGTAGGTGTGAGTATGATGTTCTTAGATTGAAATCGAGATCAGTGACAATGCAACACCAAAACGAAAGATTTAAATGCAAAAGAATGAAAGACTATATGAATGTAGATTATTCTAGATTTTTGTATTTTCTATGCAATAATATGAAAAATTGTATGAATCTAAGCTAAATGAATGAAATTGAGATTGAATGCATATTTGATCTAAGAATGCTATGAATGATATGAAAACTTTGATATGAAACTATGCAAAAACTATGATCAACTATGAAAGATCTCACAAATCGCCTGTTGCAAGTACCTAATCCTTCAATCACCAATTCACCAGAATAATTGTGCAAATTCTAGTGTTGATAATTATGAAGAGTTGAGCCTTGATTTTATAGAAATCTAGGGCTTTGAGGATGCAGGAGAAAAGCCATAAATCACTCTTGATAAACTCAGGTTGATTTTTGAGTTATCAAGAAATCAAAGATAATTAACTCAAAAAAATCATGCAAAAATAGTTTTTAACTTAAAATAGAGTTTAGATCAAATTTCAACTCATCATCAGATGTTGAGTTTCAATTTAAAAATTGATTGTTAATTTCTAGTTGCCTGCTTTTCTGATTGTGCATGATTTAATCATAAATTAACTTAATAAATAAAATGATTTATTCTCAACTTAATTGATTTTTGAATTAAAACAATTGATTTATGGGTTAATCAATTATTAAATCAAACTTTTATTCAAAAACTATATTATTAAAAATTGACAATTGACATTAATTAATTAAATAAAAATTTAATCAATTAGTCATGAGATTTTAGATTTATTGTCAAAATTAAATAATACAATTTAGGAATAATTTAATTAAATCTAATTGAATAATTAAGTGGCAATATTAAATCTAATTAATTAAATATTCAGAATATTCAATTAATCAAACTTTAGGATAAATAGGATTTATCACCAAATAATCATTAAATTAAAGAATAATTAGGATAAATAGGAATATTGCTAAGAATATTCCTCGATGCAGAATTTAGGATAAAATCAGTTAGGATTCGATAATGTGCAGATGTGCCTTAGGTTAGGACTTTGATGTCGATTTCGTTTGAATTGAAGATGTAGGAGGTTAATGAACCTATAGCCCATTTTTGGGGTATTACATTTTGCCCCTCTTTGAATCACTGTGCAAAGCATAGTGGTTCAAAGAATAGTCTGTGTATGATATAGATGTATGAAATTGATTTGAAAGACTAACCGATTCCGAGATAGAAATCGATTGAAAGATTTGAAGATGTAAGATTTAGGTCCTGAATGACCAAAGATAATGTTAACTATAGCAACAATGAAGCAATGATTATGAAAAAGTGCCAAAACACCTAATTCTAAACCTTATGATTGTGAAGAAGTGAGTGACCAATTCTAGACCTGATTGTCCTTAGAAGAGTCATATTGGTATCACATCTTGAACCCATCAGTTATGAAGAACCAAGGAAAATAACACTAATGAACCGATGTTACAAAAAGCTGATATAGTTTACAAGATAGATTTAGGATACCAGATTGATATGGATCTCGATGAATCTGATATGCACCAAGAATCAATAGATTTGCCCCAAGTGATGAAGACTTTAGATGAATCAACAACTAGATGTGGTTGTTGTCTTGATTACTGAAAGAAAGATTTGATTTGTAGAATTGAGTTACAAACTTTGAATGATGTGCAATACCATGCCCCCTTCAGGATAAAAATTGAAATCTGACAAGAAAAGTCAGCGTTGAATAGTTTAGAAGCATGTTAATTGATTTGAAAAGTGGTTATATATGTCTGGGAACACCTTATGCATCGTTTGAAGGTCCATAAGACCAAGTTTGACCATGAGTTGACCATGGTTGACCAAGTTGAAATTTTGATAGTTTGATGTAAGATAATTAGTTAAGTTGAATTCTGGATTTCTGTGATGATTGAAGGTTGATTATGCGAGCAGTTGGCCGTCCTAGGTCCAAAAATTTTAAATCACAATTTTGACATAGTAAATGATCTCAAATTTTGATTTTGATCCCGAAAATGGGTTCAGAATGTTGAAATTAGCTAGGGGTGCAATTTTTGTGAAAAATAGAGCACTTTTGAAAATTAGGTCAAAAGCTATATAAGGACCAAAAGGGTCATTTTCAATTCATTATTCACATTTGACTTTTGAAACTTTGTGGAGCCCTTTGAGCGAGAAAATGGTTGAGCTGAAGGTACGTGTCTCTTCCCACTGATTTGAGTGCAGCTAGAGACATTAGCGGCCTCTGCAGTATGGACATCCGATAAGTGGACCTCTGCGCCTCTATGTAAATTCCATTTTTTCATGTTTGTAGCATTTTTAGGTTGTTTTTTGTACATTTCAATTTTTCAATTCTCGCATGCATGGAAAATCATACGACTGTCCTCTGTGACTCGTACGAATTTTCAATGTCTTGTAGAGTGTCGTATCAGAACCCCCCAAAACTCATTTGAGAGGGACCCAAGAGTTGTACGACATTTCATTGAGTCCCTTATATGTCGTACGATGATCCCTAGAAAGTCGTATATGCATGGTTTGTTGTATGGGACCCTGCTGAAACTCGTATGAGTTTTGGTGCCAGTCTGAATTATTGTATGGAAAATAGTGAGCTGAAAACTCATCTTTAGGTCAAAATTTTTGATTTTTTGATTCCTTAGGCTGATTACTGAGCTTTTAATGTACCTTCTGAGATAGTGAACTTTTGAATTATTGTACTGTTAGCCTATTTTTCAACCAAATTATTGATAGGATTCCCCATTTCTGTTTCGTGTAGGTTTTATACCCTGATGTTTATGTGCGCATTTCACATCCCGCGACTCAGAGACTCTGCATTTCACTGCCTGACCCTATGAGGGTACACCTTGCTTCATGTGGGTTCAAGTATCTGATTCGGTTGCCCGAGATTAGGGTTAACCATGGATTACTGATGGCATTGATAGAGCGATTTCATTCAGAGACCAAGACATTCCATCTACCCACTAGAGAGATTACTATCACACCTAAGGACATATATAGGTATTACGTATACCATTCCATGGTCAGTGTCTGGATTATGTGAACTCAGGATAGTCTGGATTACATGCATTCAGACATCTATTTGGAGATGATACACAGCTTACTGGTTCCATTTCTTAGGAGTTATTAGTGTAACGCTATGGGTAGACCCATAGATTAGAGTGTATCATAGCAAGCATGATAGGAGGTATCATGTCCGATCGTCAGCAGAATGGTCTATTGATGGGCTGGGCCCCGATGGTTGCATGATTGATGGCCACTCCTTCTGAGTTAGCTTGGGGTTAGTGCATGCTTGCACATATGTTCTCTGAGATGCACAAGATCATGTATCAGGAGGGAAAATCTTTTGCTTCTGGTGCATTGGTACTTTAGATATGGGCCTGGGAGCACATCCCAGTTTGTAGACTAGTGTGTCAGTCACAACGCCAGCCATAAGAGCTGGTCATATATATATACTCTGGTTATATTACATAGGTGCGTATAGGTCATACAGAGTATTTTAGGTGGTTTCTTGATGATATGAATTTTGTAGTATGGAAATTGTACTTGCTGATAGAGGCCTGGCCCACTGCGAGGGAGCAGTTTAGTAATTTCTATCAGAGCCATGTACTGATTGGATGATCTACTACTATTATTGAGTGCTTCCTGATCACTAGAGTATGGAGGCAGTATGTCATCATTCAGGATGCACCAGAGGAGCTTGCAACTTATGCGCGGATCCACAAAGAGCTCAGATTAGGATGGGGCCCTAGACTATCATATGCTATCTCTACACAAGAGTACAGTGGTATTGTTGGTAGGGATTGGGATTATAGAGAAGATATTCTAGATGTTGGTGTGACAGATGGATTCATTGGATGGCTTGCATAGCATCCTATACATAGGTTTTCCAATCCTACAGAGTTAATACCTTCCATGGAGGAGGCCATAGATGTCATAGGTGCATAGGTTCTGAGTGGTTGAGGATAGAGACACACATAGGTATAGATACCATAGCCTATGTCTCCAAGGCCAAGAGTGATATTCACACCTCCACAAAGACCATCTGGACAGATGAGACCACCTCGTCCCTCTAGTTCTTCAGTAGGCAGACTTGCAGTTTTATACAAGAGATCGACTAAAGGAGAGCGGTACTTTGGGTAGTGTTGGTATAGTAGATGAGGTACTGGGTGCAAAGTAGGATGTGGGTGCTAGTCTTGATACTTTATAGGGTGATACCAATTTTGATCTTGGTGCTGAGGTTAGACACCGTAAGGCACAAAGAGCAGAGACCACTGAGCAGCTTGCTGGAGATACTGACATGCCAGTAGCAGATGTAGATCCTAGTGTACCATTGATTCCTTAGGAGATTATTAGACGTCTCAGATTATAGGTCAGGGACCTAAAGGTATGAAGTTATTTTTGGGAGGAGTGATTCATAGAGGCTGACAAATAGCGATCCCAACTCTGAGAGGAGAATAGGAGATTACAGGCAGAGGTGACACATTGGGACCTCAAGAGCTACTTATTATGTTTTTGCGTACTATGCTATTGTTCCTATTGCTTAGAGAGTACCCACATACTCTAAGTATATGATAGCTTCAGAGGGAGCTAGAGCACCTAGAGCCAAGGCAGTACCTGATGCACCACCACCTCCACCAGATGCAGAGGATCAGGTAGACAACTGATCTGTCTAGAGATATTCTGATATTTTTTTTCCATTTTTGTTTCATGTATACTGTTCTAACATCTGATTGCTCACATGAGCTCATTCCTTTATACTTTGTGCCAGTAGTGCACCCTTGGACTAGTTCAAGTTATATGATATGAGATTGAGATTTTGGTTATGACTTCATTTGTACTTGTCCCATTTTGATTTATGATGATATCATGTGATGTAAATGCTATGAGTAGAGTAGAATGTATGTATGGAAATGTAGGTAATGCAATGCAATAGTTTCTTTCAAATGTATGAATGTTATGCAAATGTGATTGATTATGGAAAATGTATGTATGGAAATGTATGCAATCCAATGGGTGGAATAATCATGAATATGTAACGTAAATGCAACGATACACATGATATGTTTTGCAGGTATTGATGAAGATAAGTACTTAGTCTTATGTCAAAAAGGATGTCTAACCCAGGATGGTGACTTCTTGTGGTTCTGTGAGGAAACCTTCATGTGAGATTTAGCTCTTCATTTTCAGTTTAAGTTTAGTTTAGAAGGATTGTTGAAGTGTTCAAGCAATTTGTGAGATCGTGCAATCATGCAAAGTGCAAACATGACATGCAAACCTAAGACCTAGGACCTAGTCACTGATCATGTGTCGATTTGTTATCATCATTAAACTTTTTTAGGTAACCAAATAAATCAATACAACATCCACTAGTCATGAAACTATAGACATATGAATATTGATTTGTATGCCCAAGAATCAACACAACGCCCACTGGTGAGACAACCATGGACATATGAATATTGATTTTGTTTTTGGAATGTCGGATTAGATATAAGCACCAAGGCACAAATGCCAGGATGACCTAAATATCATGTCCATTTTGATATAGTAATTTGTATAAGCATGAAAACATAGAAGTCATGATGACCAAAATACACCTTCAATAACAAACACATCAAACAGTCAAGAGATCATTCTAAATCCAATGTGAATTACCCGTAGTGACCCTTTATCATTCACATCCTTAGGTAAGATCATGTTTCATAGTAGGAGAAAGAACTCACTCAAAAAGACAATAGTTAGATCAAAATTCCTTGAATTTTTTGGGTATTAATTGTCGAGGTACTCATGGCCATCCAATTCGAGATAGAGGCTCTTACAGACGGACACCATTTCAATCCAGAATTTCCAAAGTTGTTAGATTTTCACATACAAGTAGAAGACAAAGAAAAGATTATGCCCCCAGTCATCACTCTCTAAATCCTATAAAGGACATCATCGAAGAGCTCAAAAGGACACAATATGAAAAAATCTCAATGTGAATCAGTAAGCATACAAGGAGATAAAAGCATGTAAAAGCATAGATTGTTTCCAGTTTTTAGTTTGATTGCATTGTTGTAGATGTAAAATCCTTTCTGGAGAGGAGATAGACAAACTAACTTAGATGAAGCTTCAAAGGACTCTGACTAGATATGACACATCTAAGATACATTGGAGGCCATAGGATATGAATTTGATTGCCCCCAAGTTTGAAACATTGATAGGATACAGACGCTTGAACCGATTGGTGTACAGACTGACTTATTGAAAACAAGAATGCGGAAACAAACTGGGAGATATGTACAAACTAAAGTGATACTGAAAGCTAGGAAAGACCAAGATTACACTGATAGATGGACCATTTTGAAACAAGTGGCACCCTTTTGCTAGGTTTTCACCATCTTGGCAGAGATTCTATTTTTTCTACCAAGGCACCTGTTTCCAGGTTTTCACCAAGGCACTTTTTCTTTTTCTCATTTTTTTGTATTTTTCATTTTTTCAATTTTTTTGTACTTTTGATATTTTTTATTTTTTTTGTGAATCATCAAAGCGCCTATTGCTAGGTTTTCACCAAGATGTTCATTTTTCAGGACTTTTTTAGATTTTTTAGATTTTTTCAAGACATCTTACCATAGACTGAATGCCTTAGGCGTAGAATTTCTTTAGATGGAGAATGTTGATTGATTCTCAGAGCTGTTCTCCTTCAATCATTGAGAGCTGATAGGCACTAGAGCCAAAGGTAGAAGTGATAACAAAGGGACCCAACTAGTTGGGTTTAAAATTCCCCTTGCGTTCTCTATGTGATTGATTTTTAGGATTATCTCTCAAGACTAGATCGCCAACCTGAAATTCTCTATGTCTAACTTTCTTATTGTAACCTTTAGACATTCTCTTCTGATATACTCTAAGATGATCATACACTACTTGTCTGTGCTCATCTAGTAGTTCAAGTTCTTGCAACCTAGACACTCTGTAGTCATCATCAGTTACTAGACCATGCATTCTGATTCTTAGTGATGGGATTTCAACCTCAATAGGTAGTACCACTTCAAACCCATAAACTAAAGTGAATGGTGTAGCCCCAGTGGGTGTTTTGATACTCATTTTGTAGGCCTAGAGAGCTGGATTGATCATAAGATGCCAGTCTCTTCATGTTTTATTAATTGTACGGTGCAATATTTTCAATAGATTCTTATTAGAAGCCTCTGCTTGTCCATTCCCTTGAGGATAGTAGATAGATGACCAATGTTGTGTAATCTTGAATTTGGAACATAGATCATCTAAGTATTTGTTCTTGAATTTTCCACCATAATCTGTGACTATAGAATGTGGAATACCATACCGACATATGATGTAGCTCAAGATGAACATAGATATTTGCTTACTAGTTTCTTGTGTTAAAGGGACTACTTCTACCTATTTCGTGAAATAATTTGTAGTTGTTATGATATGAGTATGTCCATTAGAAGAATGAGGATGTATGGATCCTATAAGATCAAATGCCCATTGGTGAAAAGGCCATTGAGTAGTGAAGGGAATTAGATCTCTCCCTGGAGCATGAATTAAGTTGCCATGTACTTGGAACTTTTGACAGTTCTTAGCAAACTTGATAGACTCTTTCTCCATTTTTGGCCAATAGTACCTATCCCTAATAAGTTTTTGGGCTAGTGTTAAACCATTCGAGTGTGACCCATAAATGCCATCATGGACCTCCTCTAATGTACATTGAGACTCTTCTCATTCTAAAAATCTAAGTAGCATACCATCTAGACCTCATTTGTACAGATCATGACTAATGATAACATATTGGGATGCATTATGGATAAGGTATCTCTTTTCATGGTGGTTAAAGGTATCGGGAATGATTTGGTCTTTGAGATAGGAGAATAGGTTTTTATAGTGGGATGAATTATGACCTACAATAGTGCAGATCATACGGGTATTAGGAGAATCATATGTAGGATAAGATAATGCTTCCACTAGGAACTTGTAGCATAGCTCATGTTCAGGTTGCTATAATAAATTAGATAACGTTGCCATTCCATTGGCAACCTTATTCTCTATTCTAGGTATTTTCTCAAAGGTGATAGATATGAAATATTTCTTTAGATCATCTACCATTCTCTTGTATGGAATGAACTTTTCATCTTTCATTTGATACACATCATTGACTTGATGGATTACAAGTTGTGAGTCTCCATGAATGTGTAATTCTGTTACTCTCCACTCAATTGCTATTTTCATACCATATAGAAGGGCTTCATATTCAACAATATTGTTTGTACAAGGAAATTTGATTCTAAATGCCTTAGGAATGGAGTATCCTTGAGAAGTGATAAAAAAGATGCCCGCTCCAAATCCATTCTATTTATAGGAGCCATCAAAGAGCAATTTCCATTCTCTAGAAGAAAGATTCATGATAGAAGAATCTAAGAATTCCATTTTCATTGGTGTGTCATCAAACAAAGGTGAATCTACTAATTGATTAGTAATAACTTGGCCTTTAATAGCTTTTCTTTCAACATATTCAATGTCACATTCTCTTAAGAGCATGACCCATTTGGCTAATCTACCCGTGAGGGTAGCTTTGCTTAGTAGGTACTTTAGTTGGTCAATCTTAGCTACTAAATGCATAGTATGAGCCAACATATAATGTCTTAGTTTCTATGATGCAAAGATCATAGCTAGACAAGCCTTTTCAATCATAGAATAATTCTTTTCATATGACACCAATGTCATACTAATATAGTATATAGCTCTTTCCTTCTTGTTCTCATCATGCTATGCAAGCAATGTCCCCAGTGATGTATCTATAGCGGAGACATATAAGATCAATGAATTCCCTTGAATAGGAGGCATCGAGATGGGAGGATTTGATAGATATTTCTTGATATGATTAAAATTATTTTCACATTCCTTGTTCCATGCAAAGGTCACACCTTTATGTAATATCTTTGTGAAAGGCTGTGATATGTCTACTAGCTGAGATATGAAGCATCTAATAGATTGAACTCTCCCTTGTAATGTTCTCATTTGACTGATATTCTTGGGAGGTTGCATCTCCATGATAGCTTTAACTTTTGCTAGATCTACTTCAATTCCTTTCAAAACTATGTAGCCTAAGAGCTTTCCAGAAGTGACACCAAAAGCACACATCTTAGGGTTCAGTCTGAGACTAAACTTCTCCATTCTATCTAGTATCTTGCTCAAGTCATTTAGATGTTTAGATCTTATCATAGATTTTGCTAAAGTATCATCAACATAATCCTCCATAGTTTGATGCATCATGTCATGAAAAATAGATGTCATAGCTCTTTGATATGTAGCACCAACATTCTTAAGCCCAAATGGCATGACATTCCAACATAAGGTACCCCACACACATGTAAAAGCAATTTTCTCTTGATCTTCTGGAGCAATTTTGATTTGATTATATCTAGAAAAACCATCCATTAAAGAAAACATCTCAAAACCCGTAGTCATATCCACTATCATATCAATATTAGGTAATGGAAAATCATCCTTAGGGAATGCTTTGTTTACATCTTTGAAATCTATGCACACTCTTATAGATTTGTCTGGTTTAGAAATAGGTACAATGTTAGATATCCATTCAGCATAGTCAATAACATAGATGAATCCAACTTTTAGGAGTCTCTCTAATTCAGCTTTGACCAAGAGTGCAACATGTGGATGCATCTTTCTCAATTTCTGCTTAACAGGTTTGACATTTGGAGCTATAGATAAATGGTGCATTATAAGATTAGGATCCAACCCTGGTATATCTGAATACTTCTATGCAAAGTTGATCTTCTTTTCTATTAAGAATGTTGTAAATTTTTGCTTTTCTTCTTCTGATAAGGATTGTGCTACATGAATCAACTGTGGTTCTTCTATTGTTCCCAAGTTGATAGATTGAGTGGGATCAATTAGAACTAGAGATCTATCCTGTAAATGACTTGGAAGGACATCAAATATCTCATCCTTAGGTCCCTTAGAGAGGTTTTCACCTTCGGATACGTCTTTTATTTTTACTTTTGTAGGTTCTGAGACTGCCACAAAGTGGTTTTAACCCTCAGAACTCCTTTTATTTTTATTTTTATTCTTATTTTTCTAACTAAGATACTTGATGTCTGACTCTATCATGCTAACACTCAGTTCACTGATAGAAGTCCTCATAGGCTCAACTACATTGAGATAGCAAGCAAGGACATAGTCATTGGGAAAGGTATAAATACCTTGTCTTAGATTCATAGAGGTTTGGTCAAGAAGTTCAGGATGTTGGATGGTCAAAGTGGTGAAAGATTGGGAGATAGTGTTTATGGATATGGATCTATCATCATTGGTCCTAACTTGATGCTCGAGTTCAAAGGTGATATTACAACCTAAGATGTTTAATTTGTGAATAGGCTCAATGTCATTATGGGAGTCCACTTCAGCCATCAATGGATCAGACTCGTTAAGTTCATCATTTCGCTCTAGACTTACATTGGGTTTAGGTGTATATTGGTGAATAACATCAATATGTTTCTTTGTGATAAGTTCATCTTCCTCTGGAATGGCTCCCCATTCATAGTCATTTGATTCCTCATCTATGCCTCTAGGAAATCTAATAACATGAGTAAAGTCAGGATGAATACCCCAAGAAGAGTTACCCTTAGATTTTGATTTGAATTCATACTCATGGGAATCTATCTCAGAATAACTACCACCTTCCTCTTTGTCTATTTGATTGTCTTCAAGACTAGTTGGTTCTTGTGGTGCAACTATCTCTTGCTCTATAGTAGGTTCTTGTGTTTCTACTACATTAATTCTTTTTATTGGATCATCTTTAGCTTCAAGGAGGTCTTTTATTTCTTTAGGAAAATGCTCATAAGGAATAAGATCTTCAGTGGTGTCTGAATCATCACTATCAGATTATTCTATTGTTTCTCCCTTTAGTTGATTTGCCGTGGATGGCTCAATCTGTTCTAAGACATGTGGGGAGTTCTTGCTAAGATAGAAAGGCTTCTTCTTATATCCTAGACCTATTGTATTCTTGTTTTCTCATCCATGATGGTCAAGAGGTGATAGAAGACCTTTACCCTATATTCCTAGAGGTCCTTTTCCTTTATATCCCATTTTTGTGATCAATTTGTCCCCTGGGCCATATGACTTAGAAGGGATCTTCAATGTTTTAGCATCACATTTTTGAACAACTTGAGATTCAGGTTCATCTTTGTAGAGCCATGCAAGCATAGCTTCATCCTCTTAAAACTCCTATTTAGATACTTGTTCTACAACAAAATTTCCTTTATATGCCTCAAGAGGTTCCTTAGACTCTAGTTTGGACTATTTCAAAGTTTGCCCATAGGACTTGGGTGAGATAGGGAGAGATGTCAAAGATAAGACTAGCTCTATTGTATATTCTCCCATACCATTTTCTTTGATCTTAACCTCTTTAGCAATGTCTTCCATTTTGGATGTTGAAGCAACGTCTAGCTGCTTAGTGGAGGATTCTCTATTATTAGGAACAAGTTTATCAACACTTTCTTTCAATGCATTGCAAGTTGTATATAGATCAACTGGAATCATCACTTCTACTCCTTCATAAGGAAATTTCAAACACTGATGATATGAAGAAGGAATAGCTTTCATTTCATGTATCCAGGGTCTCCCTAGAAGGATATTGTAAGCCAAAGGTAGATCAAGAACTTGACATATAGTATCTCTGATGACAGGACCTGTTCTAATAGGTAAGAAAATTGATCCCTTGGAAGATCTTTCTTGCTCATCATATGCTTTGATAGTTATCTTCTTTCTAGGATCAATGGCCATTTATAAAAATCCCAATTGTGTAATCAAGTTGAAAGAACAAATGTTTAGACCAACGCCCCCATATATCAACACACATTTGACATGACGGTTTTGGATCAAGACTTTAATATTTAAGGGCTGGTTATGCAGATGACTCAAGGAGTTATCATCTTCCTCTAAAAAGGAAATATACTATGGAGATGTAAGATGACCAACCATAGTCTGGAATCTATCTAAATCAAGGTTATCAGGAACATTGGATCCGAGCAAAGCTTTGTCTAGAATGGCTCTATGAGCTAGAGATATCCGAAGCAACTCAAAGATGGAGATTTTTTCATTTGTATGCTGGAGTTGTTGGACAATATTGTATGATTTAGGCCTCGTATCTTTAGGATTTGAAGATTTAGATGTAGCCTTCTATTTAGAAGTAGATGAAAGATTGAAAGGCACCTTAGGGACATTTGATGAATCTGGTATTTGTCCTTGCATATGTGCCTCAACTTGTGATCGAGTAACTGCATTAGTTAATTGATTATCTCTATCTTTTGTTACAATTGTGATGACATTGCAACACTCAGATAGACATGGTTCAACCATATTGATAACATCATTATTTTCAGAGTAGGCATAATTGACTTTAGCACCCATATTAGACTGAGAAGAAGAATCTTCTTTACCATGTTTAGTAAATGGTTCCGTGAATGCTGTATGATCATTATTGCTCTTATGATTGTCAATCATGATTTCTCCATTGTCAATTTTGTCTTGTATGATGTGCTTCAAGCAAACACAGTTATTAGTCTTATGACCCTTATTGCAATGGAATTCACATAAATCATTCTCTCTCCACCATTTCAGTTTTGGTTCATGATCAAAGACTTTTATCTCAAGCAAGTAGATGATTTTGTTTGCCAATAGAGTTTTCATGGTAGATTCCAAGGATTCTCCAAGAGGAGTGAATTTGTGGTTAGGATTTGTAGCCCAAGGTTTATAATCAGATGACTTTTTGTTGGGCTCTATTGCTTTAGCTTCGGAAGCTTTGATGGCTTGGGTGCCAAAACTGAGATTGAAAGTGGGTGCCTTGGATGGGGCACATATAGTATCAACAATGACATCTGTGACAATGCCCTTATTCTTGTTCCAGTTTTTGTTCTTGTCCTTAGAACTAGATCCAAATTCATACTTGTCCTTTTGAAGTGTGATGTCTCCTTTTTTCACAAGTACTTTCTCAATTTTGATTGCATTATCTACCATCTTATCAAAGGATGTATGATTTTGCATTTGTAAAGGGTAGTTGATTTCTGGAACAAGATTGTTGATGAATATTTCTAGCTTCTTAGTTTTTGGAATGGGTCTAACATATAGAGAAAATTTCTTTCTCCATCTCTTGAGAAATGTCAGGAATGGTTCACCTGGATATTGTTTTAGATTGTAGATGTCGATCATGGTGACCGGATGTTGAATGTTTTAGGAGTATTGTTGATATAACAATTTGATTAACTCCTTAAAATTTTTGATAGTTGGAGGCATTCTAGAGAACCAATGAATGGCTTCTCCTCCTAGAGATCAAGGGAAAAGATGCATTAGGTAGGTTGGTTCATGCATAAACTCCATAGATTCAGTACAAAATTCTCTGACATGATCTTGAGGATCACAGTTTCCATCATACTTATCATATTTAGGCATCTCCAATCTTTTAGGGAATGGTGGCATGCACAAGTCTTTATCAAATGGAAAAGGGCATAGGGCCTCCATGGAGAACTCCTTAGGTTCCTTTTCTTTCTCTAGTTTGTTAAGCTTGACTTGCATGGCATGCATCTATTTCATAATGGCTGTGATAGGAGTTTCTTCATCATGTGTAATTATATTTTCAACATTAAAGTTTGGAGGAAGTTTAGCTCCTTGATGAGCTAACTCTAAAAAGTATGCCTCTCTATCTTCTTTCAAGAAATGCCTCATCATTTTCTTGGAGTCATCATCATTTTGATATCGAGCAATTTCAGAAGGTCTAGGTTCTTGATCCACACCATGTTGAGAATGGGGTCCTTGAGACCTGTGTAGTGTCCCTCCATGAGACATGTTAGGAGTTTTAGGACTCCCTAGGATAGATTGAGGAGGAGTTTGTTGATTACCTCCGTGAGTTGATGGAGGGGGTATGTAACTAGTTTTCAATCAAAAATTGCCAAGACCGTCGTCTTCGTAAAGACTAGAATTGTAGAGTTGCTCAAGAGTTGGACCCTTGTGAATAGTCAAAGGTATGATGTTGAGTGCTTCTTCAGATGCCTTGTGTGAGGAAGCTCTAGTTTCCACCATTAACCTTGGGTGAAGCAAGAAAGCAAGATGAAGACAACTGAAGAAAGACCTAATTCAAGAAGATCAAATGACACAACCTTGTCAAGATTGAATTGATTGAAGATTTGATAGGACATAAATGAAGGATACTATGCTACAGTAGTGTGGGTAGACACCCAATAGATGGTGGGCATGAGCTCACAACACTTAACCGTTTAGTAACAAGATTGAATTTGAAGATAATTTTGACAAGGTTTTGACACAAGATGAAAAAGACTCAAATTGATAAATTAGAAGGGTAAATCAGACTCAAGAGATCACTTTAGGAAAATGAATGAATTTGCTTATAGTTTCTACTCTGTTCCTGACACAGTGACTATTTTGATAGAATCTGGAAGTAGGCTGTAAAAATTGGATTTTTGACAAATTTGACCAATCTCTAACAACTTTTTGAAAATTACCAAATGAGTTTTTGAAAGCTCATACAACACTGGGTATGCTCTCAAATGACAATTGCAAGACTCATACGACAATTGTTGCCAGGGATAATTTTTCTTTTGATTTCTGGTGACAACACTCTATGACAATACACTAGATACTGTATGATAATATAGGGGTTGTGAAATTACTTTTGCTAAAAACTCATATGACAATCTGAGACTGTGGGACAACTTTTGACTCCAGAGAGGAATTTCACTTTAGATTTTGCAATTTTTGGGTTTTCAGTTTCAAATTGTTGGCAAAGTTTTCTGTCCAATTTTGAAGATCTATGTAATAGTCCATTTAAAATAACTGAGTAGATATCAAGCATGCAAAAAAAACAAGGGAAGTAGGCAATTGTTTGAAAATAATGAACAAGGGCAAAAGCAACCTTGCGCATGAACACGCAATAGTGACTTATTGTGCTAATCCATAGAAATGCTAATTGTGTATGTTCTTAAAAGTTTTTCAATAATGCACATATTCCTAGAAAATGAAAAATTTGGCCTCACTAGGGTTTGTAGTAATGGTCTGACTCTACAAATTTTGTGATCTCAAGAGGGTGAACTCCAATCTAGGTGCACCAGTATTTATATAGCGGCTGTTGCTACCACAATGAAAATGGCTATTACCGCTTGAGGTTCTATCCATGTAGTTGACCCAATTAAGAGAATGTCCACTACGGTTAACCCTCTCTAAAGGTGACTCACAAAAGATACCACATGGAGACTGGTTCTAGATTCAAGGATTTGAGTTTCTAATACTACCCAAAAAGGGAGTAGAGCATAGTCCTCTAGCCTTTTCACTTTTAACCAAAACAAAGTAGACAGATTAATCTGACACGCTAAGACCAAGATTATCTCACAAAGATCTATGATGTCAACCGCTTATGATCTATCAACCTCTCCAGAGAGAGAATGTATCAATCAAAAGTTGAAGATGCACAAATCTAGTAGAACGTGAGACGCTCTTAGTAACCTCCCTACCTACAAGGGGATCCTTTGTCAAGAAGAGCTTCACATGCGTGAACAAGCGAAAGAAGCCCACTCTCTCGAGATCATCCACAAATAGTGTTCATAGGACCTATTTACTATGTGTAACAGATATGCAGAAAGCAAATCTATGTTCTTTTTATAGCCGAAAATGAAGTCTGTGATACGAAAGTGAGAAAAGTCACACAAGCTTGACATGTGAGAGTTCGTTTTATGTCCAAATCGAAGTGTTATCAGATTGTAGTAGAATACCTGAATTCCTCACAACGCGCTTAGTAGATTTTACCTATTTTAGCAATTTAGTTGTGCTTTTTCCAATCAGATTCAACAAATATCAATAAAAAATAGAACATTTCAATTGTTAGGATTAGCTGTTAGTCCAAATCTGAAAAATTGCCAAAAATTTTGAAATGACGATTGAATCTTGGAGTCAAAACTCGTACGATAATGGGTTACCTTCCACACGACAGTCGGGAAACTCGTACGAAAGTGGGTGTCTCACCAAATAAAAATCAAGCTCCCAAATGACAATGTATAGCTTCTAATATGAGCCTCGATAGAATCAACTATCGTACGATAGTGGGGTCTTCTTGGTATGACTTTCTGACAAAAGTCATACGAAAAATGTACAGTCATAGAATGAAATCGTAGAATAGACCAGAAAATGATAGAAAAATAGATAGAAGTGAATTAGAAGAGATGAAAACCCATTTCAGGGCCCCACAGTGGGCACCAGAAATGTGTGTGTGAATTTTGTACCTAACTGTAGATACAACACTTCAGTAAAACATTAGAGGTTAGTGAAATTGAAATCTGCAAATAAATGAAACTAAGCTAACTAGATGATTTACTACCTTCTAGTAGGTGCGAGTATGATGTTCTCAGATTGAAATCGAGATCAGTGATAATGCAACACCTAAACGAAGGATTTAAATGCAAAAGAATGAAAGAATATATGAATGTAGATTATTTTAGATTTTTGTATTTTCTGTGCAATAATATGAAAAACTGTATGAATCTAAGCTAAATGAATGAAATTGAGATTGAATGCAGATTTAATCTAAGAATGCTATAAATGATATGAAAACTATGATACGAAACTATGCAAAAACTATGATAAACTATGAAAGATCTCACAAATCACCTATTGCAAGTGCTTAATCCTTCAATTGCCAATTCGCTAGAGTAATTGTGCAAATTTGAGTGTTTATAATTATGAAGAGTTGAGCCATGATTTTATAGAAATCCAGGGCTTTGAGGATGCAGGAGAAAAGCCATAAATCACTCTTGATAAACTCAGGTTGATTTTTGAGTTATCAAGAAATCAAAGATAATTAACTCACAAAAATCATGCAAAAGTAGTTTTTAACTCAAAATAGAGTTTAGATCAAATTTCAACTCATCATCAGATGTTGATTTTCAATTTAAAAATTGATTATTAATTTCTAGTTGCCTGCTTCTCTGATTGTGCATGATTTAATCATAAATTAACTTAATAAATAAAGTGATTTATTCTCAACTTAACTAATTTTTGAATTAAAACAATTGATTTATGGGTTTAGCAATTATTAAATCAAATTTTTATTCAAAAACTATATTATTAAAAATTGACAATTGACATTAATTAATTAAATAAAAATTTAATCAATTAGTCATGAGATTTTAGATTTATTGTCAAAATTAAATAATACAATTTAGGAATAATTTAATTAAATCTAATTGAATAATTAAGTGGCAGTATTAAATCTAATTAATTAAATATTTAGAATATTCAGTTAATCAACTTTAGGATAAATAGGATTTATCACCAAATATTCATTAAATTAAAGAATAATTAGGATAAATAGGAATATTGCTAAGAATATTCCTTGATGCAGAATTTAGGATAAAATCAATTAGGATTCGATAATGTGTAGATGTGCCTTAGGTTAGGACTTTGATGTCGATTTCGTTCAAATTGAAGATGGAGGAGGTTAATGAACCTATAGCCCATTTTTGGGGAATTACAGTCCTCAACAAAATAAACAACTCCTCATTGACTAGCACATCTCCTACATTCTCCTAAGTCAAAGGAAATACTTGTTATATTACTCTCATTTAATATTCAATAATCAATTTATAATTGCACCAATTATCTAAATATTAAACGTAATAATAATAAAAGAGTGTGATAAGTAAAAATAAAATAATAAATAACTTAAATTTATACTCTATCATTTTATATATATTAAGTAATAATAATAAAAAATTTACTTAGTAAATATAAACAAGAATTCATATTTACTAAGTAAAATATCCTATTGTTATTACTCAATAAACATAACATGAAAGATAAAGAATTTAAACTATTAAAACTTTATTATATCCTATCACACTCTTATATTATTATTAACTAGAGCATTGCTCTTAGATTATGTGAAAGTTGACTTAGGATATTATTACATGTCAAAAGGAAAACAAAAATGTTTAGGGTATACAATTCCAAAATAAGGAGAGTTTGTTTCATTTGGTTCATTTGGTCTTCCTCACAGGAATAAGAAAGAAAGAGGGTTTCGAAAACCCTAGCAGGAAATTGCTCCTCCTGGAGGAAATTGATGGCTCTTTGGAAACTTCTTGCTGCTGTGTTGATCTTCTTCTAGCTCTCATCTCCACTTTGACTGGTCTGCATTTTCTTTAGACTTCTAGGTTTTATTTTCATTTTTTTTCGAGCTATTTCCATCTCTTTCACTTGTTGCTGGAGAATACTTGACTTCTTTATGTTCAAATCTGGCACAATGACTTTCACGGGTAAGCCATTTTTAATGGACTCTTTTCCCATAAATATGAATCTCTAGAAAATGTTGCATTTTCTTAGGCTTTTGGGTTTTATTATACTACCATTATTTGCTATTGTTGGACCGGTTCTTTGTACTTGAAAAGATTTTTGGGGTGTGTTTCTTTATTCTGTGGCAATTTTTTTTATGTTGCTTGATACACCATTGTTTTGGAACAATTTGTTGTTAACCCATCATTTGCTCTTACATTTTTGGTTTGTTTTAGTTCCATCTTCTCTAAATTTTTTGGGAAGAATGAGGGTTTGAACTCCCCTGCTATGGAGCGACACTTATGGTATACCATTTTAAAAATAGGAAAGTCACCAAAAGAAAATAATCATCGCCATCAAGGCCTGCACTCTTTCCCTTTTTCTAGTGGTGTTTAACATGTTATCATTAATTTGAGCATAAAAACATATTCTTGTTTTCATCTTTTAGATGTCTGAAACAAACTTAAAGCATCTCTTATTTTTGTCTGAAGTTCATGAAGTTGTACTTTGAGAATTTAAGTCTATTTAGTTTCTTGGCTTTAGTTTCTTTGCAATTTCTATCTGGAACTTACTAGATGAATGCTTCCTTTAGATACAAAAATGTATCTCTTTTTACATTTATTTTTCATACGACTGCATCATTATGGTTACTCACATAATAGTGCACAACTGGTATTTGAATTAATTGAATGGAACCTATATAAAACTACTATTTCTTTTTCATTTGCTGTCCTTTAGAAATCTGTTGCTCATTATTATAATTGTAGCTCCGTATATATCTATTGATGCCATCTCTCCCTTATGAAAATTTGATTGCATATTTCTATCTTATTGCTCTGAAATCTGATTGCATATTTTCTAGTACTCACCTGCATACTGAAACAAAAGGTTTCACAATAATAATTTTTGTCCCTTTAATGCTTCAATTAATCTGATTTATAACTATTGCAACATAATTCCAATGCAAAAAGAAAAAGATTTCATTAATTAATATGTCCCTTTGATGCTTTTCCTATGTATCGTAGTAACACATTACATTTTGATAGTTCTATAGCATCTGATTCTTTGATTAGTCCTCCTTCAATCATGTCTTTGATGGGTATGCTCGGTTCAAAAAATCTCGTGGGAGTCTACAATTAATTCCACAAACCCATGAGAGACAGGATCTTGCACAAGAAACAAACATGTTAATGATAAAAAAGTTGATTCATTTTCCTCTGATATGATGATATATATGTCTATTTTATGCAAGTGTATGATGGTAGCATAGAATATTTTCTTTAAGTGAGGTGTTTCCATCATTTCTTAGATCCATTAGATCTAACACATTGCTTTACTCATGCAAGTTTCAAACACTTGGATGAGCCATGGACGAAGACAATAAACTATTACAGTTGGAGCTATGCAATGCAACTAGTCATTACACACAATGACTAGTTCCCTATGACCTTCATTTCTATTCTTTCATTCTTTCATGTTCATTATGCTTCATAGAATGGAAATGTATATAGCAACATATTAGGGTCTACTCTCACAGTCACTTGTGTGAGAGAATTTTACTTTTAACATATTCATTTCATTTTTCTGCTGTAAATAAATGTACATATTAGATTTTGATTTATACAATGGACATTTATTCTTTCACTTTTATTTCAAAATGAAACAAGATTTGCAATAATATTGGCTGAAAGTAAATAGGAAATAAAAAAAATCTTGTTTCTTCGCACAATGTTACTATTTAGAACTGAATTTCAACTTTCATAGAAATTTTAGTAACATTTTTGGTGATGTTTGCTATTTGTCTGCCTCCTACACATTTGAGACTAGTTGCCTATAAATCCATTGGGTGACAAAGTTGAAACTATGCATGCTTAATCCTCCTAAAACAAAACCTATCCACCCTTTTCTTTTTGTTTGAAACAATCATATATAGGTAAATGAATGTAGTGACTTTTCAATATGTTTATTTTTGTATGCATGAGTGCCACAAACAAAAAAACAAGGGTGACCCTATTTTCTTTTTTTATCAGTCACATATTTATAGATGAACTTGACAGGATGTGACTACCTACAAGTTTGTTGATACATATGTGACTGGTACAAACAACAAATAGGGATCTTCCAACTTTGGGAAATTAGTGCATAGAAATTGTAGCAGCATTGAATATGAGACCTTTGACTTGCACTGGACTAGAAAACATGAAACCTAGACCTAGGAAAAAAAAACTATGCTTGGACAACACTTCTTTGAAAAACTCTAAGCCTAATATGCTGGTGCATTTATTGAAAGAATGAAACCTAACCTAAGAAAACAAGACAAATTGATAGATCATACTTCAAATCAAGGCTTGAGGTGAATCCCATTCATAGGGATAGGTAGAATATCTCCCTCCATAGTTTCTAGTTGGAATGCATTATTCTCCTTGTGTGCAATGATAACAAAATGCCCAAACCAAAAATGGTTGAATTTTGTATACTGACCTAGCCTACTATTTAGAACATCCCATTTTAAAACCAAATCACCTTCTTTGAAATACCTGTCAGTAGCCTTTTTATCAAATGTTTTCTTTGTTTGCAACTGGTGGTACTCCATTTTATGAAATGCCTTAGCTCTTTCTTCCTCCAACTACTGTAATTTAATGTATCTCAGCTTCAAAGGATCATCCTCCTTAAATAGAACTAGTTGGTCTGCAAGTTGTAGGGATGGAAATTCAATAGAAATAGGTAGTTTAGCCTCCTTCCCATATACTAGAACATAAGGAGAGGTACCAATAATCTATTTAGGAGTAATCCTATCCAACCATAGGGTAGATTTAAGCTTTGAATTCCAGTCCCTCTTATTCTCCTGTAATGTCCCCTTTATTATTCTAATTAGATTTTTTTTTGTAGACTCTGCCAACCCATTACCTTGAGGGTAATAATTTGAAGATTTATTTAAATAAATACCATTCCCAAGAGCCCACTCACTTACTTTAGATCCCACAAAAGCAAGTGCATTGTCAGAAATTAGAGATTTAGGAACACCAATTCTGGTGATCAAATCCTCATAAAAACTTAGTACAAAATTTTCTCCAGCCTCTCTTAAAGCTACAACTTCAGTCCAACATGTGAAGTAATCTTTTGTTGTTAAAATCCACTTATGACTAGCACTGGAATTTGGGGTTATGGGGCCTACAAAATCAATTCCCCACCTCATAAAAGGTTGTTCTACAATAAAAGGATGTAAGGGTAAGGTTGTAAGCCTTTCCTTTCTAGCAAATAAAACACATTTTTCACATTTCCTTGCCCAAGCATGGGCGTCTTTCAATAAATCACACCAATAATAACATGCTCTAAGGATTTTTTATGCTATTGTTTTTGGGGAAAAGTGACCTCCCGCATCATGAAACTCTTCAAAGAACTTGCTAACTTGATCAACACCAATACATCTTAACATCATACCACTATGATCCTTTTTATATGAAACATTTTCAATCAATACATATGGAATAGATTGTAGTCTAAAATACTTGCACTTGGCTCTATCTAGCCTTGAGGGGCATTCACTTGTTTGCAAGAAGTGTATCATTTCACTCAACTAGCTAGCTGGCTGTTCATTTCCAGCCTCAACACCATTAACCAACAATATTTCTTGGCTATTTTTTCTCCTTGATTTGATTCATCAGTCATCCACTCTCACAGAACTTTACCCCTAATGATTTTGGTGACATGTATGTCTACATCATACTCCATAACTCAGGTAATCTTGCTTGCACACTTTTCATTTAGATCCCTACTTAATAAGAATTCTTTCACACTAGGGTGAGAAACCATTAAATGTATTTTGTTGTTAGAAACCAAATTCTTGAAATTTTTAAGGCTTTTAACTACAACAAGTATGTGTTTAGCTATACCTTTGTTCATATTCCTCCAAACCTTTACTACAAAATTCTAGAAGTTTCTCAAAACCTTGATCATTTTTCTGAACCAACACTGCAAAAATTACATTTAAGCTCCCATAAGCATACAATATGAAATATTTAGCAAAGTTAGGATTTACCAGAGTAGGGGCAGCTGATAGGGCTTCTTTAATTGCTTCAAAACTTCATTTTCCCTCCTTGGTCCAACTAAAAAGAACATTCTTCTTTAGCATTTCTATTAAAGGTTTCAATAGACTTGCAATATTTAGAATAAAATTTCTTACAAAGTTAATTATGCCAATAAAACTTTGTAGTCCTTTTTTATGACTTGACAGAGGTAACTCCAAAATAGCTTGCACCCTTTCAAGATCTATAGTGGTACCATTTTTTGAAACAATATATCCAAGAAGCCTACCTTCATGAACAAAAAAAAACATTCTTTTTTTGGATTAAGAGAAATCCCAAACTCCCTGCACCTTTCCAAGATCTGCTTGAGATGGACAATATGATCATCAACTTCTTTACTATAAACTGTTATGTCATCTAAGTATACTAGGACAATTTTATACATCAAATTTTGGAAAGCCATATCCATGGCCTTTTGGAATGTAGCCCCAACATTAGACAAACTAAAAGGCATTCTCCTATGCCATTGTTCCCTATTTTGTAGTGAAGGTAGTTTTAAACCGATCTTCACTTTTCACTAAAATTTGATTGTAGCCAAACTATCCATCCAGCAAGGAAAACCTTTCAGACCCTAAAACATATTGCATAATTTTCTCCATGGAGGGTAAGGGATGTCAGTCTTTCAAAGAGGCTCTATTTAAGTCCCTAAAGTCAACACAAAGCCTTAACTCCCCATTTTGCTTCCTAACAAGAACTAAATTGGATATCTATGAAGTGTGTTTGATAGGGAAAATGATACCACTATCAACAAGTTTAGTTAGCTCCTTATGCATGAGAGGTTCTAATTTGGGATTAATAGGTCTCCATTTTTGTCTTATGGGTTTAGCATTAGGCTCAAATTCTATTGTATGTTGGGTCAACTAAGGGTCAAACCATTTCAAATTAGAATAATCCCATGCAAATACATCATTAAATTCTTGAAATAACTCAACAAAAGACTATCTTTTTTGCTGGGAGATAATCTTACCAATTTTGAGAAATTTACCTTTAAATATTTTCAACTCCTCATTGTAATACCCCAAAATTGGCACCTTACAATTCTAATCAATTTTGGTGCATTTCTTCAAATATCTACATCATCAAAGTCCTATTGTACTAGGCAATTTTGTCTCCTAATTGACTTTATTTGACTTGGTGTCAAATGCAAAAAAAACCTAAATTTGCATTAATCATACACTATATTTAATTCCTAAATATTCAACATTTATTGGCTAAAAATCCCTATGATTAATTAATTTAATTCTAAAGTCCTACTGCTTTTAATTAAATTAATTCCACCCCCCTTTAGCTAATACATATCAAAGGAATTAAATGTTATTTGGTTATTTAAATGGATTATTCTCATTTGGATTTAAATATTCAAATAATTCGAAAAGCCACCCATGTGGCAATAATTTATTTTCTTAATTAAATAATATCCTTCAATTTGTCTCACCTTCCTCCATGGAGATGAAGAGTCAGCCGTTTCTTTCCAAGAAACTCTTCATCCTTCTCTCGGGCTCTTCTATGTTATGAACCTCTTTTTCCTCATTTGAGGAGGAAATTTTTGAGAGCACTAAAACTATAGCAAATTTTTGTCTCACTTTTATATCTTCTCAAGCTTTGATAATATTGCATTTTTAGAATAATCTCATTTTAGCATAATCTTGCACTCATACTAATTAGTTTGTTTACTTTGCTTTAGACTAATTCTCATCTTTCATTTTCAAGCTTTAGATTAAATCTGCATTCTCATATTTCTTTAAAGTTTTTAGTTTAATTTGCACAATCATTCTTAGTTTAATTGCAATTCAATCTTCTTATGCATTTTAAATCCTCCATTTTAGAATTGGTCTATGGTTGTTGGGCTCTCTTTCTGAGAGTAAATTCAAACACCCATCTAAATAGGAGGCAATAGGTCGATTCAATCAATATTACGAAGTGAATAATTCATATTCATTGTCATAATTCACACATTTGAGAAATGACCATGTCATGTCTATGGCTGAATTAGAGGTCAACATTTAGATATAAACATTTTGGCACCCACTGTGGGGCAGAAAAATCATTTCTGGCCTCACTCTCAAAAGTTTTCTGACAAACATTTAAAGCTCTATCATACGTCTGTACTTCCATGTGTACAAAATCTTGTGCGAGTTTTCTAGAGCATGCCATGAGAAGTTGTGCTCTCAATAGCATTTTATCATGCGAAGAAAGCACTATCTCATGCAGGACTTGGCATTTCCTTGCATGAAGCTAGGCAATTGCTTGTGCAAAGCTTGCCATCAGAATTTGAAATTTCTCAGTTTTTTGTACTGCTCTGTTGCTTTTTTCTGACATTGTTATTTGCTGTAATTTTTATATATCTCTATTTTTCTAATAGCATAATAGTGGGCTGTAGGATGCTTGACCAAGACATAAAAAATTACTAATGGTTTGCTTGTAGGACGGTTGTCGAAGACTATTTTAAAACCTTGTGCTTGTTTACTATTTTTTTCTCACATAGTATAACTAGGGCCTTGTTAAAATTTCTCAAGGGTCTTGATAGTAGGATAGGGTAATAGGCTCTTCATTACATGGAAGTGATGCCCATGGATGAATTCAAGACCCAGATCTTGCTAGCATGATAGATACTTGGGGAAGCAAGGAAAGGTAGCGAATCTTTAGCACATATACTTGTTAGGGGATTATGCTCTTCTCTCTTTGAGAGAACTAGAAACCCAAAAGCTTATGGATTGGTTGAAGAGGAACTAGCTCGGTGATAGACATGTCTTGTGTGTTTGGGTAAGGTGAAGAGGTAGATAAGTATGCTCTTCTCTCTTTGAGAGAATAAGAAAATTTGACCCTTGGATCCAAGCCAAAGTTCGTGTCACCTTTAGAGGGCCTGCCAGAAGTTGAACCTCTAAGAATGACCCAAGTGAGTACACACCTATTGCCGGTGATTCCACCTCACTATAATAAAGAAATCTTTGTTGAGTCTAAAGACTCCAAATCCATGTTAACTTCTTTCTCTTGATTTCGACTATCATCTTGAGAAAGCTCCATCTGTTGTACTAAGTGGCGCCATTCCTAGCCTTGCTTGTGGGGGTGTATGGCTTTCAGGTGTCGATGTGGCTATGAGGCCCTAGCCCTATATCAAGGGCACCAAAGGTTAGTTTGAATAGAAGCCCACTAAACACTTTCTTAGTTAGTTGCCTACCCAGATTACCTCCAAAAGGAAACATAATATTTGTGTAGGGAGGGGGAAGAATCTCTCCCTTAGATTCTCACCATAGGCATGCACCTGGATGTTTGAAGGTGGTATATGAAAATGGCCCCTACTTCAAGGGTAACCTTTGAACATATACTATTGAGTCCTTGGAAACACCAAAAACATGGGCACCCTCTAGGGGGTGACACGACTGTGTGAGGTGAACGCATGCACGTAAGCTACGAGACATGAAGTTTATCTTCTCTACCATTTTTATTTGTAGGGATAACTAAGTGATTGTTTCAAGTCTTAAACTTTCCATCATGATTAAATAAAGACTCCCATGATTTTGCCAAGTTGCTTTGTCCTTGGTAGAACTATTTGCGACTACTTCTTGCGTCACTATTGCTTGATATAAAACTTCATGCTTGTAAATGATTGCTTACAACATTCAAACTAAGATTGCTGATTCAAATTGTCCTGAAAATATTCAAAAATTAGAAATTCTATTAGAGAACAGTCCATGACGTGTCTCAAAATTTGACTTTTATCTCAAAAATTATGTCGATCTGTTGAAACCTGGTCTTCTCGTGCAAGATTTTAGAAAATTGTGCATTTCCTTACATGAGCCAACATTTTCTCACGTGAAGTTTGGAATTTCCTCACATGAAAAAGCACTTCCTCACATGAGCCTGTACCCTAATTTCTAAAACAACGAGCTATTTCCTGTTGACAGGTGAATTTTTTGCCTGATCTGATTTTTGTCTGAGGTCTATTTTCCTGTTCTCTTGTTGTTCACTATTTGAAACTGAGTGTCTCAAGATGTGAATTGAATAATTACTACTTAAACTCATATTGTCTCCTTGTTATTTATCCTATCTTACTATGCTTTTGTACCTTACGACATGATAGTCACATCTCGGCTATTCTAGCCATACTCTTGATGATTCGTATTGGGTGCATTTCACATCTTGGCTATTCTAGCCTCTTATCTCCTTTTTCACTATCCTAGAGATAGAGTTCTAGCATAATCCCAAGTCCTCTCTCATTACATTTTTGTCTATTCTTTTTATGAATAGAAGTGGAAACACATTCCCCATCTGTGGTATCAAACAAGGTAGAGGTAAACCTCACAATCAAGAAATAGGTCATTCCAAACCCATTATCTAACCTGAGTGTCAAGAGGGATCCTCAAGTTCCACTTCATTGAGTACATTGAAAGACATCCCATCTCAATCCTCATATCTAGTATTCCAAGAGTATTATAATCAGTTATTTCAAGCACAACCTGACTTATTGTTTCAAGAGTAGAACAACCCATTATTTCATAACTTTGGAAGCCCACTTCCTCGGATTAGCCCCATCAATCCTATCAAACCTATTGACCCTTTCAATCCCATTAACATGCCAAAGGTTACCTTAGCTATACCCTTTAGGCATCATTCATATCATTTTACTGAGTCTGCATGCACTGCATAATCTCACATTGACAAGATGGGAGACCCATTTCATTTTGACTTCCAACCGGGCCAATACAACAAAACTCATGAGCAATCTCAAAACAACCAGCATCCTGGTCAATCTCAAAATGATCAACATTATGATCAATCCCAAAATGTTTAGAATCAAGACCAATCTCAAAACAAATCTCAAGGTGATCGACAACCATATCACTATCGCCCTCCTCCACATGACCAGAATCAAGGTCAAGTCCCGAGCATTTATGAGATTATTGGTAATGATGATGAGAGGATAACCCAAAATGACATAGATGCTACAAAATCCAAGAAGAGTCTTATCAAGATGATGGAGATCCTCCTTCTAGAAGAGAATGAGAAATACTTTCTTGAGCTAGCCAAACAAGGGGCCAAATTACCCCCAGACTACCAAGTCAAAACACTTGTAGCCAAAGAAGAAGAAACTGAGACTGAAAAGTTGCAAAAGATGATTCGAGACATGAAAGACCAAATTAGCCAGCTTGTGAAGGATAAGGATAAACCCATACAATAATTCACAATGGAAAGCATATGTCCTTTCCCCTTTGATAAGAGTCTTCACATGCCACCTTTTCCCAAAGGTGTAGAGCTACCTAAATACGACAAATACTTGGGTACTATTGATCCCTAAGATCACTTGAGGGAGTTTGGTGCCCTATCTATGGAATTTATACATGATTAGACTTATCTTATGTGCCTCTTTCCTTGTAGTTTGGGTGGGTCAGCTATGGAGTGGTTTTCTCGGTTACCCACTAGAATCAAATCTTTTGCTGAGATTGCTAATCTATTTAGCCAACATTATTCCCACAATATTCAACATCCAATCAATATTCGAGACCTTTGCAATCTAAAGAAGTGACAAGGGGAGCCTTTCTTGGCATTTCTCTAGAGATGGAGATAACTATGTACAAAATATCCTCACAAACTACCAGAGTTTGAGAAACTCGACATCTTTTTGGACAATCTTGTCCCAAATTTTGGATATCAAGTACAATTGCAAGGTCCCCTAACCTTTGATAACATGATTAAGAAAGTTGTGCAAATAGAAGCATTTATGATCAAGAAAGGAGAGTTGAGTTTGCAAAAGGATAACAAACAAGGGTCTCCTCCTCAAAAAAAGATAAAGGGAAGTTTGTCAACAAGAATATAGATGTTGCAAATGATGGAGTGGTTGACAATGTGACCTCGAAGCCTGCAAAATCTATTTTCAATCTTACCTCTAGTATATAGGTGGTCAAAGCTACTAAAAAGGCTACAATGGACACTCAACAGCCTTCGAGATTCACTAAAAACAAGCCTTGGGCATCTCAACCCAAGCGTGAGTTCACATCCTTAGGAGAACCACTTTATGTGGTTTATAAGACTCTCATGCAAAACCAGATACTCACTCCTTTGGAAAAGCATCTCTATGATCTGCAACCATGTTCTCATTGGTGGAACAACAATGCATACTATGATTATCACCAAAATAAGGGTCATAAAACTTCTACTTGTCTCCACCTACGCCATAAGGTCCAAGATTTAATTGACAACAGTGATATTGTTGTGGACAACCATAACAAGAATTTAGATCATTAGACATTTAAAGATCCCTTTCCTCCTCATGAGAAAGGTGAATCTTCCAAGACTAAGAACACCAATGCCAAGGTTAACTACACATACAAAACCAACGACAATGTCAGTAACATGGTTGAACTTGTTGAGGTTGAGTATTGCAATGTGATTACTATCAAGGGGAGTGAGGATGCTCCTAAGCCTAAGACTCCATTTGTCTTGTGAGGCCTTGGATCTCATTCTTCCAAAACTAAATCATCTTAGGATTGCGCAAATGTTGTTACTCGCTCTTGTGTGAAAATTACCATTAAGGGTCCTGACCCTTCTACATCCACTCTGAAGCAACCTACAGATAAAGCTATTATTGGTCCTACCAACAAGAACTTGAAATCGGTCCCTACACCTAGCGTGGCTAATTATAGCATTCTAGACCAGCTGCAATGTACCAATGCTCAGATCACTATCTTTGAGCTGTTGAAAATCTCACTTGCTCATAAGAAGATTTTGGATAAAGCCCTCACCAAGGAAAATGTCCCAAAAGATTTGGATCTTGATCAGTTTCAATCCATGGTGGGTCACCTAACATCACCACATTATCTATCCTTCTCTGAAGAAGATGGCCATTCACTGAGCCATCTGCATAATGCTCCTTTGCATATAGAAGTCATGATAGGCCCAAAGTGTGTCCACCACATCCTCATTAACAATGGTGCTAGTCTCAATATTTGCTCTGCTAAGCTGCTCACCCAATTAGGCTATGATGAATATTACATAGATGCCCACAAGAAAATCACCATTAAGACATATGGTGAAGAAGAACACAAATCCAAAGGTCTGGTTGTGCTGCCAATCTAAGTTGGGCCTGTTGAAAGAGATGTCATTTATAAGGTTCTTGATATTCCTATGGCATATAATATACTATTGGGTAGACCATGGATCCATGAAATGTAGGTGGTTCTATCCACATATCACCAATGTATCAAGTTCCCTTTCCATGGAGTAGAAGTGACAGTACCTGCCAATACCAACTATTCTTGTAATACACTCACGCAATCTACAGATAGTCTTGTCCCAACTAATAGAGAGTCCATTGAATTCTATGATGCCAAGCTCAAAGAAATGGAATAGAATCTAAAGCTTAAGGATACAGGCATGGGAGGGTATCAAATGGAACCTGTGTTATCAGTAGCTCTACCTCCATATCCGCATTCCAAAGGGAGACCCTCTGAGAACAACAAACCTTCTGCTTGTTCTCCCCAAATAGTCTAAGATGGTGCCTTTGTCAAGGCCATAACACCACTAGAAGATGAAGATGAGGAAAGAGCTATTATAACTTGGATTTACAAAGGAAAAGAAACATCTGAACATATCACTCCTCCTCGTGACTTAGAACAAGAACCATATAGTGAAGCCTTCAAAATCATGAAGTGCTTTGGTTACAAAGGGAGTGGCCCTATAGGGGTGAATGATAATGGTTTGCTTAAACCAATTAAAGCCATAGGTCATCACACCAAGGATACCACAGGTCTAGGCTTCAAGAAAATCCCATTTCACTTAGGGATTAACAAGTTTCTACCAGAGCTAGAACCAAAACTAGAATGCTAGCTAGAATCTAAAGACACTACCATAGTTGCGAATCTAAAGGATAGCTCTGACGAAGATACTTTTCCATATCCTATTCCCATAGAATTTGCCACACTCTTTGCAAAACCAAATGAACCTATTATACTTGTCCATCTGGTAGAGAATGATAGTGATTCTGATGACACTGCTTCAATGCATCGACTCACATATGACCAATGGAGAATAATGTAAATGGATGATCCTGATTTTTAGGGTGAATGGTAGATACCACCACATTTACAAAAGTAGTTTGAACAAGATCAACTTCAACAAGCCATCAGTGCTGCAAGAGCTGAAAATGAGTTAGATGGTACAACTAGTGTTGATGGAATTCCCATATCAAGCATCACTGATTCACATGAGTATGAGTTTGATTCTCTATTTGATGCAACTTTTGATAAAGATATAGATGCTGTTCATGTTTATGAAAACCTTTTCAAAGTAGGTGAGGGGTCTAGTGTTAGGATGACTGAGTGTGAATTTACTAATGCTGACATACCCTCTACTTCTAACATGAGGACTCAAGAGGAATCAAACACACCTTTGAATGATATCGCTCTAGGTCTTGACTTACTCATCCATGCTTTTGATGGCTATAATGTGAATGCACTTGAACCTGCCACTTCTCTTTCACTCCAAAATCCCAAACTCATCGATTGGAACTCTGCCTCTCCAGCCAGTGAAGTCCTTATGTTCCAGAATGACTACACTCTTTCGTGTTATCTTAACATTGTTGAACCTATAATGTTCTCCACTAGTGAAGACAATATCAACATGACTAAAGATGATATCAAGTATCTAAGTCATAAAATTAAAAGAAAGAAGAATAGGTGCTATGATGGTGAAAACCACATTGTGGCAGTGTCAGAACCAAAAAAATTAAAAATAAAAGATGTATTCGAGGGTGAAAACCTCTTTGAGGTGCCCAAGGATGAGATAATTGATACACTTCTGAGTCATTTTCAAGAAAGATCATCAGTGTTGATTGAGCCAACACAACCAGTGAATTTGGGTACAGAAGCTGCACCACAGATCATTCATTTGGCACAGTCTCTATCTCCAGAAGAGAAAGAAGAGTTCACCAATTTCTTTCGAAGCAAGAAAATTAATTTTGCATGGACTTACTCTAATATGCCTGGATTGGATCCCAATCTAATCATGCATCATCTATCTATTGCACTAGGCTTTAAGCCTATCAAATAAAAGCTTCAAAAGATGCATCCACATGTGGCACTTTTAGTCAAGGCTGTGTTAGAAAAACTTCTCAAAGCTAGTTTCATCAGAGCTATTGACTATGCAGAGTGGATCTCTAATATTTTTCCTATTACAAAACATGATAAATCCATTCATGTGTGCACAGACTTCAGAGACCTGAATAAAGCATGTCCTATAGATGACTTTCCATTACCCAATATTGACATGATAGTGAACATGACAATTGGTTGACAAATATATTCTCTAATGGATGAATTTTCTAGTTATAATCAAATAAAAATCATGCTAGAAGACCAAGAAAAGATAGCCTTCATATGTGCTTGGGGAACATTCTATTGGAATGTCATGCCCTTTGGACTGAAAAATGTCAGAGTTACATATCAAAGAGTTGTCACCACTATTTTTCATGACATGATGCACAAAATAATGGAAGACTATGTAGATGACACTTTGGCTAAAAGCATGCAACAAAAAACACATCTTGCAGATCTAGGTCCCATACTGGATCAAATGGAACAATTTAGTCTCAGACTCAATCCAAAAAAGTGTGCATTTGGTGTCACTTCTGGAAAATTGTTGGGTTATATCATAACTGATAAGGGCATAGAGGTAGATCCCAAGAAAGTTCAAGCTATCATGGAGATGCCTCCACCAAAGAAAATTAGTTAGATGAGAGGGCTTCAAGGTATACTACAATCTATTTAGCACTTCATTGCACAACTGGCCGATAAGTCACAACCATTCACCAAAACTCTACACAAAGGTGTGACTTATGAGTGGAATGAAGAATGTGACAAAGGGCTCATTCAAATCAAACAATATCTTGCAAATCCACCAATCTTGATGCCTCCTATTCATGGGAAGCCACTCATCCTTTATATTTCAGTTACAAACACATCTTTGGGTGCTCTGTTGGCTCAAGAAGACCAAAATAACAAGGAAAGATCCATTTATTACATCAACAAAACTCTGGTCTCTTATGAGATGAACTATTCAATCATTGAAAAAGCTCATCTAGCAGTGGTGTTTGCTTCATAGAAATTATGACACTATATACTTGCTCACACTACAAGACTCATTGCTAAAATTGATCCATTAAAATACTTACTCAGTAAAGTTGCCCTCACAGTTAGACTGGCGAAATGGGTCATGATACTCAGTGAGTTTGACATTTAGTATGTAGAGAGAAAAGATATTAAAGGACAAGCTATTGTAGATCAATTGGAAGAATCTCCTCTCCAGGATCATCAACCATTGAAAATTGAGTTTCTAGATGAATCCATAATGCTTCTTACACATCAAACATGGAGCATGTTCTTCGATATGTCTTTCACCCAACAAGGATCGGGTGTCAGAATACTATTTGTCACACCACAGAGATACTCTTTACCAAAGGCTTATAAGATGATGTTTCCTTGCACAAATAACATCACTGAATATGAATCTTTAATCAATGGCATGAAGATAGCTATTGAATGACATGTGGATGAACTTAAGGTCTTTGGAGACTCCCAATTAGTCATCAATCAAGTTAATGATATCTATCAAACCAAGGATGAAAAGTTGGTGCCTTATAAATGGATGGTGGATGATCTAAAAAGGTACTTTGCACACATTACCTTCTAGCAAATTCCAAGAGCAGATAATAAAGTAGCTGATGCCATGGCTACCCTTGCCTCCATGCTACAAATGCCAGAAAATGACTTTAGACATGAATTCCTGGTGGAGACATTACGCTACCCAGCCTACAATACCCCTAAATCTAAGATGATCTATTCAATCATTGGACATGATTTGTCTCACTACCATCATATCTACTCCTACCTTCAGGACCAAATTATTCCAGACACTTATACCTAGAATGAAAAATGCCACCTAATCTATAGTGCTTCATGCTATGTCATAGTGGCTAATGACTTGTATAGGCGAGGTCTAGATGGTACTCTCCTTAGGTGTCTAGAACCCAACAAGTCCAAACATGCGTTAGTTGAGGTGCATGAAGGCATCTATAGTTTTCATTCAAGTGGCCTAACATTAGCTCATAAAATTATTAGAGCTGGTTACTATTGGCCGGATATGGAAAAAGAGGCTATACAATATGCTAAATCTTGCAAGCAGTGTTAGCTTCACAAAGATTTGATTCACACTCCTGCCAAGGAGCTTATTCCCTTCATCAGTTTCTGGCCATTTCAATAATGGGCCTTTGATTTGGTGGGTTAGATTCACCTGTCTTCCTCAAGAGGACACAAGTTCATTATCACTGCCACAGACTATTTTACCAAATGGGTCGAGGCGGTGCCTCTAACTATAGCTGATGGCAAGTCTGTAGCAAGATTCATACTGAATTACATCATTTGTAGATATGGTGTACCCTCCTCAATAATCACTAACAACAGGGGGTAGTTCAAGAACAAGGATCTAAAGGAATTATGTACTAAGTTTAGAATCTTTCAGCATTGGTCCTCGATCTATTATCCCCAGGGTAATGGACAGGCAAAAGCTTCCAACAAGACAATTCTCAAGTTCCTGCACATAATAGTTCACAAATCTGGTAGAGATTGGCAACTCCAGATTAATCTAGCTTTATGGGCCTACAAAAAAAGTATTCAAACTCCAATAGGGGCTACACCCTTTGCCTTAGTCTATGGTGCAGATGCTGTGTTGCCTATTGAGGTCCAGATTCCTACATTGCGAGTCTCTCTAAAGAACCTCATTATTGATGAAGACATTAGAATATCTTGGCTACAAGAGAGCTAGAATTACTAGATGAATGTCGAAAAGTGGAGTTTGATCATCTTCAAGCATACCAAAAAAGAATGTCTAAGAGCTACATTAAGAAAGTCAAACCAAGGGAATTCCAAGTGGGTGATCTCGTCCTGAGAGAAAACCCCAAGAATCAACAACAACGGATCCAGGAAGGAAAGTTTGAAGCAAACTGGCTTGGTTTGTATATTATCATTGTAGCATTTGGGTCTAGTGCTTATCAATTATCTACTACTGAAGGAGAACAACTCAAAGAGCTGATCAATGCTCTGCACCTAAAGCGGTTCTACAGCTGAGACATTCTCTGTATGCTCTTGTACATGCTTTATTCTGAAAAAATCCTAAAAATTGCAAAATATCCTAAAAAATGATCATCTTAGTGAAAACCTAGTAAAAAGGTGCTTTGATGTATCTATTATCCTGGTGAAAACCTGATAAACATGCACCTTGATAATAATAAAAAAAATTGAAAAATACAAAAAAAGTGAAAATTCAAAAAAATACAAAAAAATCAAAAAAGAGAAAAGTAAAAAAATAAATTGAAAAAGAGAAAAAATGTGCCATTGATGAAAACCTGGTAAATAGGCGTCATGGTAGCAAAAAAAGAATCTCTGCCAAGATAGTGAAAACCTGGTAAATAGGCACCTCTTGTTCCTATTATACACTAAGTTTGCACCCTTGTTTCAAGCTCTCGTAGTCTTGATAACCTAGTATAACATGGGAATCATCTCCAGGTGTGGGACCTATGCTAACTAAGATGAGACATCCAGGTTCTAGGCTGGTTCCTCTTGGATAATCACCTTAATTTGCTTCTAGATAGGAAAAGTAAACTTTTGAGGGAAAGGGATAGAAGGAATGCTTGGAAAGGGAAATGACTAAAAGCAAACTACCTACTAGGTGATACACCGAAATGAAGGGTTTGAATATTAGTATAGAGGATGAAAATAATGAACAACTCAGGTCTAGGAGATCACAACTCACTAAATAGGCCTGCATAAATATTTCATAGAAGGGTTTGCAATAGAAAAGAGACTATTCAGGGAAAGAGAGAGAGCTTTCACAAACAATAGTATTCCTAAAAGTTTAGACACAATCTACAACCTGTAGACAAACATTCACCTCTGCAACTCGACATAGGAATGAGACAAGATTGTTAAGGGGTTAAGGTATACCCACAAAAGCATTCACATCAAATCATCCACAATAATACACAATAATTGCAGAAAGAGAGAGGGATCAGGAACCCTGAGATATCACTCAAAACATACATATACTTCGATTCAATAAGAGATAATTCAGGCAAGGAAGCATAGGGACACGAAGAATTATCGCAAAATACCTCTGCAATATCTGAATCATCAATGGGAGATTACAAAATGTAGAAAACCAGAGGACAGAAAGATGTCACAGATAGCTTTCTAAGAAAATATATCTTTTCTCTTTACAAAATGTGAACTCTGAGCTCCAAAAGCTCCAAAAAACATTATATACATACTCAACTGCACGCAGGTAGGAGTAAAAACCTAACTAGGGTTACATAAATTTCCATATAACAACCAACCCTAACTCAATCAAATCCACTCATAAATGTATCTCTACAAATATCTCAACCGATCAGATATTATGTTTACATGCCCATCCCTGTATTAAACTACCAATAGACAAGCAACCTGGATCCATCAACTTTTCTACACAAAGTCTCACCATGAATGCTCATAATGGTACCTCTTAGGGACAATAAATGACTAAAGATGGCCTGCCCAGACCTTCTCATCATCTTCTTCAACTACAAATGTCTTGCAGACATAAATTTTCTGAGCTACCTCGCCGCTTCATCCTATTGAATCAATCGTTGGCAAAAAAACCCTCGCAGAGATATTTGAATTTGAATATTTAACAGCTAGCCAATCATTTTAAAATGTGCCCATTAATATTCTTTATTTCCTGGTAGATGGATAGCTCAGATCACCTTTGAAATAGTTATAAAACCTCTTTGAAAAGTTAGAACCACGTCGTCAGTAGTGCCCAATGAAAAATGAGCACGTCAGAAAAGACCGACACCTCAGAAGTCAAAAGAACCTGGACCCTACATCGGATGGTTGTCACTATGCCGCTACCTTTAAATATCATGCATCTTCCTTTAGTGGTATAGCGACAACCATGAGATTCTTCCACATCTTAACCCACCTTGTAAGCTAAAAGACCTCAGGCCCACTGACATGTTTCCACCTATCACTCTTCTATTTTCCCTCGACCGCCTTGTCAACAACACCTCGATGACCTTTTTGACAATGAACCCACTACAAACAGACCCAATCTAATGGTGGGTGCATGATCTCATGGCCCCTGAATATTCTTTCAGATCATGTGCCAGTCGCTGATCCCTTTAGAACTGGGAGCCCACGACACATTAGATCCTCTGACAAATCCTTGTCATCATAGAGCAGCCAATTATATGTGAGCACATCAGTGCTAGGTAGCACATCGGACCCACGACCCAGAGATTCTCATTGGATGGTTGTCGGATGATCTCATAGGGTCAAAAGATTCTATGAGATCATATGACCACCATAGATCTTTGCCTTTCTAACACATCCATAGACCCTCTGACACGGTCCCACTAACAAATCCAAGCTATCATCTATCCAACCAATAATGAATGAGCACATTAGAAACTAAGGACCCACCTGACAAAGCTCAGAGATAAAGCAAGATCAACGGCCGTCACATGATTGCATTCTCTGACACAAAGCCTTGCAGACATATGCTAGCTGTCGATCCTCTGTAGATGTCAGAGCCTCTAATTGTTAAAAGGGCCCAATCCTACTGACAAGAGATGACTCATTAGCATGTGGACCAATTAGAAGCTGACACCTCAAACTACGTGGCAATGGACCCACTTAGCAAATGAATCACTGCACAAAAGGGAAGATCGATGGCTATCGCAAGATCACATGTGTCAGAAGAACCCCTTGCAAATTCATGACAACCGTCAGATCTTCTTGACTGGGACCCCACTAAAGTGACCACCAAAAGAGTTAGCGAATATGCAACTAAAGAAGAGTTAGCTATTTCATTGGGTCGTGGGATGTTAAAACTTAACCGCCAAACATTTGGCGACTAAGAGAACCAATGTAGTCGCTGAATTGCCGAATAGACAGGATAACCATCGGAGAAATAAGAGAACTGGCGACCGAAGGAAATAAAAATCACACATGCATATTGGGATTTTTAAGTGGCTGAGATAAAGTAATGTGAAAATAGAAACTGGGTTAGGGTTACTTAGGGTTTTTGGCACAATGACTACTTTTTAAAATTTTTTGATTGCAGACCAGGGAATTAGAAAATTTGTAGAGGCCAGAAGACAAGTCATAAATTCATGAAATTTTAGGGATGCCTGGCAGGGATAAAATAGAGACCTTGGGATAGGTTTTAGCCAAATTTGCATAAGCCAGGAAAATTTGGGTAACATTTTGGTGATTTCTGCTGGATGTCAGCCTGCTAGACATTGATCAGTGGCCTTAAAGTAATCCATTGGGCATGGAGTCATCAATTGAGCACAAAAACTTGACAAAGGGACAAAACTGGAACCAGAGGAACAATCCTATGCACAAGCACTTCTTGAAAAGTAGGAAACTAACCTAGAAAATAGGGAAAGGAAACAAAACATACCTAACCTAAACTAACTAGTACATAACACCGGTCAGACAAAACCATTTACTGTTTGTGAAAAATAACTTCCCATCCTTCTTAGATCACAATAATCCACATGTCTCTAGAAAGCTATTAAAAGACAAATATAGGAGATATGCAGAATCACCAGCTTAACAAGGATTTGACTGATATGGATTTTACTCACTTGGTCAAGCTGATTGTAAGCACCATCATTCTAAGGAGAAATAATAAGCAGTAGTAAGACCTTACTTGATCAATGGGGACAACAAGTTGATATGATTCATTCTTAGCCTTAGCCTCTGGTGGAATATCATATTGGGATGCTAGCGTAATTTTTACTCCTTTGATAACCACCATCCTAGCCAAATGTCTGATAGGGAAGCCATGAGAGATGTTGGACTTGGAGCTCTCCTTGATAGACTCAAGCTTTTGAGAGATTATTTTAGTCTGATTGATCTCCTCCTTATGCTGACCAGAAATGGCTATCTCTTGTAGACTATAAGTGTTCTCTGGAAGTGTGGGCTTGTCATCAAGATGCAAGCAAAAGTATTCCATCTTGTCCCAAAATTGATCTTCTTCTTCTTCTTCTTCTAGATTCTCTTGTAGGAGAAGTATACCATTGTCAACACAATTATCATGATTTGCTGATAACTCATTTGTCTTGACTTGTTTAGAGAGAATCTCCTTGAGATCAACAATCTTCTGCTCAATGATCTCCTTTTCTTCCTCAAGTTGAAAACATTTCTCAATTTACATCTGATAGCTTCTTTTATATGTTTCAGTTGTAGAAGCTAAGAATCTTATATTTTGCTTGAGATCCTGTAGCTCTCTCTCATGAAACTCCTCATGAGCTCTCAGTTCCTTTTCTTTCTCAATCTGGAATTCATTGCCTTTGTCAAACATGGCTTCTATAAAAATCTTTTGGTCTTGAACCACCTTTTCACAATTATTCTTATGAACCTCTAATTCTTCATAAGCATTTTTTCTGAGCTGCTAATGTTCTTTGGAAATATTCCTCTTTTTTAGCTATAGCAACACTAACCTTAATCAAGTTTTCTTTGTAAACTTTGTTCAACGTTGCTAGATTACTTGCAAGGGCTGCTTGACTTTTTTGCTATCCTGTAATGATTTCTTCACACTACTCCTTTGCTTGGGTTGGCATATTCCTTTTTTGTGTTTCCAACACCTCCTCATAGTGTCTCTTTTGTGCTTCCAACCCTTCAGCGAGCTTAACTTGATTTCTCTTGTATTGCTCTGCCAGATACCTCCGTTAATCTTGATCCTACTGAGCCAAAGCTTATTGTTGTTGGATCTGGGCATGATAAGCATGCTCCTTTAAGGAAATCATCTCTTTTTGAGGTTGTTAACATGTGTATTGATGCTGCCATGATACTAGAAGTTGGGTGGGTGGGGGGTAAGCATGAGGTGTATGTTGCTCCATTGGTGTAACTGGATAGTCCTACATGAAATCAGAAGTACCACTATTCTGATAAAGCTAACCTCCATGAAATGAAGGGATGTCTTCATGAAAAGGATGGTAGTCCATTTTAGGTACTAAGTCTACTTACAACCAGTAAATATGAACTCAGAGTCACCATATATGCAAAAAAATGACCTCTCAAAGGTCTACAACCTGCTGGATGCATATCAAAACCAGTAAGAACTATGAAAACTATGACCTCTTGGTCCCACCGAGCATGCCAGAAATTGTTATACACTAAGTTTGCACCTATTTTCAAGCTCTCGTAGTCTTGATAACCTAGTATAACATGGGAATCATCTCCAGGTGTGGGACCTATGCTAACTGAGATGAGACCTCTAGGTTCTAGGCTGGTTCCTCTTGGATAATCACCTTAATTTGCTTCTAGATAGGAAAAGTAAACTTTTAAGGGAAAGGGATAGAATGAATGCTTGAAAAGGGAAATGACTGAAAGCAAACTACCTACTAGGTGATACACCAAAATGAAGGGTTTGAATCTTAGTATAGAGGATGAAAATAATGAACAACTTAGGTCTAGGAGATCACAACTCACTAAATAGGCCTGCATAAATATTTCATAGAAGGGTCTGCAATAGAAAAGAGACTATTCAGGGAAAGAGAGAGAGAGCTTTCACAAACAATAGTATTCCTAAAAGTTTAGACACAATCTACAACTTGTAGACAAACATTCACCTCTGCAACTCGGCATAGGAATGAGACAAGATTGTTAAGGGGTTGAGGTATACCCACAAAAGCATTCACATCAAATCATCCACAATAACACACAATAATTACAGAAAGAGAGAGGGATCAGGAACCCTGAGATATCACTCAAAACATACATATACTTCGATTCAATAAGAGATAATTCAGGCAAGGAAGCATAGGGACATGAAGAATTGTTGCAAAATACCTCTGCAATATCTGAATCATCAATGGGAGATTATATAATGTAGAAAACCAGAGGACAGAAAGATGTCACAGATAGCCTTCTAAGAAAAGATATCTTTTCTCTTTACAAAATGTGAACTCTGAGCTCCAAAAGCTCCAAAAAACATTATATACATATTCAATTGCACATAGGTAGGAGTAAAAACCTAACTAGGGTTACATAAATTTCCATATAACAACCAACCCTAACTCAATCAAATCTGGTCATAAATGTATCTCTACAAATATCTCAACCGATTAGATATTATGTTTATGTGCCCATCCTTGTATTAAACTGCCAGCAGACAAGCAACCTGGATCCATCAACTTTTCTACACAAAGTCTCACCATGAATGCTCAGAATGGTACCTCTTAGGGACAAGAAATGACTAAAGACGGCCCACCCAGACCTTCTCATCATCTTCTTCAACTATAAATGTCCTGTAAACATAAATGTTCTGAGCTACCTCACCGCTTCATCCTGTTGAATCAATCGCTGGCAAAAAAACCCTCGTAGAGATATTTGAATTTGAATGTTTAACAGCTAGCTAGTCATTTTAAAATGTGTCCATTGATATTCTTTATTTCCCAGCAGATGGATGACTCAGATCAACTTTGAAATAGTTATAAAACCCTCTTTGAAAAGTTAGAACCATGTCATCAACAATGCCCAATGAAAAATGAGCACGTCAAAAAAGATGACACCTTAGAAGTCAAAAGAACCTTGACCCTACATCAGACAGTTGTCACTATGCTATTGCCTTTAAATATCATGCATCTTCCTTCAGTGGTATATCGACAACTGTGAGATTCTTTCACGTCTTAACCCACCTTGTAAGCTAAAAGACCTCGGGCCCACTAACATGTTTCCACCTATCACTCTTCTATTTGCCCTCGACCGCCTTGTCAGCAACACCTCATTGACCTTTTTGATAATGGACCCATTGAAAATAGACCCAATCTAATGGCAGGCGCATGATCTCATGGCCCCTGAATATTCTTTCAGATCATGCACCAGCCGCTGATCCCTTTAGAACTGGGACCCCACGACACATCAGATCCTCTGACAAATCCTCATCATCACAGAGCAACCAATTATATGTGAACACATCAGTGCTAGGTAGCACATCAGACCCACAACCTAGAGATTCTCATTAGATGATTGTTGCATGATCTCATAGGGTCAAAATTTTCTATGAGATCATACGACCACCATAGATCTTTGCCTTTCTGACACATCCACATACCCTTTGACACAGTCCCACTGACAGATCCAAGCTATCATTTGTCCAACCAATAATGAATGAGCATGTCAGAAACTGAGGACCCACCTGACAAAGCCCAAAGATAAAGCAAGATCAACGGCCGTCGCATGATCGCATGCTCTAACACAAAGCCTTGTGGACATACGCCTACCGTCGATCCTCTGTAGATGTTAGAGCCTCTGATTGGCAAAAGGGCCCGGTCCTACTAACAAGAGATGACTCATTAGCATGTGGACCAATCAAAAGCTAACACCTCAGACTATGTGGCAATGGACCCACTTAGCAAATGAAAAGCTGCACAAAAGGGAAGATCGATGGCTATCACAAGATTGCATGTGTCAGAAGAACCCCTTGCGAATTCATGAAAACCGTCAGATCTTCTTGACTGGGACCCCACTAAAGTGACCACCAAAAGACTTAGTGAATACATGACTGAAGAAGAGTTAGCTATTTCACTAGGTCACGGGATGTTAAAACTTAATTGCCAAACATTTGGCGACTAAGAGAACCAATGTAGTTGCTAAATCATCAAATAGACAGGATAACCATCAGAGAAATAAGTGAACTGGTGACTAAAGGAAATAAAAAGTGCACATGCGTATTGGGATTTTTAAGTGGCTAAGATAAAGTAACATGAAAATAGAAACTAGGTTAGGGTTACTTAGGGTTTTTGGCACAACGACTACTTTTTAAAATTTTTTGACTGCAGAACAGGGAATTAGAAAATTTGCAGAGGCCAGAAGACAAGTCATAAATTCATGATATTTCAGGGATGCCTAGTAGGGATAAAACAGAGACCTTGGGATAGGTTTTAGCCAAACTTTCATAAGCCAGGAAAATTTGGGTAACAGTTCCCTAATGCTATACCTTTTGCAACACTGCTTGGCTCTTGCTTTAGTTTTCTCTCTCGCCTTTCCTGCTTTAGTTCGTTTCCTACTTTATTTGCTTTCTCACTTTCTTGCTTTAGTTTTCTAGCTCATGCACTCACTCTCAATTATCTTTGAGATTTTTATTGACTTTACATGGATTGAAATTGGTCACACTTGGGGGCATATTCTTGGTCTAGGGGGCATTGTCCTATCATTTTTCATAGGATTTTCCTTGCATCAGTCACCAGTGGTTCTCACTGTGTCTACCTACTGATGCCTAGCTAATTTTTAGATTTCTCTCCTTGAGGATCTCTTGTGTATCAGTCACCAGTGGTTCTCACTATGTCTACCTATTGATACCTATCTATTGCTTGGATCTCTCTTCTCGAGGATCCCTTGCACATCAGTCACTAGTGGTTCTCACTGTCTGCCTACTGATGTTTTGTTCTCTCTCAGATCTCTCTCCTTAAGGATCTCTTGTATCAGTCACCAGTGGTTTTCACTACATCTGCCTACTAATACTTTGTTAGTACTGTGATTTCTCCTTGAGATTGTCTCTCATGTTAGTCACCAGTGGTTCTCACTGCATCTACCTACTATTTCCATCCTGTTGAGACTTCTCACGCTATGTACTCCCGATCCGAGATCAATTTGCTTAAACTAAAAATTGAAAACTAGATTTGAAAGTCTCTGAAGCATGCTGAGCTTTTCTTTTGTGTGTTTGTCTTTTTTCTTTATCATTCTTCCTTGAGAAACTCTAAGATGCCTATCTTGACCGAGAGAAGTGAAGACTGGGGGCATGATCTTTTCTTTGCTTTCTATTTGCTAGTTTAGTTCCAATGATCCAATAAATCTACATAAGAGGGGTGTCCACTATAAGAGCCTTCATCTAGTGTTGGATGGCCATGTGTACCTTGACTCCTTTTATATGGAAACTTTGGTGAGGTTGGTTCTTCTCCTTGTTTGTTTGAGTGACTTCTTTCTGCTACAAGTGAAATTGCAAATGCTCATCCTGCTAAGTAAACGTAAGGGTCACTGTGAGAATTCTTTAGCAAAAGGAAGAAAATCTTGCATGTCTAGCGTGTCTATATGCAAACAACATTTAGGTCATTCTAGCAACTATACTTTGATGCTTATGTTAACTTGATAAATCAAAAGGAATAGGTGTTCAGGTCATTCTAGCTTCTTGTGCCTTAATGTTTACATCTCATTTCAACAAATCTAAGACTAATGTCATATTCATATTCTCATGATTGAAATGTCAGTGAGGGTTGTATGGAATCCTACGATTGTCCATTACTAAAAACTCTACGATGATAATAAAATGGGTCCAACAACCAAGTCCTAGGGTTTGCATCTAGCTTAGGCTTGTATTTTCATTTCTAGGCTTGCATTGAGACGGTATTTCAGTGTTCACTTGATTGTCTCCTTCTTGGATTCATTCATCGAGGGTTCTCATCTTGAGTCCTAGGTTCATCTTGGCTACACAAGTGTCTGATCCTTGCTCTCGATCTTCAAACATTCTTTTGGTTAGTACCTATCATGTATTGTGACATCCTGCATGAGATGATTAGTACCATATCCATTACATTTCCATCTGCATCCAAAAACTCAAATGCATACATTCTACCTCTACATATTCATTTACATGTACATTCATTATAAGCATAAATCAAATCATACATTGCATTTATTCATCTATCATCTATCATTGCATTTCACATTGCATACTCATATATAAAATAAAACACGTGCATATTCATCTGCATATACATAAAGGAATCATGTGCATCTCATATCTAATCCATACATCTAAGCATATAAGAAACATCTCATAAACATCAACATAAAAGAAATATACACACAAGTACAATGATGTCAAAGGTCAAGCTTATATATCAATCAGTTAATGTAAATAATGGTGCTACTTGAGCACAATATATAAAAAATGGGGCAAATACATCAATGTATATCAAGATCTAATCTAACTCTTCCTTGGTGGAGGTGGAGGTGGTGGTCCCTGCGGTAGTGCCTATGGTGGTGCCTGTGGTGGTGGTCCTTGTGAAATGACCCATGCCCCAACATACTCTAAAAATGGTGGAACCTAATCCGCTAAATCCAACACTACCCCGACATACGCTGCATAATAATAGGCTGACTGTGCAGCCTCATCTAGCCTCTAGCTGCGCTCTAGCTAGTGCCTCCTGCAGCCCTCTGATCTCTCAATCTCGCTCTACCCCCCGGGTCTCCTGTATGATGACCTATGTGTGAAAGTCATCTCACTCCCATTATACCTATCTAATCCTCTCTCAGCTCTTCCGGAGAGCCTCCTGTAACTGTGGGACCTGCCCTCCCGCAGGTGGATCCTATGCTGCCTAATCCTATATGTCTCTATCATCACCATGTGCCCCTTGTCAAGAGATGACTATTGAGATGTGTCCCCTATCCTCTACCTGGTGGACCTATCATGGGTCCTGCTGCCACCAGCACCTGCATTTGACCCCATCTATCTTGGAGGAATGGGAGTCTGTCTAGTCCTTGATCTCAATACCCTCTACTACTGCTATGCTAGTATCTGCTACTGTGTTGGTACCTGCTACTGCTATGCTTTCTATTGCATAGGTTGCTACTATACTACCTACTATACCTGCTAGCCCATGCCAATAGGATATGTGAACCTAGAGTATGGGTGTGCTAAGATATAATCCCTGTATGTGGGTGTCATCCCTGCATCAGTCACATCTGCCATATAATCCCACTAAGCTGGTGGTATCCATGCCTCGGTCATGCATCTACCCTAGTTTAACCTAAGCTTCCAACCCTTCTTCATCTCATCGATGCATCAGGCATAGGAACAATACTCCTAGGAGACATCCCGTGGTCTCCCAAACTGCTGTAAAACTTGTGTGAGCATGAAGCGCTCAATGATAGAAATAGTCCACCCGATTAGAGGACGTGAAAAGAACATATGTGGCAGCTCATGCTGGGCATCATCCCATATCTTTGTAGTTGCCCATGGCTGCCAAATCACTGCAACCATGTCATCTAGCTACCCGCACCACTACTCCATCTTACCTAGCACTGGCCGAGTCATAGGACCTGCATATATATCTATATATATATATATATATATATATATATATATATATATATATATATATATATATATATATATATATATATATATATATATATATATATATATATATATATATATATATATATATGACTCTAAGGGCTTCCTAGTATCATGAAAAATCAGATTGCATATGAGGAGATGCTCCTAGGCCCAAATCTGTAAAATGAAAACTCCTACAGCCATGGTCCGTGCACTTTGATACATGATCTCGTGCATCTCATGGTACATTTGTGCGAGCATGCACTCGCCCCATCCAAATTGCAATGGTGGCTGCTCTAGCATCCGCTCCAACATGTGTCCCCAACCGCACTTTAGTCCATGATGTCCCCGATCTGGCATCAGATAACAGCTCAAGAATACTACTAGGATGACTGCCAACCTATGTCCTGCTCCATATTAGCTGATCAAATCATCCCATGAGATGGCCCGACCCATCACCAAATCATCCTAGAAGATGGACCTCAGTACTAGTGTGCCCACTCTCAGTTGAATGTCATACTCCATGCGGGTGCCATGGAATGATATCCTCAAAATTTTGTAGATGTCCTCAAGAGTGACGATCATCTCCCCCATAGGCAAGTGGAAGGTGCTTGTCTCTGAGTGGAAATGCTCGACCAATGCACTTAGTAGCCTATGATTTACTCGAATGTTGGGTATATCACATAGATAAGTCAGGCCTAGCCCATCTATGTGGGCACCCTTGACATCATCCAATCTCTACACTAACTCCCCGATGACTGGGTGGTGGGATCAAAATATAATATCTGGGAAGTCAACATGTAAAGAAAGTGATGACACTTGATCAGTATCTCAATCATGATGGTTTCCAAATAAAAACAATCAATTGGAGCTATGTACCTATCCTAAACATGACTCTTGGACAGTCTAATTAGCTGATTTCATAAAAAATTGGATAAAGACTCTAAAATGTTGCAACAGCTTTCCGTGCGAGGAAACTGTTACCCCATGCAAGATTTTCTTTTTCACGCGAGGGGGTATCCTTGTTCGCATGAGAGTTCATCATTGAGGATGAAATCTCATGCGACATCACCAGGCACCTCACACAAGCTCACGATGGAACCCCATGCGATGAAATCCTAACCCTCGCAAGGAAACTGTTTCCTCATGCGAGAGGTGACCTAGACCGGTGTAAGGAAACTATTTCCTCACGCAACATTGGATGAAATAAGACCTAAAATACTTAAAATCTAACCTAAATGACCTAAAAAAGCATTAAAACTTGAAATGCAAGATGGTTTATCAACTACTCACAGGTGCATCATACTCTAGTGGCTAGTTAAATGCACTGGCACATTCTCCATGTCTCTCAGAGCTCTCAAATTCACTAAAGCCAAAAGTGAATAATGAATTGAAAATGACCCCTCCGGGCCTTATATAGCTTTTGACCTAATTTTCAAAACTGCTCCGTTTTGCATGAAAACTTCACCCTTGGCTAAATCAACCATTCTAAATCCATTTTTAGGATTGAAATCAAAATCTGACACTCCTTGATAGCTCAAAATCCCATTTTAAATTACTAGGAGCATCAGGATCAGACGCTTATGTAGTCGCTCTTCTGATGTCATTTTTTTGGCCAAATCTTATCTTATCATCATTTTCTCAAGATCTTCAATGTTTTCATCAAAAGTCAACTCTAGTCAACCATGGCCAAACTTGGTCAATAGGACCTCCAAATCACTTCCGATCCTTCCATAATCTATTCCGAGTTTCGCTAGATCTTTGATTTTATCTATATCTGTAACCTCTTGTTGTCAATCATCTTTCTAGCGTGTCATCTTTCAATTTCGCTCCCGAGGGGGCAGGGTGATTGCATCATTTGAATCTTGTTGAATCAATTCTTGATTCAGTCTAATCTGAATCAAAAGTCCTCATCGCTTGGGGCATCTCATCACTAGGGGCATCTTTGGGCCTCACATCTTGTCATCTTGTCATCTATCTTTTAGGTATCTAAGAAATCTAACTCAGATCCTTGAGGATCAAGCTTCGTTCTGGAGATGGTTATCAAAATCTCATTAGGTATTGGGGAAATCTAACCCTAATTCCTAAAAGTCAAGCTTCATTCTAGAGATGGCTCTAAAAATCTCTTTTGGACCGTTATTTGGGAAATCTAACCCGGGTCTCAGAGGACTAAACTTCATTATGGAGATAGTCCTAAATCTACATTAATTATCATTTAATCAATAGGTATTGGGGCAATCTTACCCTGACTCCTAAAGATTGAGCCTCATTTTGGGGACAGTCTTCTCTCAAGTGGTAATCTGACCGACACCTTCACAATCTAACTTAGGCTTCAGAGAATCAGGCTTCATTCTAGAGATGGTTCTGCAACTTGATTTGATCGGTGTCTTGGCAATCTAACCTCAACTTCTGAGGGTTAAACTTTGTTCTAGAGATAATCCTGAAACCTCATCATTTGTCGCATTAGACTATTCTTTGAATCAATGCGCTGCTCACACATCAATTCAAAGAAGGGTAAAATGTAATACCCCAAAATTGGCACCTTACAATTATAATCAATTTTGGTGCATTTCTTCAAATTTCTACATCATCAAAGTCCTATTGTACTAGGCAATTCTATCTCCTAATTGACTTTATTTGACTTGGTGTCAAATGCAAAAAAACCCTAAATTTGCATTAATCATACACTATATTTAATTCCTAAATATTCAATATTTATTGGCTAAAAATCCCTATGATTAATTAATTTAATTCTAAAGTCCTAGTGCTTTTAATCAAATTAATTCCACCCCCCTTTAGCTAATACACATCAAAGAAATTAAATGTTATTTGGTTATTTAAATGGATTACTCTCATTTAGATTTAAATATTCAAATAATTCAAAAAGCCACTCATGTGGCAATAATTCATTTTCTTAATTAAATAATATCCTTCAATTTGTCTCACCTTCCTTCATGGAGATGAAGAGTCAGCCGTTTCTTTCCAAGAAACTCTTCATCCTTCTCCCGGGCTCTTCTATATTATAAACCTCTTTTTCCTCATTTGAGGAGGCAATATTTGAGAGCACTAAAACTATAGCAAATTTTTGTCTCACTTTTATATCTTCTCAAGCTTTGATAATATTAAATTTTTAGAATAATCTTATTTTAGCATAATCTTTCACTCATACTAATTAGTTTGTTTACTTTTCTTTAGACTAATTTTCATCTTTCATTTTCAAGCTTTAGATTAAATCTGCATTCTCATATTTATTTCAAGTTTTTAGTTTAATTTGCACAATCATTCCTAGTTTAATTGCAATTCAATCTTCTTATGCATTTTAAATCCTCCATTTTAGAATTGGTCTATGGTTGTTGGGCTCTCATTTTGAGAGTAAATTCAAACACCCCATCTAAATAGGAGGCGACAGGTCGATTCAATCAATATTGAGAAGTGACTAATTCATATTCATTGTCATAATTCACACATTTGAGCAATGACCATGTTGTGTCTATGGCTGAATTAGAGGTCAACATTTAGACATAAACACTCATAATGTTCTTCTTTGACCAGTATGCTGGTTTTATTCTTTTTTACCTGGTCATCAGAACTAAAAATGGTTTCCAAAGTAACCAATCCCTTAGGTAATTTGTTTGATTCCAATTGTATGACTTGGTCAATAGATTGTTCATTGAACTTATCTTGATTTGAAATTTAAAAAACATCTTTCTCCAGCAGAAAACTCAAAATCTGTTCATCACTATCAAAAACTTGCCAATTGATAGTATTATTAGGAATATAGGGTCTTACCACAACTTTCACATGTTGCTGCAACTTTTCTTTACTGATTTATGTTAGAATATCAACTGAGCACCTACAACAACCATCCTATCTACATGCTAATTTCTTGTTCTAAGTATAGAGATGATATTAAATGTAGAAAGATCTTCAATTATATCCCAAACTTTTTGGCAGTACATCCTTAAAACATCATTTTAACAACATTTAAGCCTCTTACATGATTAACAATCAACTTACTATCACCATATACCTTGATAAGAATAATCCCTCTTTTCCTAGCCCATTCAAGCCCCTAAATCAACCCTTCATACTCATCAACATTATTAGAGCAGGAAATTGAAAAGTGAAAAGCAGAGAAATACTTATCACCATGAGATGAAACCAACATAGCACCACCACCAACACCATTTTTTACCTCTAGATTTGTCAAAGAATAACTCCCATACCTCATTTTGCTATTCTAACAATTGATTTTTAGCCTTAACCAGATTAGGCATAACTGAACCTAGTTCATAAATCATATACATCCCCATACCAGTCTGTTGTATAACTAAATTTTGATCATTAAATGCATTTTATGTAGCCCACTCATCTAATAAAATGTCTGGAATGTTACTTACATGTGAACTTGGCTCTGAGAAAATAGCTAGCTCATCATCATTAAAAGATACCAGATTTGCATTAATGGTAGTAGGAACATAAGGTTCTATATGATCCTTAGCAAGGATTTCAGATTTAATTGTAACCTTGGTTTCGTACCTTATCCTAAAAAGCATATGAGACCAGTCAGAGGAGAAATACCCACCTGTACCACTCCCTTTTCTAATATCTGATATTTCAGTCCTAGATGGTATGCTATCTTTTTAGGCATGATAGAGCTTGTGGCTCCACTATCAACCATATAATTATGGACCAAACTATCACCTATGATTAGTGATACATAAAAGAGAGGAGGTTTGAAATTCTTACCTGCTGGTTTAGTGCTAGTTTTGTTAGTATTGGTAAAAATAGTGCCAACTAAAACTTTATCAGCTCAGAACAGACTTGTTCTTTTTTGACAATTCAAACTGTAAAATATCAACTTGACCAGGCATAGACAAAGGATCCCACATACTGATAGAAACATTCATTCTTTTCATATTTTTAATGATATTAAAAGGTATCATAATATGTACCTTTTGTTGAACTTTAAGAACAACAAGGTACACTTGTTGTTGTGACTACTCTTGAGTGGCTACATGAGGATTCTTTAGTTGTGCCTGCCATACTTGCGGTGAAGATGGCCCTACAATTGCTGCATATTTGTTATTTACTAAATTATCATTGTCTAGAGCTCTTTTATTTGGTCTGGTATATACATGTGTAGAGTCATCTCCACCTATTGCACAAAAATCTTCTCCTAGCCAATTCATGAAAGTGGCATATGTTGGAAGTACATCTTGATGTTTCTCTTATTCACCTTTAGGAACTGATTGTGTATTTGATGAATTTTGAATCATTAACACCTGATTAATGACTCCATTTGAAAAAGTAGCCTAGTTATGAGATTTATTACAAGGATAACACCATTTGTAGTCAGCTGCATAATTATTTTGGGCAGACACTATATCTATTATAGTGTTCAAGCCACACGGGCATAAGGTCTAGAAGACCTTTGGTTCAAATTCTTCTTATTACTAGCAACATTTCCTTGATATGGTGGCCTATTGCCTTGATATTAACCTTGATTAGGTTGTTGATACTGATTGGCAGCTTGATTTTAAGGTTGGTAAGGCTACCTAGCTTGAAATTGCTATTTTTTAAGGTTAACCAACTCATTACTAAAAGTTTGCAGCAGATTTTCTATTTTTTGCTGACTACTTTTGATGTCTTGTAACTCTTGTGAAGGACCCACAATGGTTATTTCCTAAATGGGAACAACTGGTAGAGGAGAACATGATGGTATATTCAAAGAAATGTTAGGCTGAATGTCAGGAAATATAGGCATTGGAGGCCCAAGTGTAATATTACCCGCTTCTAGTTGTATCTGAACATCACCCTCAAAAACTGTTGCTCCCTTTTTCCTTCCTAGCCTAATAGGTCACTTTTACAAAGGAACCCTATTCTAGAGTCAAAACCCAACCTTTACACTTTTCAAAGAGTTTTAATATGCTCCCAATTAGATGAATATGCAACCAATTTGATTCTATAGGCCTCCTATACCCAAAAGCCCCAAATTACTCCTCAAAAACCCCTAAAACTAGGGCTTTCTCAATCTCCCACTTCCCACCACATCCACACCTAAAACAATGGTCCTACCACATGTACGAACACCATTTAATTTGTCTTTTTTGCATAAAATTATACCCTTGTTAAGGCATATCCTTTCCTGCTACACTTGCAACATCAATTTTGTGCCCTTTTCCCACTCTTCCTCATGGTGTACACCCACCAAATCAAATTCTCCTATATCCAAATGATAAGTAACATCATACATACATTAAATGGGGTCCATTCAATGAGAAACAATAAATACATTCATTGAATAGCCCATTAAACGATTGAAAGGATCAAAATAGAGTTATTTCAATGCTCCAAAATGATCACCTACATCAAATTTTCAAATCTAAAACAAAATAGATTATAAGAACCTCCAAAACAGATATAAGATGATTTTATTATGTCCTTAGATCATCCACAATCCATTTCCATTTTTAGATCAATCAACTAAACATCAAAATAATAATATTTTTGCAAGAAAACTTTGATTTTATTGATTTCTTCAATTTGTCTGTATAAAATGCATCCCAAATCCATACCATTCTATACTTTCATCTCTCCCAATGCCTAAAATACCCATACTAACCTTTCCAACTGACCCAAAGTAGTTGGAACTTCTAACTATGCAAACTAATCCCATTTTTGGAGTTTCCCTTCACATCACAATTAACTCTTATTATTCAAATATTTAAAGTTTAAAACTTAAATTTAAATAGACTCCTAATAACCTATAACCTTGACATTGGTCATTTTGTGACTTTATCACATCATTAAACTCCTTAAGACCCCTACTTGACTCCACGTGGCATGGTATTGCCACATTACATTAATTTGGTCCTATGGTCCTGACCAGGACCATCGGGACATTTGCCACTACATTTTATTTTATTTCATTCCATTACATTTCATAGGAACTAATGGCCCAAATTACAATGTTTAGAGACCTTATAGGTCATTGTAGTATTCCAATGCTTAATGTCATCCATGTGACCCCTTGGTAGCCTTCCAAGCCTTAGGTACTCTTGCACCAAACTTACGACATGGAGAACAAAATTTTAAAGAAATTTAAAGCACATACCAGTGAAAATTATTCTTTGATTTATTGAGAAAAATGTATAAGAAAATAGATGAAAATTTATTTACAATCTCTTGCTACGGAAGAAATGTTACATAGAGTGGAAGTTTTAGTAAAATCACCGCCAATGAGAACTCCAATCCTTTTTGTTCCTCTACAATTCCAAAACATGTACCGAGAAGGATTATACTTCGAAGATTCTATCAGATTAAAGCTTTAATCAGACTTCTAAATGTACAAATCTAAATCATGACCATTTCTCTACTGGGTTCCCTTATGATACCATTTCTCTACCTACAAGACTATTTTTTATTCTAGTTTCATTGAGCCTGGGAATGCAAAATTTCAAAAAATTTGGAATAAGAAACCCTTTCATCTCGCTAATATAAATAAGGTTTCAATATCTTCTACACCTCGAGCTAGAACCAAATCAACCATTTTTCTTTTGTTTACTTCAGTTTACTGATAATCATCAACATACACTTTCATTTGTTATTCAATTTAAAAGATTCATGATGACTATTCTGATAAACCCTACCACCCATCCTCTGTTTTCAAATTTTCCTGAACTCTTTCAAATGATTTATATATTTATTACCTTGAATTTCTAGAATTACATTCTTCTGAGCCTGCAAACCATCTTCACTCATCCTAACATTTTCCATTGGAGTAAAAATCTCCTTCCCACAAATTGGATAGCATTGCCTACTTCATCATCTCCTCCCAATCGGTAGTGTGACTTATTTGTTAAAATCCATCAATTTATTTGAGGGAATTGACATTTTTTATTAGTATATTTATGAATAATTTGATTTGTGTAAAATGACTTTGAACTTCTACATTCAATTATAAATATTAACATTTATTTTGTATATGCTTAAAATGTATATTTGAACAAATTAAATGTGAAACATACTAATTATATGTGAAATGTTTTTAAACTATGATATTCACTTTATTCTCTTTTCTGTGTTTAAACTTTGATAATAATAATTTTAGTGCATTTGTACTTTTACATATGCATATATTTGAACTTTCACATTCACTCTTGTGAAGAGTGTAACTTAATTTTGACAATAACTTGTACTGTATGTTTAAAATTTAGTGTGAAGTGTGCTTGAACTTTGGGATTTATTTTGTGGGTAGTTTGCATTTTGACTTTATTGAACTTAGTATTTTTATGTGTGTTAGAAAAATCTTTTGTGAAACATGTTTATATTTGGATAAACTCCATGTATGTTTGAATAAATTTGCATATCTATTTAATATGTGGTTAAACTATGGCATGAGTTTATATTTTTCTGTGAAATATGTTGTAATTTTTAAACTAATTTTATATGAGTTTTATTTATATATTTGAAAGCTATTTTTTTATTTACTTTGTGTATTAGTGAACTATCGCATAATCACCTTGTATGGTGTATGTTTTAAATTTGTCATGTTAGCAAAGTCCATGTGTTTTTTTTCTATGTGGCATTTTGAATAAGTATTTATAAGTGTGTATAAATATTTATAAGTGTGTATAAATATTTATAAGTATTTATATGTGTGAATAAGTATTTATAAGTATTTATAAATGTTTATAAGTATTTATAAGTGTGAACAAATGTTTATAAATGTTTACAAATGTGAATAAGTATTTATAAATATTTATAAGTTAAATAATTGTTTATATCATAATTGTGAATAAGTATTTATAAATATTTACAAATGTTTATAAGTGTGAATAAGTGTTATAAATATTTATAAGTGTAAATAAATGTTTATAAGTATTTATAAATATAATTTATAAGTGTTTATATGTGTATATACCTATACATGTGCAACCCATCGATTTTGTCAAGCGAGATGTGGATGATGGGATTGTCATTTACCACCTTCATGATATAATTTCCCACTGAGTTACTTGTAAACGCTTCCATTGGGAAGATTTTTTGCTGAACAACATAATCTATTTGAAGGTGGAAGATGTGAATGCAATCTTTTCTGTACATATATCTGATGATGATCTAGATGACATTTTTTTGCTCTACAATGTTGCCATCAAACGTGTTGTTCATAGGTTCATTGGTAATAATATTCTTAAGCTGTAGGTAAAAAGATGTTTCTTCCTATCACAGTTGTTATTTGTGTCTGTGTCCAATGCCATGGACCTCCTTCAATATTCTTCATTGCTAGATATCAATTACACTAAGGTTGTGTGTCAAATATTTCTTGGGTTTAACAAGTGTAGTAAGGTTGTGAGAAGATTTGTAATTTTGGGGCTTTTGGGCTTTTTGTGCGACTGTAATCAGGATGGCCATTTTGGGATTGTGTGTACTAATATTGTCTTTGTATAATCTTGGCTATGGGTTTTATGCTATGTGGGCTACTAGTTGATTGAAGAAGAAGCTTCTATGGTTTTCAAATTTGGTGCCCAATATGACTATCTTTGTTTCAAAAGCCATTGGATGGTAAGTTTATTTGTTGCTAGTTGGACATATGCTAATGGGAAAGATGATGATATCAATTGGCCTATACTGATTGGGGATGCCTTGTTTTTTGTCTCACTATCTTCTCTTTATTCCTTCATTAATGGGGTGCCTGCACATGTTCTACTTGGGAGTTTGATTTTAGCTGCATTTCATTTTTTGGGCATAGTATTGATGATGAATTCAATATGGATGTGTATAGGTTGTTCTGAATATTTCTAAATTATATAATCTTTATGTGTTGAGCCCTCATACACATTTCTATTGTAATGGTTAGGTTGTGGATCAATTTTTCTCTTATGTACACAGGCAAGGATCTAGAGTTTTCTTGCTAATTCTTTCTCTAAGGAGCCCCCCGAACTAGTTATCAATATAATAAAAAATATAAGTGCATTGTCACTTTTTTCTTAAAAAAAACTATTTATAAGTGTGAAAAATGTTTATAAGTATTTATAACTATGAATACGTATAACTTATAAGTGTGAATAAATATTTATAAATGTTTACAAATGTGAATAAGTGTTTATAAGTGTGAATAAGTATTTATAAATGTGAATAAGTCTTTATAAATATTTATAAATGTGAATACGTGTTTATAAGTGTGAATAAGTGTTTATAAGTGTAAACAAGTGTTTATAAATATTATAATTGTTATATTTATAGGTTTTTATAAGTATGGATATGTGTTTATAAGTGTTTATAAGTGCGAATAAATATTTACAAGTATTTGTAAGTGTTAATAAGTATTTATAAATGTGAATAATTGTTGATAATTGTTTATAAGTGTGAATAAGTGTTTGTAAGTGTAAACATGTGTGAATAAGTGTATAAATGTGAATAAGTTTTTATATATATTTATAAATATTTTATAAGTGAATAAATATTTAGAAGTGTGAATAAGTGTTTATAAGTGTGAATTAGTATTTTTAAGTATTTATAAATGTGAATAAGTATTTATATATGTGAATAAATGTTTATAAGTTTGAATACATGTTTATAAATATTTATTAGTGTGAATAAGTGTTTATAAATGTGAATTAGTGTTTATAAGTGTTTTCTAGTGTTTATAAATGTTTATAAGTCTTTACAAATATGCATAAGTGTTTATAAGTGTGAATAAATATTTATAAATATTTTGAAAATTAAGCAAAAATAGGTTTTATAGGGATCCGAATCCCAAATAGTAAAGGATACAGATAAATAGTTAAAGCAACTGGACAGAACAACAAAAAAAACTAAGTTGGACACAAAACAACCCTAACATGCAACACCAAAATAGAGTAGGAAACAAAATTAATGAAAACAAAAAAATAAAATAGGGTCCACCAACCTCTCAATTTCTAAATGGAAGCTTCCATCTTCTTCACCAACTTTATCATATACTTCTGGTTCTCCCTGAGACCTTCAATCTCCTTGCTGGCCGAAATATCCTGGCTCTTCTTTGGTCTGGTTCTGACTCTTTTTTTCTCTTCTTTATAAGTGTGAATAACTATTTATAAGTGTGAATAAATATTTATAAGTATAAATAAGTGTTTATAAGTATTTATAAATGTGAATAAATCTTTATAAGTGTTCAAAAATGTTTATAGCTATTTATAAATACTTATAAGGTGTGAATAAATGTTTATAAGTATTTATCAATTTGAATAAGTGTTTATAAATGTGAATACATATTTATAATTGTTTATAAGTACTTATAAATGTGAATAAGTGTTTATAAGAATTTATAAGTATGAATAAGTGTTTATAAGTGTGAATACTTATTTATAAGTGTTAATAAATGTTTGTAAGTGTTTATAAATATGAATAAGTGTGAATATGTTTTTATTAAAGTGAATAAATATTTATAAGTGTGAATAAGTGTTTATAAATGATTATAAGTGTGAATAAGTGTTTATAAGTTTTAATAAGTGTTTTTAATTATTTATAAATGTGAATAAGTGTTTACATGTGTGAATAAATATTAATAAGTGTTTATAAATGTGAATAAATGTTTATAAGTATTTATAAGTGTGAATAAGTGTTTATAAGTGTGAATAAGTGTTTGTAAGTGTTTATAAATATTTATAAGTATTTTAAAAAGTGAATATGTGTTGATAAGTGTGAATAAATGTTTATAAGAGTTTATAAATATTTATATGTATTTATAAATATGAATAAATATTTATAATTGTGAATAAATATTTATAAGTTTTTACAAATGTGAATAACTATTTATAAATGTGAATACATATTTATAAGTGTTTATTAATATTTATAAATGTGAATACATGTTTATAAGTATTTATAAGTGTTTATAATTGTGAATAATTGTTTATAATTATTTATAATTGTGAATAACTATTTTTTTGGTAAAGTAATGTGGGAAGGACCATTACCAAATAAGCTTGTATTGCTCCACCAGTAGTGGCCGTTATTGCATCATGAGGCTTTCTTCTCAGTTTTGTGGAGAGTTATCCCTTTGGCAGTTTCTTGGAGTATTTGGTGGGAGAGGAATAAAAGAATCTTCTGGACAGAAAAGTCATATTTGGAACAGGTTTGTGCCCAGATTGAAACTTCAATCTCAGAGATGGTGAATGCTCACACTTCCAACATCAAATCATTATCCTCTACATTTACTTCTTTTGACAATTTCATTCTTAACAACTGGAAGATTATATCAATCCCTTTTAGGGGAGTCCTTGTTGGCAAAATTCCTAAATTATAGTCTCGAAAACAATTAAAATGGGAACCCCCTGACTTTCAATGGATCAAAATGCATTTTGATGGGGCCTCTAGGGGCAACCCGGGCTGTTCTAGAGAAGGTTGTTGATGCAGGGCCCTCCGTAGGTCATAATCTCATACAGAAACTTCCAAAGGTCATAACTTTTGACTCAGGTCTAGGTTTTTGCTGAAATTTTTGGGTGCATGCCTCAGGTGGTGGCATTTGTTTTTCCAATGGATCTCAGATTGATTGGGGTCCATTTTAGCACATTTTCAGGAGTTGAAAGTTTCATCTCGGGCTTCGAAATCAGCTTTTATTTTTTTTTCTCTAGTTTTTAGAAAGTTATGTTTTGTAATAAATCTGGAGATATGTTTCTAATCTCGGATATTAGTTGGCAATTCATTCTAACTTAGTCGAGGGCATGTTTAGGCAAAATATGAGCTTTTTAGGTGTTGTTTCAAAAATTACCAAAAATGGCAAAACAAACACTTGTGGAAAAAAAATTGCCAAAAAGGGTAATTTTTGGATTTCTTGTTTTTTCTAGTTTTTTGGTTACTTAAGAGTTTGCAGTGAATTGTAGAGGCGGTCAGTGATAAATGAGAAAATATTGAAGGTTTCAAATCTGTGTTATTTGTCTTGTGATTGAATTTATTGTTAACAGAGTGTGTTGTGCTACATCATTTGGTATCAGAGTGGGAAGATGGCTGGGAGAGGAAGAGGAAGAGGAGGCATAACGCTGATGCAAAGATTGATGTTGGATATGCAGAGATAGATTGAATGACTTAGTGAGTGAATGGATAATCAAAGGATACAAGGAGGGAATGAATCTGATGAAGAGGGAAACCAAAGAGGTGCTGACCAAGATGAAGAATATATAGGAGAGAGGCTGGAAGAAATGGGCTATGAAGATAGAGTTCTCAGGGCTTTGGAAGCAAGGAGTGAATCAATCAAGATTGACATTTCAGACTACACTGGTAGTCTTAAGCCAGAAGAATTAATAGACTGGCTAAACGAGATGGGAAATTTTTTTGAATGGAAGCCTATGATAGAAGAAAAGAAGATGAAGTTTGCATGCACAAAACTAAAAGGACATGCAATGATATGGTGGGATCATCTCCAAAAGGAACGAACTAGAAAAGGAAAGGAAAAGATTAAGACATGGAGTAAGATGGAGAAAAATCTCAAAGAAAAATTCTTACCCATGGATTATTCACAAAGCCTCTTTCGCAGGTTCCAAAATTTGAAACATAACTTGTCTTCAGTGCAAGACTATACAAATGAATTCTACAAGCTATCCATGTGCATAGAGCATCAAGAAAATAATGAGCAGATGGCTGCTAGATATACGAATGGCCTAAAATTCTCCATCCAAGATGAGTTGAGCATGCATCATGTCAATAGTATGGAAGAAGCCTACCAATTAGCCCTGAAGGCTGAAGAAAAATAGAATAGGCAATATATCCAGAGGAATAGAGGTGGTCGAAGGGGTACCTAAACCCCATTTCGAGGAGGTTATAATAATGGTTGGGGAGATCCCTTTCAAGGATTAAAAAAAAATATAGACACTAGGCAAGATCCTCCAAATCAAGAAAGAGGAAGGGGGTTCCAAAGAGGATGAGGCTACGAAAGTGCAAGAGGTTAGGAAAATCAAAGAAGGCCTTTCACTTGTTTTAGGTGTGGAGAAGAAGGACACAGAGCCTTTGAATGTTCAAATTATAACGTACCAAAAAGAAATCAAGGAGAACAGCCTAGAGTGAACTTGGTTTAGCCAGAATTCATAGAAGCAAGAATAGAGCAAGAAGTCCTACCAGACGTGGGAGAAACTCTCATGATGAGGAGATCAATGATCATTCTAGAGAAGGAAGAAGTCCCTGCAAAGAAATCTAATGAATCGTGGCTTCGAACCAACATCTTCAAAACTAGATGCACCTCAGGAGGAAAGGTATGCCAAGTTATTATTGATGGGGGTAGTTGTGAGAATATGGTAGCTAAGGAAATGGTAGAGAAATTAAATTTGCAATGTGAGAAACATCCTCATCCTTACTGTATTGCATGGTTTAAGAAAGGAAATGAGGTTATTGTTGATAAAAGATGTTTGGTTAGGTTTACTATAGGAAAAATCTTTAAGGATGAGATATGGTGTGATGTTATTCCTATGGATGCTTGTCATATTTTGTTGGGAAGGCCATGGAAGTATGATAGGAAGATCATGCACGATGGAGAGAAAAATACATATACCTTCTGGAAGGATGACTCTAAAGTGACTCTCTTACCACTTAAGGATGAAAGGAAGAATGAGACCATGTTGTCTGCAAAGGATGTTGTCAAAGAAATGAAGGTGATAGGTTGCTGCTATGCATTGGTGGTAAAAAAAGGAGAAGAACTAGAAGACATAATACCACATGATGCAGTAAAGATACTAGAAGAATTTGCTGATGTTATTCCAAATGAGCTACCTGAAGGTCTCCCACCAAAAAGGGATATACAACACCATATTGATCTGATTCCTAGAGAAACTCTTCCTAATCAAGTAGCTTATTGACTGAACCCAACACAACATGTAGAGCTGAACAAACAAGTAACATAACTAGTTGAGAAAGGTCTAGTTAGAGAAAGCATGAGCCCATGTGCTGTGCCAGCATTGTTGACCCCAAAGAAGGATGGAACATGGAGGATGTGTACTGACAGTAGAGCAATTAATAAGATTACTATCAAGTATCGATTTCCTATTCCTTGTATAGAGGATACGATGGATGAATTAGTAGGGGCCAAATACTTCAGCAAGATTGATCTATGAAGTGGATACCACCAGATTCAAATCCATGAAGGAGATGAGTGGAAGACAAATTTTAAGACTAGGGATGGCTTTTATGAATGGATGGTTATGCCATTTAGGCTTTCTAATGCACCAAGTACATTCATGAGATTGATGAATACTATCTTACGACCCTACATTGGTAAGTTTGTTGTAGTTTATTTTGATGATATCCTAATTTATAGAAAAAACAAAGGAGACCACCTACAACACTTGAGGATCATCCTGAGTGTACTGAGGAAAGAGAAGCTCTATGAAAATTTAAAGAAGTGCAGATTCATGCAAAATAGTTTGACTTTTTTGGGTTTCTTCATTTGTGAAGATGGTGTTCAGATGGACCCAACAAAGGTCAAGGCAATACTAGAATGGCCTAGTCCATCTAGCATAATAGGGGTAAGGAGTTTTCATGGGTTGGCAACCTTCTATAGAAAGTTCATTTGGAATTTTAGCAATATTGTAGCGCCCATCATAGATTGTACGAAAGGAAGGGAATTCACATGGACAACAGATGCTGAACAGAGTTTCCAATTCTTGAAGAAAAAGGTAACTAAAGCTCCTATATTGGCACTTCCAAATTTTGATAAAGTATTTGAAGTAGAGTGTGATGCTTCCCATGTTGGGATAGGTGCTATTCTTAGCCAGATAGGTAAACCAATAGCCTTTTTCAGTGAAAAGTTAAATGATACAAGGAAGAACTATTCTACCTATGATTTAGAATTTTATGCTATTGTTCAAGCCTCAAGGCATTGGAGGCATTATGTAGTCCCACAAGAATTTATACTATTTACAAATCATTTGGCCCTGAAATATGTGAACACACAGAAGAAATTGAATAGTAGGCATACTAAATGGGTGTCTTTCTTGCAATGGTATAATTTTGTTTTGAAGCATAAGTTTGGAAAGCAGAATCAGGTTGCTAATGCCCTAAGTCAGTGTGTTACACTCATAACTACAATGGAAACAAAGGTCATTGGTTTTGATGCTATTAAAGTTTTGTATGAGGCTGATGATGATTTTTGGGAAATTATAGAGAAGATTAAAGAACCAGGAACTAATCTTTTGGATCACATGAGAGGAGAATACTTTATGTAGGATGGTTACCTCTTTAAGGGAAACAACTTTGTATACTAGCTAGTTCCATGAGGGAAAATATTATCTGCGAATTTCATAGCGGTGTTTTGGCTGGTCACTTTGGGAAGGACAAGACAATAGCCTTGGTTGAAGACAAATACTACTAGCCAAAACTAAAAAGGGACATTACTAAGTACGTGGCAAGGTGCAGAATCTATCAAGTGGCTAAGGGTCACTCCCAAAACACAGGATTGTATACACCTCTACCTGTACCCATGGAGCCATGGATAGATGTGAGTGTGGATTTTGTATTGGGGGTTTCCCCACACCAGTGAGGTACAAATTTTGTCTTTTTAGTTGTTGATAGATTCTCTAAGATGGATCATTTTATTGCTTATAAAAAAACTAATGATGCCACAAGGATAGCCAACTTATTTTTCTCAGAAGTTGTTAGACTCCATGGCATTCCAAAGACTATCACTTCTGACAGGGATACTAAGTTTTTGAGTCATTTTTGGAGGACCTTATGGAAGAAGATGGGAACACAGTTGCAGTTTAGCAATGCCTACCATCTCCAAACTGATGGGAAAACTAAGGTAGTCAATCAGAGTTTGGGAAACCTGTTACGGTGTATTGTTGGTGAAAAGCCCAAGTAGTGGGACTTGGCATTGCTTCAAGCAGAGTTTTCTTACAATAGTTCTGTTAATAGATCAACTGGAAAATCTCCTTTTCAGATCGTATATGGTAAGAATCCTTAGGGTGTTTTGGACCTTGTACAACTCCCTATGCAAGACAAAATTAGCGATTAGCGATGATGGGGAAGTATTTACTGAACACCTTCAACAACTTCAACAAGATGTGAGGAGTAAATTACAAGATAGCAATGAGTGATATAAGGCTGCTACAGATGCCAGTAGAAGGAGACAGGTATTTAATGCAGGTGATTTGGTGATGGTGTACTTGAGGCATGAGCGATTTCCCACTGGCACATATCATAAGCTGAAATACAAAAAGACAGGTCCTTGTCAAATTTTGAAGAAGATCAATGATAATGCTTATGAGGTTTGTCTACCAGATGATCTGGATATTTCTCCTATCTTTAATGTTTCTGATTTATATGCATTTCATGGAGAACTACCTAAGCCAGCCAATATAGACAAGGTGGATTGGAATCACTACCTTCCAAGCAAAAAGAAGGAAAAGATTTTCCACATTCTGGACAAGCAGTCTACAGTCACCCGGAATGGTCATTACAATCGGTACCTGATTCAGTGGGAGGGATTATCGGCAATAGATAGCACCTGGATCTCAGAATGGGAAGTGATGAAATTGGACCCCACAAAGTTGCAATAGTTCATAGACAACCACTTGCAGGAGCTTCCTTCCTTTAAAGAAGGGGAGAATGATACAGGGCCCTCCGTAGGTCATAATCTCATACAAAAACTTTCAGAGGTCATAAATTTTGACTTAGGTCTGGGTTTTTGCTGAAATTTTTCGGGTGCATGCCTCGGTGGTGGCATTTGTTTTGCCAATGGATCTAGGATTGATTTGGGTCCATTTTAGCACATTTTCGGGAGCTGAAAGTTTCATCTCGGGCTCTAAAATTAGCTTTTAGTTTTTTTTTCTCTAGTTTTTAGAAAGTTATGTTTTGTAATAAATCCAGAGATATGTTTCTAATCTCGGATATTAGTTGGAAATTCATTCTAACTTAGTCACGGGCATGTTTAGGGAAAATCTGAGCTTTTTAGGTGTTGTTTCAAAAATTACCAAAAATGACAAAAAAACACCTGGGGAAAAAACTACCAAAAAGGGTAATTTTCAGATTTCTTGTTTTTTCTAGTTTTTTGGTTACTTAAGAGTTTGCAGTGAATTGTAGAGGTGGTCAGTGATGAATGAGAAAATATTGAAAGTTTCAAATCTGTGTTATTTGTCTTGTGATTGAATTTATTGTTAACAGAGTGTGTTGTGCTACATCAGTTGTGTGTTGGGAGGGAAAATAAATCAATAATCAGGGCTACGTATGGTAGATTACTAGATGGAATGAATAATGTGGCCGAGGAAAGGGTCCTCCTTAGTGGGGTCAAGTTGGCCCTCAAACTTGGCATTCAATGCCTTCACATAGAAGGGGATTCCCAGGTCATCACCTCTTCGATTATGTCTAAATAGGTAGTTAATTGGGAAATCAATTATATTTTATAGGAAGTATGGCATCTCCTCCCAAGATTCTCAAATTAAAAAGTTACTCATTTTTATAGAGAGACAAACAAATTGGAAGATTTGCTTTCTAATTTGGGGGTGGATATGACAGATATCAATTGGGATTGTCAGGAATTAGTAATGAATAAAAATGCCATCCCTGAATTCCTAATGGATGAGGTCCTGCTAGATGTTTAATCTTATGCTTGGATATATTTCGGTATGTGCAAAGGATATTTAAAATTTGATCTATCGATTTCGCAAGGGAATGAAGTAAGTTCTATGATGTTATCATTTATCCTCTTGTTTCCACCACTCGACGATGCCCAAATTTAATTGCTTCTTCATCTTCTCGTAGATTGATGCTTGTTGATTATTTCAATGTGTATTGTGCTGATGGTGGCACATACTTCATGGGACTTTGTCACGCGTAAGGGTAGAATTTTGTTAAACCAAAGTTCTAGAACTCCAGTAACTCTTCCCTGATTGTGTGGTTGCAGTAAATTTAAAGGTAAAGATTTGGCAGGTGGCCCTTCTGATGCTCATTTATGAGTAAAGTTCATTGGATAGATGATTTGCAGCTTCTTTGTCTATGTTCCAAGCTTTTGGGGTTTTTTGGATCTTAGTCTCTTTATGGGTCTTTGAGTAGATATATAAGAATCCACTTATGGATATCTTTGTATGGTCACAATTTGAATGAGTTTTGTTCAACTTCGTGTTATCAGTCTTCAAGTTTGGTCTTGGGTCAGCTCTACATACTTGTACAATGTATTGCTCTTGGGTAATGTTGGCTTGTATCTTATGTGAATTTCTATGGCTTCATGTTAGCAATTTTGTATTGAGAAAGGATTTTGGGTTTTCTTTCTAGTTCTTTCCTGATTGGTCGGTCTCTTGAACCAGTTTTATTTAAAAATTAATAAAAAATCTTGTGGCTTGTCCACTTTTGCCAAAAAAAAAAAAAACTATTTATAAGTGTTTATAAGTATTTATAAGTGTGAATACATATTTATAAGTGTGATTAAGTATTTATAAGATTTTAGAAGTGTTTTAAAAAGTTTATAGTTATTTATAAATGTTTATATGTGTGAATAAATATTTATAAGTATGAATAAATATTTATAAGTATTTATAAATCTAAATAAGTGTTTATAAATATGAATAAATATTCATAATTGTTTATAAGTACTTATAAATGTGAATAAGTATTTATAAGTATTTTTATATGTGAATAAATGTTTATAAGTGTGAATAAATGTTTATAAATATTTATAAGTGTCAATAAATATTTATAAATGTGCATTAGTGTTTATAAGTGTGAATAAATATTTATAAGTTTTTATATATATGAATAGGTGTTTATAAATGTGAATAAATATTTATAAGTGTTTATAAGTGTGATTAAGTGTTTATAAGTGTGAATAATTATTTATAAGTGTGAATAACTATTTATAAGTTTGAATAAGTGTTAATAAATATTTATAAGTGTAAATAAGTGTTCATAAATATTTATAAGTGTAAATCAGTGTTTATAAGTATTTATAAATATGAATAAATATTTATAAATGTGAATAACTATTTATATGTGTGAATAAATATTTATGTGTTTATTGTAATACTCTAAAAATGGGTTATAGGTTCATTAACCTCCTACATCTTCAATTTGAACGAAATCGACATCGAAGTCCTAACCTACGACACATCTGAACATTATCAAAATCCTAATTGATTTTATCATAAATTTTGCATAGGGGAATATTCTTAGCAATATTCTTATTTATTCTAATTATCTTTAATTTAATTATTATTTGACGATGAATCTTATTTATCCTAAAGTTTGATTAATTGAATATTCTGAATATTTAATTAATTAGATTAATTCTGCCACTTAATTATTTAATTAGATTTAATTCTATTTATTCCCAATTATATTATTTAATTTTGACAATAAATCAAATCTCCTACGAATAATTGATTAAATATTTATTTAATTGATTAAATCCAAGTTGTCAATATTTAATAATATAGTTTTGAATAAAAGTTTGATTAAAATAATTGATTAACCCACAAATCAGTTATTTTTAAATTTAAAATCAGTTAAGTTGAAGATAAATCACTTTATTTATTTAATTAATTCATGATTATTTGTGCACATTCAAAGAGCAGTTAAAGTTTAAATCAGAAAATCAATTCAAGTTGTTATCTTTTTGAAACTCAACATCTATTTTGAGTTCAAAATTGATCTAAACTTTTGATTTGAGTTAAAAATTTGTTCTTGCATGATTTTGCATGATTTTATGAGTTATCTATTTCTAATTTCTTGTTAACTCAAAAATCAACCTGAGTTCACCAAGAGTGATTTATGACTTTTTCTCAATGCATCCTTAAGCCCTGGATTTCTATAAAATCAAGGCTCAGCTCTTTACAAATCATCTATAGAATTTGCATACTTACTCTCGCGAATTGACATTAGAGGAATCATCAAGCTTCTTGCGAATCAACGTTTTGTGAGATCAATCTTATTTTCAATTCATTCTAGTTTCATATTTCATATAATTGTTAGCTTAATTTGCATATCATTTCAATCCATTTAGATTAATTTATTATCAGTTTTTCTCATCTTATTGCATAAAAAAAAAGAAAAAAAAGATTAATTTGCATTCATATTTTATTGCTTTCATCATTTAAATCCTTCGTTTAGGTGTTGCATTGTCACTGATCTCGGTCTAATATGAGAATACCATACTTGCACCTACTAGAAGGCAGTAAATCACCTAGTTAGCTATATTGTTCTTATTTGCATATTTTGATTTTTGCTAACCTCTAATGTTTTACTAAAGTGTTGTGTCTACAACTAGGTACAAAATTCACACACATATTTCTGGCACCCACCGTGGGGCAACCCATCTTTACATGCTGGTTTTGATTTTTTTTTTGGAGCTAAAACCCTAAAGTTTCAAAGATTTAATTTTATCTCCCAAATAGCTTATATTTTTGGTCTGAATTTTTTTTTTTAGGTTGAATACATATCAAGGAAGCTTCCATAAAAAAATTAGAATTTTTTGAGATGTTTTGAATTTTTAATAAATTTTTCTTGATTTTTTTGAAAAAATTAATTTTTGATGCAAATCAGCATATTTTTAAATTTTTTTTACATTTTCGGAAAGCTCTTTAAATTATATAGGGGGTCTATTCTTTGTATTTTAAATTTGGATGCAATATAGTAGCTCAAATAGTCAATTTACAAAAACTAGTCTATTTTGGTAAAATGGGTCTCTAGGGCTCAAATGAAGAGATTTTTCCAAAATTTTTACATTTTTGGAAAGATCTCTATTTTTTAGTAGGGGTCTTTTTTTTTAATTTCTATTTTTGTGGCCGAAATCATATAAAAAAAATTAGATCTTGTTGACTAGGTTAAATGCAACAAAAAAATAAAATTTTGTGATGGGTATGCACTTATTTTTCACATGGTTCAATGAATGATATGAGTTGTCATTTGGATTAGTTTCTAGTTATTATTGCTCCTAATAATTGATTTTCAAATCTAACCTTAGGGTTTTCATAAGTTGAATATACGTTGCATATCTTGTTTGCTTGTTTTCTTGTCGGAGAGTTTGTGGCTTGTTTGCGTGGGATTGCTTAACAAAGCTAAAAATTAGGTAAAATCTACTAAGTACATTGTGAGGGAATTCAAGTATTCTAATACATCTGAAAACATTTCAATTTGGACATAAAACAAATATCTCACGTGTCTAGCTTGAGTGCCTTTCCTGCTTTCATAAATCAGACTTCAATTTTTGGGCTATAAAACAAACATAGATTTGCTTTTTGCATATCTGTTACACATAGTAAATAGGCCCTATGAACACTATTTGTGGATGATCTTGAGAGATTGAGCTTCTTTCGCTTGTTTATTCATGCGAAGCTCCTCTTGATGAAGGATCCCCTTGTAGGTAGGGAAGGTACTGAGAAAGTCTCACGTTCTACTAGATTCGTGTGTCTTCAACTTTTGATTGATACATTCTCTCTCTGGAGAGATTGATAGATCATAAGCGGTTGATGTCATAGATCTTTGTGAGATAATCTTGATCTTAGCATGTCGGATTAATCTTTCTACTTTGTCTTGGTGAAGTGAAGAGGTTAGGGGATTATGCTCTACTTCCTTTTTAGATAGTACTAGAAACCCAGATCCTTGAATCTAATCTAGTCCCTCTGTGGTATCTTTTGTGAGTCACCTTTAGAGAGGGTTAACCATAGTGGACATTCCCTTAATTGGGTCAACCACATGGATGGAACCTCAAGTGGTAATAGCCATTTTCATTGTGGTAGCAACAGTCACTATATAAATGTCCTTGTGGAAGAAATCTTCACAGGTGTGGTCTCTTGTTGGGCTGTCAGATCTCCCTAGCAGCTCCTGATTGATTAATTTCTCAGACTATGTCAAAACCCTGATGCGCTTGGATTGGAGTTTTCCCTCTTGAGATCACAAAATTTGTAGAGTTAGACCATTACTACAAACCTTAGTGAGGCCAAATCTTTTTTATTTTTCTAGGAATATGTGCGTTATTGAATTTTTTTTTGGAACATACACAATTAGCACTTCTAGGGATTAGCACAATAAGTCACTATTGCTTGTTCATGCGCAAGGTTGATTTTGCCCTTTTTCATTATTTTCAGATGATTTCTTGCTTCCCTTGCTTTCTATTTTGCGTGCTTGATATCTTCTTGGTTACTTGAGACAAACTTTTACACAGATCTTCAAAAATTGGAAAGAAAAATTTGCAAACAAATTGGTACTAAAAACTGAAAAATTGCAAATCTGAAGCAAAAATCCTTTTTGGTGTCAAAAGTCATCCTAAAATTTCAAAACTCGTATCAAAGCCAAAGTCAAAGTTGTCAAAGATCGGTCAAATTTGTTAGAAATCCAATTTTACAGCCTATTTCCAGAATCTATCAAACAAATCATTGTGTAAGGAACATAGTAGAACCTATAAAAAATACATTCATTTTCCTAAAGTGGTCACTTGAGTCTAATTTAGCCTTTTGATTTATCGATTTGAGTCTTTTTCATCTTGTGTCAAAACCTTGTCAAAATTATCTTGAAAATTCAATCTTTTTACTAAACGACTAAGTGTTGTGAGCTCGTGCCCACCATCTATTGGGCATCTACCCACACTACTGTGGAACAGTATCCTTCATTTACATCCTATCTATTCTTTAATCACTTCAATCTTGACAAGGTTGCATCATTTGATCTTCTAGAATCAATTCATTCTTCAGTTGTCTTCATCTTATTCTTTGGCTTCACCCAAGGTTAATGGTAGAAACTAGAGCTTTGTCACACAAGAAATTTGGAGAGGTATCCCATAAAATACCTCTGAATACTCTCTAGGCCCCAACTCTTGAACAAATCTACAATTCTGGTCTTTACGAAGATGACGGTGTTGGCAATTTTTGATTGAAAATTGGTTACGTACCCCCTCCATCAACTCATAGAGGTAATCAACAAACCCCACCTCAATCTAATCTAGGGAGCCCTTAAACTCCTAACATGTCTCATGGAGGGACACATCATGGGTCTCAAGGACACCAATCTCAGCACAGTATGGATTGAGAACCTACACCTTCTGAAATTGTTTGATATCAAAACGATGATGACTTCAAAAGAATGATGAAACATTTCTTGAAGGAAGATAGAGAAGCATACTTTTTAGAGTTAGCTCATCAAGGAGCTAAACTTCCTCCAAACTTTAATGTGGAAGATATCATTACACATGAGGAAGAAACTCCTATCATGGCAATGATGAAATAGATGCATGCCATGCAAGTCAAACTTAACAAACTTGAGAAAGAAAAGGAACCTAAAGAGTTCTCCATGGAGGCTCTATGCCCTTTTCCATTTGATAAAGACTTGTACATGCCACCATTCCCTAAAAGAGTGGAGATGCCTAAATATGATAAGTATGATGGAAACTCTAACCCTCAAGATCATGTCAGAGAATTCTATACTCAATCTATGAAGTTTATGCATGAACCAACCTAGTTAATGCATCTTTTCCCTCGATCTCTGGGAGGAGCAACCATTCATTAGTTCTCTAGAATGCCCCCTACTATCAAAACTTTTGAGGAGTTAATCAAACTATTCTATCAACAATACTCCTACAACATTCAACATCTAGTCACCATGATCGACATCTGCAATCTGAAAAAATATCCAGGAGAACCATTCTTGACATTTCTCAAGAGGTGGAGGAATAAATTCTCTCTATATGCTAGACCTATTACAGAAACTGAGAAGCTGGAAATCTTCATCAACAATCTTGTTCTAGAAATCATCTACCCTTTACAAATGCAAAAGCATACATCTTTTGACAAGATGGTAGATAATGCGATCAAAATTGAGAAAGTACTTGTGAAAAAAGGAGACATCACACTTCAAAAAGACAAGTATGATTCTGGATCTAGTTCTAAGGACAAGAACAAAAATTGGAACAAGAATAAAGGCATTGTCACAAATGGCATTGTTGATAATATTCATGCCCCATCTAAGGCACTTGCTTTCAATCTCACTGTTGGTACCCAAGCCATCAAAGCTTCTAAAGCCAAAGCCATAGAGTCCAACAAGAAGTCATCTAATTACAAACCTTGGGCTACAGATCCTAACCACAAATTCACTCCTCTTGGAGAATCCTTGGAATCAGCCATGAAAACTCTGTTGGCAAACAAAATCATCTACTTGCTTGAGATGAAAGTCTTTGATCTAGAACCTAAATCGAAATGGTGGAGAGAGAATGATTTCTGTGAATTCCATTGCAATAAAGGTCATAAGACTAATAACTGTATTCACTTGAAGCACATTATACAAGACAAAATTGATAATGGTGACATGAAAATTGACAATCATAAGAGCAATAACAATCATACAACATTCACAAAACCATTTCCTAAACATGGTAAAGAAGATTCTTCTTCTCAACCTAATATGGGTGCTAAAGTTAATTATGCCTACTCAAGAAACAATGCTGTTATCAATATGGTTGAACCATGCCTATCTAAGCATTGCAATGTCATCACAATTATAAGAAGAGATAGAGATAATCAATTGGCTAATGTAGTTACTTGATCACAAGCTCAGGCACACCTACAAGGACAAATACTAGATTCATCAAATGTCCCTAAGGTGCCTTTCAATCTTTCATCTGCTTCTAAACATAAGGCTACATCTAAATCTTCAAATCCTAAAGACACGAGGCCTACTTCATACAGTATTGTCCAACAACTCCAGCACACAAATGCTAAAATCTCCATGTTTGAGTTGCTTCAAATATCTCTAGCTCATAGAGCCATTCTAGACAAAGCTCTGCTTGGATCCAATGTTCCTGATGACCTTGATTTAGATAGATTCCAGACTATGGTAGGTCATCTTACATCTCCATAGTACATTTCCCTTTTAGAGGAAGATGATAAATCCTTGAGTCATCCACATAATCAGCCTTTGCATATTGAAGTCTTGATCCAAAACCGTCATGTCAAAGATGTGTTGATAGATGGAGGCGCTGGCCTAAACATTTTTTCTTTTACCTTGATTACACAATTGGGATTTTAAAAAATGGCCATTGATCCTAGGAAGAAGATAACTATCAAAGTATATGATGAGCAAGAAAGATCTTCTAAGGGAACTATTGTCCAACCTATCAGAGCAGGTCCTATCATTAGAGATACTATATGTCAAGTTCTTGATCTACCTTTGGCTTACAATATCCTCCTAGGAAGACCTTGGATACATGACATGAAAGCTATTCCCTCTACATTCCATTAATGTTTAAAATTTCATTATGAAGGAGTTGAGGTGAAGATTCCAGCTGATCTGTATACAACTTGCAATACCTTGAAAGAGAGTGCTGATAAACTTGTTCCCAATAATAGAGAATCTTCCACTAAGAAACTAGATGTTGCTTCAAAATCTAAGATGGAAGACATTGCTAAAGAGGTTAAGATCAAAGAAAATGGTGTGGGAGAATATACTATAGAGCCAGTCTTATCTTTGACATCTCTCCCTATCTCTCCTAAGTCTTATGGGCAAACTCTGAAATAGTCTAAAACAGAGTCTAAAGAACCTCTTGAAACATATAAAGGAAATTTTGTTGTAGAACAAGTATCTAAACAAGAGTTCGAAGAGGATGTAGTTGGGCTCACATGGCTATACAAAGATGAACCTAAATCTCAAGTGGTTAAAAAATGTGATGCTAAAATACCAAATATCCCTTGTAAGTCATATGGCCTAGGGGACAAATTGATCACAAAGATGGGATATAAAGGAAAAGGACCTCTCGAACTACAGGGTAAAGGTCTTCTGTCACCTCTTGATCATTATGGCCGAGAAAACAAGAACACAACAGGTCTAGGATACACAAAGAAACCTTTTTGTCTTAGCAAGAATTCCCCGCATGTATTAGAACAGATTGAGCCTTCCGTAGCAAATCAACTAAAGGGAGAAATAACTGAACAATCTGAGAGTGATGATTTAGGAACCACTGATGAACTCATTCCTTATGAGCATTTTCCTAAAGAAATAAAAGACCTCCTTGAAGCTGAAGATGATCCAATAAAGAGAATTAATGTAGTAGAAACACAAGAACCTACTATAGAGAAAGAGATAGTTGCAACAAAAGAACCAGCTAATCTTGAAGGCAATCAAAAAGAGGAAGGTGGTAGTTATTCTGAGACAGATTCCCACAAGTATGAATTCAAATCAGAATCTGAGGGAAATCCTTCCTGGGGTATTCATCCAGACTTTACTCATGTTCTCAGATTTCCTAGAGATCTAGATGAAGAAATAAAAGATGAATCAAATGACTATGAATGGGGAGTCATTCCAAAACTAGATGAACTTGTTACAGAAAATTATGTTGATGTTATTCACCAATATGCACCTCAACCTAACATAAGTCTAGAGTGAAGTGATGAACTTATCGAGTCTGATCCACTGATGGCTGAAGTAGATTTCCACAATGACATTGAGCCTATTCATGAATTGAATGTCTTAAGTTGTAATATCACCTTTGAAATTGAGTGTCGGGTTAGGACCACTGATGATAGATCCATATCTGTAAACACTCTTTCCCAATCTTTCACCACTTTGACTATCCAACGCCCTGACCTTCTTGACATAACATCCACCAACTTGAACCAAGGTATTTATACCTTTCCCAATGACTATGCCCTTGATTTCTACCTAAATGCAGTTGATCCTATGATGAATTCCATCAGTGAACCAAGCATTAGCATGATAGAGTCAGACATCAAGTATCTTAGTCAGAAAAATAAGAATAAGAATAAAAAGAAAAGGAGTTCTAAGGGTGAAAACCACTTTGTGGTAGTCTTAGAACCTACAAAAATAAAAATAAAAGATGTATCCGAAGGTGAAAACCTCTCTGAGTTGCCTAAGGATGAGATATTTGATGTCCTTCTGAGTCATTTATAGGATAGATCTCTAGTTCTAATTGAGACCACTCAATCTATCAATTCGGGAACAGCAGAAGAACCATAGTTGATCCATGTAGCACAATCTTTATCAGAGGAAGAAAAGAAAAAATTTACAACATTCCTAACAGAGAAGAAGATCAAATTTGCATGGAAATATTCAAATATGCCAGGGTTGGATCCTGATCTTATAATGCACCATTTATCTATCGCTCCAAATGTTAAACCTGTTAAGCAAAAATTGAGAAAGATACATCCACATGTTGTACTCTTGGTCAAAGTTGAATTAGAGAAGCTCCTAAAAGCTAGATTTATCTGAGTTATTGATTATGTGGAATGGATCTCTAATATTGTACCTATTTCTAAACCAGAAAAATTAATAAGAGTGTGCACTGATTTCAGAGATGTAAACAAAGCATGCCCTAAGGATGATTTTCCATTACCTAACATTGATATGATAGTAGACATGATTGTGGGCTTTGAGATGTATTCTTTAATGGATGGTTTCTCTGGATATAATCAAATAAAAGTTGCTCCAAAGGATTAAGAGAAAATTACTTTTACATGTGCATGGGGTACCTTCTGCTGGAATCTCATGCCATTTGGGCTTAAGAATGCCAGTGCTACATATTAGAGAGCTATGACTTCTATTTTTCATGACATGATGCCTAGGACTATGGAGGATTATGTTGATGATACTTTAGCAAAATGTATGATTAGAGCTGAACATCTAAATGACTTGAGCAAGATACTAGATAGAATGGAAAAATTTAGTCTCAGACTAAATCCTACGAAATGTGCTTTTGGTGTCACTTTTGAAAGCTCTTAGGATACATAGTTTCAAAGAAGGGCATTGAAGTTGATCCAGCTAAAGTAAAGGTTATAATGGAGATGCAACCTCCCAAGAACATTAGTCAAATGAGGAAATTGCAAGGTAGAGTTCAATCTATCAGACGCTTCATATCTTAGCTAGCAGACATATCACAACCTTTTACAAAGACATTACATAAAGGTTTGACCTTTGCATGGAGCGAGGAATGTGAAAAGAACTTTAATCATATCAAGAAATATCTATCAAATCCTCCTATCTTGATGCCTCCCATTCAAGGGAAGCCTTTGATCTTATATGTCTCTACTACAGATACATCACTGGGGGCATTGCTTGCACAACATGATGAGAACAAGAAGGAAAGAGCTATATAATATATCAGTAGAACATTGGTGGCATACGAAAAGAACTATTCAATGATTGAGAAATCTTATCTAGCTATGGTCTTTGCATCACAAAAATTGAGACATTATATGTTGGCTCATACTACACATTTAGTATCTAAGATTGATCCACTAAAGTACCTACTAAGCAAAGTTGCCCTCACGGGTAGATTAGCCAATTGGGTCATGCTCTTAAGTGAATTTGACATTGAATATGTTGAAAGAAAAGCTATTAAAGGCCAAGTTATTTCTGATCAATTAGCATATGCACCTTTATTTGGTGATACACCAATGCAAATGGAATTCCTAGATTCCTCTATCATGAATCTTTCTTCTAGAGAATGACAATTATTCTTTAACGACTCCTATACATAGAATGGATTTGGAGTAGGCATATTGTTCATAACTCTTCAAGGATACTCAATCCCAAAAGCATTTAGAATCAAGTTTCCTTGCACAAACAATATTTTTGAATATGAAGCCCTTCTTAATGGCATGAAAATGGCAATTGAGTGGAGAGTAATAGAATTACACATTCATGGAGACTCACAATTTGTAATCCATCAAGTCAATGATGTGTACCAAAATAAAGATGAAAAGCTCATTCCATACAAGAGAATGGTAGATGATCTAAAGAAGTATTTCATATCTATCACATTTGAACAAATACCTAGAACATAGAATAAGGCTGCTGATGCAATGGCAACATTATCTACTTTATTACAACAGCTTGAACATGAGCTACACTACGAGTTCCTGGTGGAAGCACTATCTTATCCTGCATATGACTCCCCTGAAACCCACATGATTTGCACTATTGTAGGTCATGATTCATCTAGATATAAAAACCTATTCTCCTATCTCAAAGACCAAATCATCCCCGATACCTTTAACCGTCATGAAAAGAGATACCTTATTTTCCATGCCTCCCGATATGTCATCATTGGTCATGATCTTTAAAAATGAGGTCTAGATGGTACGCTCCTTAGAAGTTTAGAACGAGAAGAGTCTCAACATGCATTAGAGGAAGTCCATGAGGGTATATGTGGGTCACACTTGAACAATTTAACACTAGCTCAAAAACTTATTAGGGCTGGGTACTATTGGCCGGCAATGGAGAAAGAGTCTATCAAGTTTGCTAAGAACTATCAAAAGTGCCAAGTACTGGGCAACTTAATTCATGCTCCAGGGAGAGATCTAATTTCCTTCACTACACAATGGCCTTTTCATCAATGGGCCTTTGATCTTATAGGAGCTATACATCCTCATTGTTCTAATGTACATACCCATATAATCATAGCTACAGATTATTTTACAAAATGGGTAGAAGTAGTCCCTTTGACACAAGCAATTGGAAAACAAATATCTATGTTCATCTTGAACTACATCATATGCCTGTATGGTATTCCACATTCCATAGTCACAGATAATGGTGGAAAATTTAAGAACAAAGACTTGGATGATTTATGTGCCAAATTCAAGATTACACAACATTGGTCATCTATCTACTATCCTCAAGGGAATGGACAAGCAGAGGCTTCTAACAAGAATCTATTGAAAATATTGCACCATACAGTTAATAAAATAGGAAGAGACTAGAATCTCATGATCAATTCAACTCTCTGGGCCTATAGAACAAGTATCAAAATGCCCACTGGGGCTACAACTTTCACTTTAGTTTATGGGTCTAAAGTAGTACTGCCTATTGAGGTTGAAATCCCATCACTAAGAATCAGAATGCATGATCTAGTAACTGATGATGACTACAAAGTGTCTAGGTTGCAAGAACTTGAACTACTAGATGAGCACAGACAAGCAACGTATGATCATCTCAGAGTATATCAAAAGAGAATGTCTAGAGGTTACAACAAGAAAGTTAGACACAGAGAATTTCAGGTTGGCAATCTAGTCTTGAGAGAGAATCCTAAAAATCAATCACATAGAGAGCACAAGGGGAAGTTTGAACCCAATTGGCTGGGTCCCTTTTTTATCACTGCTACTTTTGGCTTTGGTGCCTATCAACTCTCAATGACTGAAGGAGAACAACTTTGAGAACTAATCAATGTTCTCCATCTGAAGAAATTCTACGCCTAAGGCATTCAGTCTATGGTAAAATGTCCTTAAAAAATCTTAAAAATTGGAAAAAGTCCTAAAAAAATGAACATCTTGGTGAAAACCTAGTAATAGGTGCCTTGATGATTCACAAAAAAAGTAAAAAATATCAAAAGTACAAAAAAAATTGGGAAAATGAAAAATACAAAAAAATGAGAAAAAGAAAAAGTGCCTTGGTGAAAACCTGGAAACAAGCACCTTGGTATCAAAAATAGAATCTCTGCCAAGATGGTGAAAACCTGGCAAACGGGTGCCACTTGTTTCAAAACACTCCATCTATCAGTGCAATCTTGGTCTTTCCCAACTTTTAGTCTTGCTTTAGTTTGTACATATTTCCTAGTTTGTTTTTGCATTCCTATTTTCAATAAGTCGGTCTGTACACCAATCAACTCAAGCGTCTGTTTCTTAACACTTGGGGGAAATCAAAGTCATATCCTATGGCCTCCAGTACATCTTAGATGAGTCGTATCCAATCAGAGTCCTTTGCAGCTTCATCCAAGTCAGTCAGTCAGTCTCCTCTCTAGAAAGGATTTTGCATCTACAACAACGCAATCAAACATCAAACTGAAAACAATCTATGCTTTTTACATGCTTTTATCTCCTTGTCATATGCTTACTGATTTGCATTGAGATTTTTGCATATTATGTCCTTTCAAGCTCTTCGATGATGTCCTTTATAGGATTTAGAGAGTGATGACTGGGGGCATGATCTTTTTTTTTGTTTTCTACTTTATGTGAAAATCTAACAACTTTGAAAATTTTGGATTGAAATGGTGTCCGTCTATAAGTGCCTCTATCTTGAATTAGATGGCCATGAGTACCTTGACCATTGATACCCATAAAATTAAAGGAATTTTGATCTAACTATTGTCTTTTTGAGTGAGTTCTTTCTCCTATTGTGAAATGCGATCTTACCTAAGGATGTGAATGATAAAAGGTCACTATGGGTAATTCACATTGGATTTAGAATGATTTCTTGACTGTTTGATGTGTTTGCATGCAAGGTGTATTCTGGTCATCAGGACGTTGATGTTATGATGATTATACAAATTGCAATATTAAAATGGACATGATATTCAGGTCATCCTAGCATTTGTGCCTTGGTGCTTATATCTACTCTGACATTCTGAAATAAAATCAATATTCATATGTTTATGGTTATCTAACCAGTGGGCATTGTATTGATTCCTATGCATACAAATCAATATTCATATGTCTATGGTTTCATAACTAGTGGGCATTGTATTGATTTATCCAGTTACCTAGAAAGTTCAATGACGATAAAAAATTGACACATGATCAGTGACTAGGTCCTAGGTCCTAGGTTTGCATTTCATTCTGCACTTTGCATGATTGCATGATCTCATATATTATTGAATTAAACTTAAATGCTTAAACGATTCTTCAAAAATGCTAAAAACATATCATAAGAGTTGAATCTCACATGAAGGTTCCTCCAATGAAATAGCAAGTAGAATCCTTTTTCGGGATCAAAATCAAAATCTGAGATTGTTTATATTATTCACTACTTGCATAATCAACCTTCAATCATCAAAGAAATCCATAATTCAACTTAACTGATTATCTTACATCAAACTATCAAAATTTCAACTTGGTTAACCATGGTCAACTCATGGTCAAACCTAGTCAAACTTGGTCTTTGGGACCTCTAAATGATGCAGAATGCATTCCTGAATGTGTATAACCACTTCTCAAATCAATTAACATGCTTCTAAACTATAAACACTGACTTTTCTTGTCAGATTTCAATTTTAATCCCGAAGGGGGCATGACATTGCACATCATTCAAAGTCTGTAACTCAATTCTGTCAATCAATTTTTCCTCAGTAATCAAGACAACAACCATGTTTAGTTGCTGATTCATCTAAAGTCCTCATCGCTTGGGGAAAATCTATTATCTCTTGGGGCATATCAGATTCATTGAGATCCATATCAATTTGGTATCCTAATCAATCTTGTAAACTATATCAGCTTTTCGTAACCATCGATTCATTTGCGTAATTTCCTTGTTTCTTCATAACTGATGGGTTTAGGATGTGATACCAATATGATTCATACAAGGACATTGAGGTCTGGAATTGGTCACTCACTTCTTCACAATCATAAGGTTCAGAATCAGGTGTTTTGGCACTTTTTTGTAATCACCGGTTCATTGTTGATATAGCTAGCATCATCTCAATTCTTGGTCATTCTGGGCCTGGGTCAATATCTTTCAATCTTTAATCTTTCAAATCAGTTTCATATGTATATCAAAACATAGACTATTCTTTGAACCACTGCGCTTTGCACAGTGATTCAAAGAGGGGCAAAATGTAATACCCCAAAAATGGGCTATAGGTTCATTAACCTCCTACATCTTCAATTTGAACGAAATTGACATCGAAGTCCTAACCTAAGGCACATCTGCACATTATCAAAATCCTAATTGATTTTATCATAAATTTTGCATCGGGGAATATTCCTAGCAATATTCCTATTTATTCTAATTATCTTTAATTTAATTATTATTTGACGATGAATCCTATTTATCCTAAAGTTTGATTAATTGAATATTCTAAATATTTAATTAATTAGATTAATTCTGCCACTTAATTATTTAATTAGATTTAATTCTATTTATTTTTAATTATATTATTTAATTTTGACAATAAATCAAATCTCCTATGAATAATTGATTAAATATTTATTTAATTGATTAAATCCAAGTTGTCAATATTTAATAATATAGTTTTGAATAAAAGTTTGATTAAAATAATCGATTAACCCACAAATCAGTTATTTTTAAATTTAAAATTAGTTAAGTTGAAGATAATCACTTTATTTATTTAATTAATTCATGATTATTTGTGCACATTCAAAAAGTAGTTAAAGTTTAAATAAAAAAATCAATTCAAGTTGTTATCTTTTCAAAACTCAACATCTATTTTGAGTTCAAAGTCGATCTAAACTTCTGATTTGAGTTAAAAATTTATTCTTGCATGATTTTGCATGATTTTATGAGTTATCTATTTCTAATTTTTTGTTAACTCAAAAATCAACCTGAGTTCATCAAGAGTGATTAATGACTTTTTTTGAATGCATCCCCAAGCCCTATATTTCTATAAAATCAAGGCTCATCTCTTTACAAATCATCCACAGAATTTGCAAACTTACTCTAGTGAATTGACATCAGAGGAATCATCAAGCTTCTTACAAATCAACGTTTTGTGAGATCAATCTTGTTTTCAATTCATTCTAGTTTCATATTTCATATCATTGTTAGCTTAATTTGCATATCATTTCAATCCATTTAGATTAATTTATTATCAGTTTTTCTCATCTTATTGCATCAAAAGTAAAAAAAAAATAGATTAATTTGCATTCATATTTTATTGCTTTCATCATTTAAATCCTTCGTTTAGGTGTTGCATTGTCATCGGTCTCGGTCTAATATGAGAATACCATACTCACACCTACTAGAAGACAGTAAATCACCTAGTTAGCTATATTGTTCTTATTTGCATATTTTGATATTCGCTAACCTCTAATGTTTTATTGAAGTGTTGTGTCTACAACTAGGTACAAAATTCACACACACATTTATAAATGTGAAGAAGAGTTTATAGGTGTGAATAAGTGTGGACAACTGTTTATAAGTGTGAACAAGTGTTTATAAGTGTGAATAAGTATTTATAGATGTTTATAAGCATTTATAAGTATTTATAAATATGAATAAATATTTATAAATATGAATAAATGTTTATAAATATTTAAAAGTATTTATAAATGTAAATAAATATTTATAACTATGAATAAACGTTTATAAGTTTTTATAAATGTGAATAAGTGTTTACAAATGTGAATAAATATATCCAAGTGTATATAAGTATTTGTAAATGTGAATACATGTTTATAAGTATTTATAAGTGTGAATAAGTGTTTATAAGTGTAAATATGTGTGAATAAGTGTTTATAAATGTGAATAAATTTTTATAAGTGTTTATAAATGTGAATAAGTGTTTATAAATATTTTTAAATGTTTATATGTGTGAATAAATGTTTATACATGTGAGTATATGTTTATAAATATGAATAAGTATTAATAAGTGCGAATAAGTGTTTATAAATGTTTATAAATGTGAATAGGTGTTTATAAACGTGAATAAGTGTTTATAGGTGTGAATAAATATTTTTAAGTGTTTATAAATATTTATAAGTCTTTATAAGTGTGAATACATATTTATAAGTATTTATAAATGTTTATAAATATTTTAAAATGTGAATAAATATTTATAAGTGTGAATAAATGTTTATAAGTTTTTATAAATGTGAATAAATGTTTATAAATGTGAATAGATATTTATAAGTGTTTATTACTATTTGTAAATGTGAATAAGTGATTATAAATATTTATATAATAAGTGTTTATAAGTGTGAATATGTGTGAATAAGTGTTTATAAATGTGAATAAATTTTTGTAAGTGTTTATAAATGTTAATATGTTGTTATAAGTGTTTATAAATATAAATAAATGTTTATAAGTGTGAATATATGTTTATAAATGTGAATAAGTGTTTATAAACTTGTGAATAAGTGTTTATAAGTGTTTATAAGTGTGAATAAATGTTTAAATGTGTGAATAAATGTTTTTAAGTGTTTATAAATATTTATACGTGTGAATAAATATGAATAAATATTTATATGTGTTTATAAACATGAATACATATTTATTAGCGTTTATAAGTATTTATAAATGTGAATAAGTGTGAATAAGTGTTTATAAGTGTGAATAGGTGTTTATAAGTGTGAAAAAATGTTTATAATTGTGAATAAATTTCTATAATTATTTATAAGTGTTTATAAGTGTGAGTCAATATTTATAAGTATTTATTATTTTGAATAAGTGTTTATAAGTGTGAATAAGTGTTTATATGTGTTTATAATTGTTTATAAATGTGAATAAGTGTTTATAAATGCGAATACATTTTTATAAGTGTAAATAAGTATTTATAAGTGTTTATGAGGGTGAATAAGTGTGAATAAGTGAATAAATATTTACAAGAGTTTATAAGTGTGAATAAGTGTAAATAAATGTTTATAAGTGTGAATAAGTATTTATAGGTGTTTATAAACATGAATAAGTGTTTGTAAATGTTTATAAGTATTTATAAGTGTGAATAAGTTTTTATAAGTGTTTATAATTGTTTATAGGTGCTAATAAATATTTAGACATGTTTATAGGTGTGAATAACAATTTATAAGTGTGAATAATTGTTTATAAGTGTGAATAAGTGTTTATAACTATGAATAAGTGTTTATAAGTGCAAATAAGTGTTTATAAATATGAATACATATTTATAAGTGTTTATAAGTATTTATAAGTGTGAATAAGTATTTATAAACAAATTTATAATTGTAAATAAGTGTTTATAAATTTGAATAAGTGTTTATAATTATTTATAAATATTTATAAGTGTGATCAAATATTTATAAGTATTTATAAATGTTAATAAGTGTTTATAAATGTGAATAAATGTCTATAAGTGTTTATAAGTGTTCATAAGTGTTCATAAGTGTTTATAAGTGTTTATAAGTATTTATAAATGTTTATTAGTGTTTATAATTGTGAATTAGTATTTATAAGTGTGAATAAGTGTTTATAACTATGAATAATTTTTTTTGGCAAAAATGGCAGAGCAATTATAATATATTAATAATTTAGTATTGCTTTACACTACTTTAAGAAGCTCAGGGGGAAAGAAGCAGGGAAGAAAACCCCTCCTCCTTTCCATTCACATTACAAAATGGGTGTCCAAGACATACCCAAAAGGAACAGATTTATACAAACAAAAGATCCCTTAGAAAGCCCATGAGAGGGGCATATCAACCCCAAAGGGAGGAAAATCAGCTAAACAAAATGAGAAAACTCTGAGAAAGAGAAGAGAAAACTCAAAATTTGGAGGCAGGAGGCACACCCACTTTAGTCTTCCCCTTCATTGCGAATATATGTGTTTATATTTGTGAATAAATATTTATAAGTGTGAATAAATATTTATAAGTTTTAATAAGTGTTAATAATTGTTTATAAGTGTGAATATGTATTTATAAGTATTTATAAATGTTTATAAATGTTTATAAGTGTTTATGTGTTTATAAGTGTGAATAAATGTTTATAAGTGTGAATAAAACTTTATAAGTGTTATAAGTATTTATAAGTATTTATAAGTATTTATAAGTTTTTATAAATATTTATAGTTGTTTATAATTGTGAATAAGTGTTTATAAATATGAATAAGTGTTTATCAACGTGAATAAGTATTTATAAGTGTGAATAGGTATAATTTATAAGTGTAAATAAGTGTTTATCAAAGTTTATAATTGTGAATAAATATTTTTAAGTATTTATAAGTGTTTATAAATGCAAATAAATGTTTATAAGTGTGAATAAGTATTTATAAATATTTATAAGTGTTTATAAGTGTGAATAAATGTTTATAAATATTTATAATTGTGAATAAATGTTTTTAAGTGTTTATAAGTGTGAATAAATATTTATAAGTGTGAATAAGTGTTTATAAATATTTATAAATGCTTATAATTGTGAATAAATGTTTATAAATGTGTATAAGTGTTAATAAGTGTTTATAAATATTTATAAATGTCGAAAAGTGTTTATAAATATTTATAAGTATTTCACTACTATATTTGACCTCATTTTTCTACCAAATTTTTTGACAATCAATTAAAAAGGTTTAGGTTGGTCGGATTATAGAAGGAAAACTTCCTTTTTTTTTTAATCCATGCCCGTGTTAGTTGAAATTTTGACCAATACAATGTAGGTCAAAATTTCGACCAACACGGGCATAACTTTAAAAAGAAAAAAGATTTCGTATCTCATTTTATTTGGAGCGCGCTCCAAATGAAATGAGATACAAAATATTTTTTCTTTTAATTTGGAGTGCACGAAGGAGCTGGAGCCTACGATTGTTTGAATTGTTATTTAGTGAGAGTAAAAGGAGGCCTACCTGCCTATGAGGGTTGCCACTGTGATTTGGTGTAAAAGGAGGACCGTCTGTAAGGATTTCCTTACTCTGCATTTGTCTGGCATTATTTTTTTTGGTTACCTACTTAGGTCCCATGAGAATTGTGCTAGGGAATCATGTATTTGGTATTTGCTAGCACCTTTTTGATCATTGTTTATATACATTTGATTCAGAGATGAACTTGCAAAACCCTAAATTTCTAAATCACTGCATCATGTTACACTGTAAATGTAGTAGTGTTAGGTTTATGATTGTAAGGTTGGAAGAGGAAATATTGCAAACAAGATTGAGAAAATTGTGTTTTTAACATTTTTTACTGGTATTTGTTTTCTGTCAACTTTGTGTGGATTGGAATGTCAAATCTAACTCCATAGGAAGTCTACCTGGAGTCATAGCTTTCAATTGCGATTGGTTTGAGATCATTTGGTGGAGAAATCTAAAAGAAATCATGTGATAGTCATTTATAGTCCATTTTTGATATAAAACTATGGCAGTCAGCTTTCTACAGTCAGCTTTCTATGGACTCTTTTAGATCAGGTGTGATTGTCTACACAATATGGCTTCATAAGTGCTTAAAAAGACCCCAAATAATAAAGCAACCATAGATTCCTTGCACTCCCAAGACTCCAAACCTTCATCAGTCTTTAATAATGTCTAAAAATGAACAAACCTCAAAGGAATAGGGCTCAGTCCACCGAGAACCCCAAAATCCCCAAATTTAGCACTTCTAAACCCTTAATCCAAGGGTTTCTTCAATCTCCTATCTCCGATCACTTCTAGGTCCAATAGGTAGTTGTTTCACCATTATATGATCATTATAAGATGATCCAAATCATAATATATGTTCCTCCTTCAAACCAAATGGCTATTGTTGTAGCATACCAAGCAAGTTCATTAAGTTTCCTCTATCACCCAAACATTCTTCCTTCTCATTACATTAATGGATTAGGGAACTATAGTACATGATAATACTCAGTCATTCCATGTGTTACAATGGTTAGAGGTCATGGAATGACCATATTCAATTGGAAACTCACAAAACTATCAAAGGAATGGTTGAAACTACTTTGCCAGTCATAATTAATTGAGTAAAAATACAAATACAAACCTCACAAATGCATAGATGTGGTCTAGGATCAATATCTAACTATTCCAAATGTATTGAAATGTAAGAAAATGACAAAATGAATCCAAAATCAGTCTAAGAACTCAAGGAAAGTGCATTTGAAAGAAGTTTATTTATCAAAAACTTAGTATAAATATATAACCATACTACACCAATCCATCTCTATTCATACCATTCATGAAAGAAGAAATAAATCAATAAGGATTCTGACTGTACCCTCATGGGTAGTGATAGGGTATGTTGGAGAATAATTTATATTTCATTAAAAACCCAAGTATGTTACATTATTTCTTTGGCATTTATTGATTCTTCTATCTTCCTTTACTCCACCATGTCTCAAACATACACATCCATGCTCTAATAAGCCTCTCCAACCGGTTTACAACCTCCATGTAACCAGCAATAGTTAGTTATTAATTGTTTGGCTTAGTTTGGAATACACAAATTATATAGATGTCACAAATGTACAGATGTGGTCTAGGATCAATATCTAACTATTCCAAATGCATTGAAATGTAAGACAATGACAAAATGAATCCAAAATCACTCTAAGAACTCAAGGAAATTGTATTTGAAAGAAGTTTATTTATCAAAAACTCAGCACAGTCCATACACTAGGCTTGTTCTACCGTACAATGAAACTTTGGCATATTTGATGGACTCCTAGAAACCACCCCAACCAATCCCAATTGGTTGGATGGATTATTTTGCACTAAAACATAACAAAATCCAATTCCCTCCATTTTCTAATAACCGTTGCATTTCAAATTTTTAAAATTTGCAACATTACAAATTTGGAGTTTTTGAAACTTTTAAAGATAATGAACCCTTAAGACTTTGAAATGTGACCCAAATGAACTTATTAAGCATTATTAAAATCAAATCTAAACTATTATAAACTTGTAACACCAAATACCATCCTAGGCTCTTATTTTGGTCCTAAGGCCTATTAGGCCTTTTAAGACTTATTACATATTTTCCATTTGCATTGCATGGAATGACCTTATAGGCCATTATAGGTGCCAATACATTCCAATTGATGTCTTTAGATTTCATTAGGTGCATGGTTGTCATTATGGACTCTTGGTAGTCTTTGGATGTTCTAGGTGCCCCTGCACCATGTTCACCACCTTTGAAAGGATTCTTGTCCCAGGAATCAATCCTAGCATTGGATGTCTGAGTCTGAACCTATACTTTAGGAATATGGTGCCTTGGCAGTTGATTCTTTCTGCCCACTGGACGTCCACATTTGAACATGGTTGTTTACTGGCTGCCCTTCAATAGGAAACTTGACTGTACCTATTTGAACATAGTTCAAATCCCAAAAGTTTGCATTTCTAGGACTGTGCAACATTGTCCTATTCAATCCTTTGTCCTTTTCTTCCCAAACTTGATTTTTCCTTCCTTCTCTTCCCCTCATTGAAGAACCTCCTCTATTGCTACTATTCTATCCAAAAGCTCTTCTTTCAAAATTCCATCATACATAGGGATATCTCCCCTCACCTTATGCTGCTCATTCTTCATAGCCTTGAATATCCTAATTGTCCTCTGCTCTTCAAGATCTATTTGGGAGAAGAGTGGGAGAAGACAATTTGAGATTTTGAAGACCTAGAATCCCTTGTTGAACCCTTAAAGTTGATTTATCCTTTAAAGAGTGTTCCAAGGTGGTGGTTCGAAGTTGAATGAATCCTAGATTGTAGATGAAGTGTGGAGAAAATTTTTGTTGACATCAGAGGGATATAAAAAAGAGGGTGATCATTAATGCAGATTTGGATGCAAGGTACATTATGGAGCCATGCATATTCAAGACACATTGTAAGTGTAGATACAAAGTTTTTAAAGTTATAGTTTCAAATGGTGTGTTTTCAAATTTTATTTCCATTGAGATGGTTCAGAAGTTGAATTTTCCAAGGATACTACATGAGAGGCCATATAGGGCACATGAGATTAATGTGGAAGACCAAGTTGAGGTGATAGAGCAAGCACAAGTGAGCTTTAGAATTGGGCCATATGAGGACAGCCTATGGTGTGACATCATTCTCATAGTGGATTTTCATTTGATCCTTGGGAGAGCATGGAAGATAAGTAAATGTACTTTCCATGATGGAGCAAAGAACACTTACACATTCTTGGATAAAGGAAGGAGAGTTGTGTTGCAGCCCTTGAAAGATGAAGAAGTGTCATGGACATTGACAAGGAGTGTTGGTATTTTGGAGTGGAATGGACTCTTGGGGAGTGAAGGGAAGACAACAGACAAAAGGATAGAAGAGAAGATTGGTGAGAATGCTAATGACATCATTGAACAATTAGTAGAACACCATATAAAGTGTTTTTGAACATAGATGCATGTGAAGATGAACAGAGAGAAGTCAAAGTATGAGGATACTCATGAAGATGATAGGATTGAGAAGACAATGAGGATGTGTGGGCCACAAAAGGAAAATGCTCAAGAAGTTGAGATAACAGAGATAGAGAAGGGAATTGCAGAGGTTGCTGATGAACTAGATGAGTGCATGGATGAAGGAATCCAAGTTGGGACAGTCAAGTGTCTATTAAAAGTTGCTATTGAAAAGATAGAAGATAGGGTTGTGAAGAAAGCCATAGATGACATGTTTGCATGCCAAGGAGGATGGCATTGGAATGAGAAGTTGAAAGAGGTCTTAGAGGTGACAAGGACCTTAGAGAGTGAAGAGTCAAAGCTCTTGAAGATAGTGTTGTAGAAAAAATCCACAAGTTGGCATAAGAAGATGAGGAAGAGAGTTGTGTGGCCTATTTAAAGGCTTATGGTAGAGAAGAAACTACTGAATGGAGGACTCACTGAGAGAGTTCAAGGATTTTTTGATGAGGAGAGTGTACAAGTTTCTAAGAGTTGTATAGAAACCAGTGGTCAAGAAAACCTTGTTTATTTTTGTTTCTAACACTTTTATGATAGGTTTTTCGGAGTTTGATAGTGTTCACCATGCAAGTGCTATTTTTGCACACATCTATGGGAATATAAACATGAAGGTTGAAATATTTAATTCTTGGCATGAGCACATAATGTTTGATTTCAGGGACATAAAACACATGAACATGGAATACTCTTTTGTTGTAGGTCCTCAAAAAGAAGTGGACAAAGATTGGAGGAAACGAAAGAAACTCCCAATCCAAGGGACTTGGATTGATTTGATCCTTGGGAGTATGGTGTAGGGAACCCTGACAAAGTCATGAAAAGGGGTCACTTGAACATGGCTCTTGAAGAATGATCATAAAGATTATAGGATCTAAAAGATCAAAACATGAATATATCAATGTAATTGGACTTATGGTCCATTTTGTGAATTTGATGGAATGTCATGTAATAAGCCTAAATCTATAAAGGCATGAGTTGATGTAATAGGAGTTAAATAGTATAGGATCTTCAGGATCTATTTGTTCCTCTTCTTCCTCTCTGTCCCCTTTCTTATGGGTTTCTTCCTCTTCTTCACTATCAACACCTTCATTTTCTGCTCTTCTTTGATTGGATTCCAGTGCTTCAAGCTTGACCAAAAGTGCATTGTAAGATTCTTGCAACCTTGTGTTCTTCTCCTTCAACTCCTGGATCTCCTTGTTAGTACCTGCATTCCTTGGAGGTATTTTCACAAACAATAGTCAAAATTCTTTAGAAAAGTGTTCCTCTATCCCTCTAAGGCACCATTTGTTTTAGATAATTTAATTTTAACTTTGGTTGTGTTAACAAAACTATGTTGACTTTATTTTGTAGTTGCTTAATATGAGAGTTTGTAGATTAATATTTCACAGATACTAGTGTGCCATAGTTTCCCATCTATAACTAGTGAGATGCACATAACTCATGTACCTCATGCTAGTGTGCTTAGATACCTTGTATAAACTATTTTTCATTAGACTAGACATTATCCAAATAGTGAGTATTTATATAAATTTCTATAAAAAATAGGTGGTCCTCCTTTTACACCAATTAATAATAGTGACAACCCTCACAGGCGGTTGGATAATGTCTAGTCTAATCCAAGCACACTAGCATGAGGTACATGAGTTATGTTCATGTCACTAGATATAGATGGGTATTAATGCTCAATTGAATGATACATTCCCATATAAATGTGAACTCCTATTAATCTAAAAACTCTCATGTCTGACAATATCAAGTAACGAGTCATTCTATTTGAGAAAGACCATAGATGACAATATCAACCTAGAACAAAATAAGGAGTATGCAGAATTTAGTGATTGTATCTTCCATTAGAGCCACTTCATATGCACAGGTGATGAACATGCAAATTTTCATAAGTGCTATTGGGAGCTTACCTAGCAACACATGTACTATTGTGAAAATCACCACAAATCTATTTTCTGTTGGGTCTAGCTCCCAGTATTGCTTGGTCAAATATGCATGTTTTGCACCTGTGCATATACCTTCTATGATCAACTCTTATATGCACAGGTGATGAACATTTAGATTTTCCTAAGCAGTACTTTGAGTAGTCCTCTGGCACATGTACTATTGTGAAAATCATCACAAGTCCATTTTTTGGAGGAAATCTCATAGTACACATGTTTGGAGGTCTGAAGGAAACAAGAGAATTTGAAGAGTCACGAGTCTTAAGATTGTACTTAATATAGCCAAGCTTCATTCAATGGTACATTCAAACATGAAACAAACCATTCTTAAACTAGATTAAACTAGTAAACCAAAGGACATACTGATTATAAGTAAACTAGTAAACCAAAGGACATGTTGATTAACATAACTATGTTGACTTTATTTTGTAGTTGTTTAACATGAGAGTTTGTAGATTAATAGGAGTTCATAGATACTAGTGTGCCATAGTTGCCCATCTATAACTAGTGAGATGCACATACCTCATGTACCTCTGCTTACTAGCCATTACCTTAGAAAAATGAGCAAGAAACCAAAAAAGAAATGATTAGCAAAAAATGTTAATTACAATCATTTCTTTTTTGGTTTCTTGCTCATTTTTCTAAGATAACGGCTAAGTGGAGCATCAATATTCTCATCATTCCTCTCTCTCTCTCTCTCTCTTACTGGTCCTTTGACATGTATTAAACATAATCAAATTTTCAACATATTATTATCATTCTATTTCTTTATTGTAAAGATGCCATTGGTTCAGTTTTGTAATTTTTTTTGTGTTAAATGAATTGAAAATAAAGGTCTAATTCTATAGATTGTTGATGCAGAGCCCTCTACTATCACCTTAAATAGGCCAACTCAACTTGAGGATTCAACAAGAAACTTTAATGGAATACACCAAGAAGTACCAAATGATGAATGCTCAATTGTTATAATGGCAAAGAAATATCAGAACGGTCCATTTCTAGAACTTGATTTTTCTATAGTCCTAATGATTTTTCTTATTTCTTGAACATTATTGACATACTTAAATGGAATACACAATACCAAATGATGAATGCTCAATTGTTTTAATGGCAAAGCATCAGAACCATCCATTTCTAAAATTTGATTTTGTATAATCTTAATTATTTTTCTATAGTCCTAATGATTTTGAAAATTGTTGACAAAGAGTGTTTCTTTTTTTGATTAGAGTATAAATGATTTTTCTATAGTCGTAATGATTTTTCTTATTTCTTGTCTTTTGTCCCTTTTTGATTTCCTATGTCTGTGCTTCGTGATAGGATTTTTTCACCTTCTTTTGATGGTATATTTCATTCACTCTATGTGGAATACTATTTTGTTCACTATTTTATTTCAGCTTGATATTTCTTTCATTTTTCATATACACAGAGACTACACATGTTGATTAAAAAATGAGCTATTTGATTTAGGTTTACTTTTTATTATTGTAAATAGTTAATATTTTTGATGGTACTCCTTGGTGTATTCCATATATAAATAATCATATAAAAATAATAAATATAGTAACGATGGTGCGGTGCATTATTGATATAGGCTCGATGACTCTTGTCTATGTGCCAAACTGTTAATGTGGTGGTGGGCAGTGTGTGTTGAAGACTTCACGGACATAGAGCAACCCTGGATGACAATTTTGGTGCTGCCCAAATAGAAAAAAGGTTGCTAATGTGTATATATTTAATGTTTCTAATGTAAATACTATTCATTATATTATAAGAACTAATGTAGATTGGACATCACAGGGAAATAATGGCTACAGATACTTTAGTTGGGTCGATGACAACTCATCTGCATCTATTCACCCATCTCCACTCATCCGTGATGAAGGATTTGAGTGAAAAATGTGTCAGGCTAGGGCAAATTCTGAAATTATATTTTTACGATGCCTTCTCTATATTGTAATCACATATCTTTGTTGCGACCATATGCAAAGATGAACTCAGGAATTAGTTAGTTTAGTATTTTCATATTGTAACTAATATTTTAATATGGATATGACATAAATTTTCTTTTCCTCAAGTGCACATATATATAGTTTACATCTTTTTTAAAAATAATTCTTCATGTTTATGGCTCAAGTGAGCTCCAATCTGCTATCAATCACATGATTTAATGTATAGTGTTTTCTTGGTTATTCCATTTATTCCTTGACCTTTGAAGGCCATTTGGTAATTCCAACTACACCTAAGGATCCATCAGTAGTTGTGGAAAATAGGATTCATGTTGCAATGCCCAAGCTATGAGATGGGAAAGAGAGGCAAGAAGAGTGGAAAGAAGATGATATTCCTGAGATCATGGATGGACACAATGTTGTAGACTTTATTAATCTAGATATATTGTAGAGGCTTGAAGAACTAAAGAGGGAAGAAGGGCTTTGGATGGCAGCTAAGGGTGACGAGGATGATGAGATGGGGGAAGATGAGATGGGCTTGCAAACATCTGCTGAATACAAGGTATCATAATCATAGGCTATAAGTATCAAAATATAAACTATTGTAAAAGGAAGAAACACATATGTATCATCATTTAATACAAAATATAAAACTATCCCACAGACACAGTTTCTATTATAACAACCATCCTCTAATCCCATGGTGTACTAGTCTCAAGGTAAGAACAATTTACTTAAGCCATCATATAAGTATCATCCTAAAGTTTAAATAGACATTGACTATGGATTGACTATCATTTTCAAGCTTGAGCAAGACTTCATACCATGCACCATTCATAGATTTGTATGCAATGCTGATTTAGGCTAGAGGTAAACTACATGTGTCATGTAAACAACATGGTTGAATGCAATCTCTTTTGTGCATTTTCAAGAGTTTTCCCACCAATACAAGTGTAAATAATGCATTGAACGTAAACTATGAACACTGTGTGGTATGAAGTCTCACTGAAGTTTGAAGTTTGAAGTATGAACGTCCTCCCTTTATTCCAGTGAGGGATTGAAATGAGTTCATTTTGGATGCAAAGGAGAAAGGGGATACTCAAAGAGGAATTACAACCACAAATGAGAGAATAAGGTATGCAATAGTATTAACTACTAGTAGAATGTAATAATGCACTAATTAGTGATCTTTATATCTATATCATGTAACATATTTCAAACTTTTCATACGTTGCAGGACACATCAAAGGCTAGACTACAAAAGATTTCACAATAGCTGAGAAACATAATTGTAGGCATCATGGTCACAATTTTTTGGAGACAACGTAATTGAGTTGTATACCTAGATGATGGAAAGCAACTTCTGCTCCTTCGATTCCAAGTTGATACTGCAGGATCCAAAGACCATAGATAAGGAATACATTTAGAGAGAGGAGGAGGGGCATAATGACCAAAATAATACAGGACAAACCTCAAGTTAAATGAGGCAACAACAAAAATTTTATTACATTTTTATTATTAAATAATGAAATTTGCATATACTAGTGTTCTAAGCCCCCTCTATGCAAATTTCATTATTTAATAATAAAATTCTATTAAAATGTTTGCAGTTGTCTCATTTAACTTAAGGTTTATCTTGTATTATTTTTTTCATTATGGTCCTCCTCCTCTCTCTAAATTTATTCCTTATCTATGGTCTTGGGATCTCTAAGTGTCAACTTGGAACTGGAGGAGTGGAAGTTGCTTTCCATCTTCTAGGTATACCACTCAATTACGTTGTCTCCAAAAAAATGTGACCATGATGCCTACAATTATGTTTCTCAGCTGTTGTGTCCCAGGACCCCTTATGACCCTTTATGACCATTTACAATATTTAAGAATACATCTTAGAGGTTTTAAAATGTCGTAAAGGGTCATAAGAGGCTCCTAGGAGGGGCCAGATGAGCTTCCACCTTCACATGGTTGGCCCTGTTAAGTAGATAATGTTAATTAAAATATTCTCAAAATAAAGAGAAGCTCAATAATTTAAGGTCTCAGTCCACAAACAAATTAAATTAGACTTACTAAGCCTCTTATTGTAGTTTGTAATAAGATTGATTTGCAACCACTAGAGACTACTCTACAAGCTTGAAGAAGTGATATATTTTGGAAAATGAAGAGTGGAAAGAAGATGATATTCCTGAGATCATGGATGGACACAATGTTGTAGATTGTATTGATCCAGATATCTTGCAGAGGCTTGAAGAACTAGAGAGGGAAGAATGGCTTAATTAGGATGGCAGCTAAGGGTGATGAGGATTTCACAATAGCTGACAAACATAATTGTAGGCATCATGGTCACATTTTTTTGGAGAGAACATAATTGAGTTGTATACCCAGACAGAGTGCAACTTCTGCAGCTTTGATTCCAAGTTGACACTGCGGGATGGAGAACAACTTGGAACCGGAGGTGCAAAAGTTTCTCTCCATCATCTGGGTATACCACTCAATTATGTTGTGTCCAAAAAAATGTGACCATGATGCCTACAATTATGTTTCTCAGCTGTTGTGTCCCAGGACCCCTGATGACCCCTTACGACCATTTACAATCCTTAAGAATACATCTTAGAGGTCTTAAAATATCGTAAAGGGTCACAAGAGGCTCCTAGGAGGGGCCAGATGAGCTTCCACCTTCATGTGGTTGGCCCTGTTAAGTAGAGAATGTTAAACTATTCTCAAAACAAAGAGAAGCTCAATAATTTAAGGTCTCAGTACAAGTAGTAGAATTGAGTTTTTTGGCACGGGATGGGAAATTTTTGTATATCAACATGCAATAGAGTTTGGGAAAAAAACTCTATTGCATGTTGATATACAAAAATTTCCCAGCCGTGCCAAAAAACTCAATTCTAGTGCTTGTACTACATGACTAATGCCAAAATAGGGCTCTCCCAATCACTGCCTGTGACCCGCTGGCAACAAGCAACAGAATGAGTGTGGACACCTGAAGATAAATATCAGATAGAGGAAAAGCACCTGCAACAATGGAGGCAATAGTTGTAGATACATATGAGGATATCCCAAATCCCTAATATAATAAATACGGTGAAGAAAAAGAGTAATGCATAAATTATTACTATTTTGGAAGATGAAAATCCAATCGAGGAGATGCTAAAGCGGACAGATGAATTGATGGTGTGAGCACATCATTTTGAAGTAAGCAGTAATGAATCTTTAGTTATAACAAAAGTTCAATAAAGGTTTATATTTTATACTCTTTTGTGTCATGAACTAAAATATGTATTTGTTCTTGTTATAGGATTTTTTGCTTGCTCAATTACCTGGTCATGGACATCGTGGTGAGGCCGGTAGTAGCATCATGCAAAATAGTAATAATTTTTGCATTGACTCTTTTTTAGTTTTTTCTTCACCGTATTTATCATATTAGGGATTTCTAGGATATCATCATCTGTATCTACAACTATTGCCTCTGTTGTTGCATGTGCTTTTCCCCTATCCCGAACATCAAGTTGTGACAAAAATATCAGTAAAACTATCATAATAAATCCATGAATGTTGTTTTAAGTAATTATCTATGAATGTTGTGTATTAATATTGAATTATATGTCATGTTAATGAATATTGTTATGTGTTAATGGGGAATTTAGATTGATGTTAGGGGGAGGGGGGTGAGGCCAGATGAGCTTCCACCTTCATGAGGTTGGCCTTGTTAAGTAGAGAATATTAAAATATTCTTGAAACCAAGTGAAGCTCAAAATAACATACCTTCATTATTTAATCAATTTCATTCATTCTAGGTCTTTGCTCATAAGTGCATTTTGAATGTGTCATTGTCAGGCAACTATCAAATAAAAAACTAGAAGGCCCAATAGTCAACTTCTCATTGTCATTGTCTTGCATGATTCGGCTTCATTTTGTGTAAGTATTCTCGTATTGAATGCATCAACCTCTCTTGGCCTAATGTGGATTATTTCATTGGTTTGTGTTTTTGAGTAGGTTAAGTGTTAAATTAGTTCCTATCTTCTATTCTTAATTCGTTCAAACTGCAGGAGGGCCTGATAGATATACTCAACATAGAATTGACTGCTAGTCTGGGCAATTGAACACACTGAGTCTTTGGCTTGAGAGAAAGAGTTGGGTAATGTTGTTTCTAGAGACCTATGTAATTGTCCTCAGTGGCCTCTTTTTTTTTTAACAGGTTATTTTTATATATATGTAATGTCCATGGTTTTTTTTAATACAGATTCTTTTTGTGTATATGCTAGTGCTATGGAACCTAAATAAATAATTATAAATGTAATAGATAATGTCTTCGATGAAGGAATTGATGTACCACATGTAAACCAAAATCCATGCTTAATGCCATTTTGTGCAAAATGAGTTTGTCTATTAGCATATCAGATTTTGTTACACTCTTCATGACTGTAATGTTTAAGTTAAGTATTGATGCAATTTTCTAAAGTAGCAAGTTCTGTTGTCATTGTTTTTTTTGTAGTGGTTCTGAGGAGATCAAGAATTATTAAGGGAAGATATTGAAGTGGAAAGGAAAAGTTTCTGAGAGGTTACAAATATTGAGTCATCGATCAGGTATACTTTTTTTAAAGTAATCACTACAGAAATGGTTAAGTTTTCTTGAATTTTTAAAATAAGTCATAATTATTCAGTATCATATTCTTAGCTGCAAGTTTCAGGTCTTCATTCCATAAATTTAAGAGTTCAAATCTTACATGGACAAAGTTGTAGGTTATATTGAACCATCTGTTATCTTTTTTGACTCTTTAGTTGTCAGAAAGATTAAATTCACATCCTAGTTGTCATTTTGTTTGGGACATAAAGCTTTATTTAACTAAATTAGTTCTTTTAATATTGAGATAAAAAATCTACAAATAAAGCCTAGACTAGGGACTTGATACTTTTAGGGCATATTTCATTGACTCCTCAAAATGAGTAGCCTTTATTTCAGCTACCTCATCACTATCATCCTCATCCATTGCCTTGGGGTTCTCACTTCTTTTTCTTTCACGTTCAATATCCTGTAAAAGTGTAGAGGAAAGAGGACATAAAAAATTGAAATAATAAGATACAAGTTGAGGAAAATTGAATAAAAAAATGTAAAATTCTAACAAACCAGTTAAAAAAAAACCATTAAGAAATTCATAACCAAATCTAGTTTGCAAAAGCCACCACAATTGAAACTCATGCTCTCAATATTTTATCTAATATCATACTTGTAAGCTCGTTGACAAATCTCTGTAATATCGGCTCCATTGAATCCTTGGGTATAATAGGCCAATGCCATTAGGTATAATGAAAACTATTTTCTTGGTTGTCATACCATCCATCTTTGTCAACAACTGGTTAAAGACTCTGTCCACAACACCACCAACATCCCCAACATTGCTTCCACGTTGCAAACATGCAAAGCAATTATGCATCACTAGTCATAGCCTATCTCTCAAATAGTTCAAACAAAATGAAAAAACCCACAGTTTCACGCAGAGTAGAGCAGATCGATTACTAGAGCCTGTTGACAAATCTCTGTAATATCTCATCAATAAATATAATGGATGAGGCATTCTTCTCAAACTCCTCAAAAGCCTTCTGGAGATTGCTTTCACTTTCTCCAACCAACTTTGACATGATCTCAAGTCCATTGATACAGAAAAAGAAGGCACTGGTTTCATTTGCCACTGCCCTAGCAATTAAAGTTTTCCCAAAACCAGGAGGCCCATAGAGAAGAATACCCTTTGGGGGCTTCACACCAATAGATTTGAAGAGTTGTGGGCATCTAAGAGGAAGCTCTACCAATTCACGGATCACTAGTCAGAATTAGTTGAGCTAGAATTTCTTTGTTGTAGAATTGATTTAGTATAGAATAATTTCCAACATGATTTTTTTTTTAAAGCAAGGTTTTCATAGCATTATCTACCACTTGAGAAAAAGTTTCCATAGCTAAATTTCCTTGCCACAGTTAATATTTCTCTAAAGACTTACAAGTTAGTAAGTCCTCAGCTAGAACAGACACATTTGTCACTTCATTAAGATGACAATTATGTACTAAGTTTCCTAATTGTATAAGTCATCATCATCTTTATTATCTATTATAGAAAATACATCTGAAGCACCAGCAAAAGCACCAGGAAATCAAAATTTAGAACCAAAGCCTCGAGATTGCTGTAGTGTTTGTGCAAAGGCTTGATACTTTTGAATATTAGCATCAGTGACACTTCTTTGGGCATATTTCATTGACTCCTCAAAATGAGCAGCCTTTAGTTTAGCTACCTCATCACTATCATCCTCATCCATTGCCTCAAGGTTCTCACTTCTTTTTCTTTCACGTTCAATATTATCCTGTAAAAGTGCAGAGGAAAGAGAACATGACAAATTGAAAAAATAAGATACAAGTTGAGGAAAATTGAATCAAAAAATATAAAATTCTAACAAACCAGTTAAAAAAAAACCATTAAAAAATTCATAATCAAATCTAGTTTGCAAAATCTATGACAATTGAAACTCACCTTCTCAATATTTTCTCTAATAGAATACTTGCAAGCCCACTGACAAATCTTTGTAATATCTCATCAATAAATATAATGGATAGGGCATTCTTCTCAGTCTCCTCAAAAGCCTTCTGGAGATTGCTTTCACTTTCTCTAGCCAACTTTGACATGATCTCAAGTCCATTGATACAAAAAATGAAGGCACTAGTTTCATTTGCCACTGCCTTAGCAATTAAAGTTTTCCCAGAACCAGGAGGCCCATAGAGTAGAATACCCTTTGGGGGCTTCACACCAATAGATTGAAGGGTTGTGGGCATCTAAGAGGAAGCTCTACCAATTCATAGATCACCAGTCAGAGCCTATCTCTCAAATAGTTCAAACAAATGAAAAAACCCACAGTTTCATGGAGAGCAGAGCAGATGGATTGCTAGAGCCCAAAGCAGTCTGGAAAATAGAATGAGCAGGGACCCACTGGCAACAAGCAGTAGAATGAGTGTGGACACCTGAAGATAAATATCTAGACTAATCACCGATCAGGATGTCGTTGGTGATTAGTTTGGATATTTATCTTTAATTTTTTTTTAAACATTGCATGTTTTGTCAAAATTTCAACCCACCTGCGTTGAAACTTTGGCATAAAATCGACCATTCTGTTTCAAAATGTGGCATCGCGAGCTTGGCATCCTAGTCAGAGCTGCTAAATATTTTGATCAACTATGGTCAAAATATGACTATCGTGAGTTTAGCATCCTGGTTGGAGCGACCAAAGTTTTTGACCAATATATATTTATATTGGTCGAAAGATCGACCGATACACAAACACATGCCAATGTTATTTTTGGCCTAGATTGCCCTCTTTTTTGACCAATATGGGAGTCGATCATTTGAGGATTTCAGGTATGGGTCAATATTTTGACGTAGATAATAGCGATGAACCAGTTGGTCGACTATTCGATCATGTTGGGTAGAAAATTTGACCAATATTGCATCAAAAAATGGTGCAAAATGTACTAGTGTTTATAAATGTGCATAAATATTTGTAAGTGTTTATAAATGTGCATAAGTGTGAATAAATGTTTATAAGTGTACATAAGTGTTTATAAATGTTTATAAGTATTTATAAATGTGAATAAATATTTATAAGTGTCAATAAGTGTTTATAAATATTTATAAGTGTGAATAAATATTTATAAGTGTTTATAAGTGCTAATAACTATTTATAAGTGTTTATAAATGTTTAAAAGAGTGAATAAGTGTTTATAAATATTTAAATAAATGTTTATAAATGTGAATAAGTGTGAACAAGTATTTATAAGTGTGAATAAGTGTAATGTATACATGTCAAAAGGTGTTTATAAGTGTGAATTAGTGTTTATAAGTGTGAAAAAGTGTTTATAAGTGTGAATGAGTGTTTATAAATGTGAATACATGTTTATAATTGTTTATAAATATTTATATGAGTTTGGACGTGTGAATAAATTTTTATAACTATTTATAGATGTGAATAAGTATATATAAATATTTATAAGTGTTTTTGAATACTGGTAAAAATAGGTTTTGGGGGCACCTGAAACCCCTTACAAGGTAGCTACTTAAGATTAAACATTAAACCCACCAAAAAGAGTTAGGGCTGAAGACCAGCCCGCCAGCAGACCCTAGCCCAACAACAAAACTAGTCAAAAACCAATAAACAAAAACCAACACCTAGCAACAGAAACACATAAAAAAATAGGAAAAACAAAGTGAAAAGAAACTAGGAAAACTCCACCAGAGTTGCTTTCATGTCTTATTTGTTATTTGACATCTTACTAATGGCTGCATTAAGATCTAACAACTCCAGAATCTTCTCCTATATCTTCTTCTTCTTGGAAGATCTAGTGCACTTGCCCAACCCATTCTAGTCCTCATCATTGTCTTTGATATCATCAATCTTCATAAGAGACCAAGTGTTCAACTCCTGCTTGATGTTATTGATGCACTCAACCACAGTCCCCATTAACTGATCGTTATCTAGTAGAATCTTCTTGAGGGTAGAATCCATTCTATCAGCTTTATCCTACAACAAGACCATCTTCTTATTGTCTCTATTCTCCATAGCTTTGTTCATCCATTCAGACCCAGAATCCATCATCTCATGAATATTATCCACTTTAAAAGAAAGAGATGTGAGATTAAGACTCAAGAGACTTGATTTCATGAAAACACCATTTAACCAGGTGGAAGGACTACATAGACATAGCTTTGGCTATTTGCAAAACACCAAAAGGGGATCAATTTTTTCCTCCAGATCTTCCTTGAGGAGCTGAACATTTCTCTCCTGCATATCGACGGTCTTCAGAAAAGGAATAGTTCTAGAGGAGGAGGGAATATCCTTGTCTAGAATAGTCGCATCACATCTCACTTCTTTATCATTTTTGTCTATCAGAACCTCAGTGGATGCTTGATCGTGTAGATAAATAAGGACATTATAGTCCATATAAGTGTCATAGTCGACCAGGATAGGGACTTTCTAACCACCAGGGTCATTCTGATCATCCCTATAAAAAATGATCTCAATATTTTTAACCCCATCCACTTTCATGTCACTATCGGTAGTAGACAAAGAATCCTTACTATCATCCTTAGGTATTTTCTGAGAATTCCCTTTCAAATCTGAGAATCCCCCAACACTTTCCCCCTTCGACGCAGTCTCCATGCCACTTTTCTTCTCAAATTTCAATCTTTTAGAGGAAGAACCCTCCTTACCCTAATCCTCCCTACCTCTTTTAAAACCAAGCTCTTAGTAGATCCACCACCTAGAAACTAAGGAGGAGTCAGGCTGAGAGAAACATTCTTCTTAACATGCTCAACAATAAGCAGAATAAGCCCTTCATGAAGAACCACATTACTCTCTTTTCTTTAATGACCAACAATACTATGACGAAGAGAACTAAGCAAATAGAAGGGGAAGGAAACCCTAACCTTATGCCTAAAGTGATAGAGAAGAACAAAATTATAAGAATGGGCATGCGTATACCTCCTATCAAGGGTTATATACTCCATAATGGCAACCATCACATTAGACCAGATTTCCTCGAAGCTCTCGACATCATAGCACCCCCCAACATCCTTTATTAGATTTCTTGCTTCCTCTTCATCCTTGGGAAAATGGTGAATGGAATTGTAGGAGACCTTCTTATTCCTATAAAATTTCATCCATTTCATGCTTAAACCTGAGACTTTGGGAATGGGATCCTTGATAATCTCGACCTCCATTTCCCTAATATTAACAGTGCCATCCTTCCAACTATCAATGAATCTTTTGGTGACCCCTTCATCAAAGCCATACAATCTCTCCATATAAGGAATAAGCCCACATTTACATAGCTTATCCTATACCTCCTTCTCTTCCTTCCATATCTTACAATTCTTGGGTTCATGATGATTCATCTCCCCACCCATACTAACAACAACATTTACAGACCAGAAAGGATACACAGTAAGAGTATTGCACAAGATGAAAAAACAAAACAAAACAAAAACCTGTCACCACTCTAATGAACTCGTGTCTTCTCCTCTCATTATTGGGAGTTCATTAGTTTGTATCCATCTTAGTTTGCACCATTTAATTGCATTAATTGGATTACATCATTTTAGTTCACATTAGGAGGTTATTAATTGTAGTTACATTAAGCTCATTCTAAACATTGCATTTAATTTCATCTCATTAGTACATTGCATTTATTTTTCATTCAGGTGCATTCATTAAGTCCTTTTCATTTAAACTTTGAATTATATTCAAAATATAAGTGTATTAGGTCATCCATTTAGGTCATAATTAATCATATAACATTAATTTCATCCATCTATCATTAAAGTCCATCCATCTATCATTACATTAATCATTAAGTTAATTGAATCCATACATTAAATCGTATAAGTACATTAAAGATCATCCACTATAGTTACATCTCATTAAATATCCATTGCATTACATTACATCATATAAATGCATCCATAAAATATCATCACATAGTATTAGCTACATAAATCATTAAAGCATTAAATATTGATCATGAGACATCATTAAGAATTAAACCATGTATTACATGCATCCATCTATTCTATGTCATAACTAAGACATCCACATTCATATCAAAACATAACATCTGCATTCATATCATAAAATGCATCTAAAAAGCATAAAAAACATAGCATATAAAGATAAATCATATAGATTTTCATATCATAAAGCACTTGAAAAAGGAAGTCCAACACATAATGATATCACGTAAAGTAAATCTATCAAAGAAAATAATGTTCATACTATCATCAATGTCCATCATCAGTATATGAAATTAGAATCCTAACAAACTGAAAGTACCGATCATAAATAACATGATCAAATAAATAATATAAGTACAAATGCATCGACACAACAAATCATAATTTACATTAAAAAATGGCTAATCATATATACATCAACTGCCTGAACCACTTGCACCATCAGTACCACAACTTGTATCAGGACCTTGACTGTAGCTCGCTTGTAGTCCATGCTGACTCATAGCAGCCATAAATGTTTGCATCATGGTACTAAGTTGTGTAACCTACTATATGATCTCTGACACCTTAAATTGTAAAGACTGTACATTGGAGGCCAATGTTGGTGCAGGAGTAGGAGAAGCCTGAGGAGGAGCATGTGAAGGAGGAGCCTCTGGTGGAGGAGCCATGGAACAAGATGGAAGAACAAAAGAAGATGGAAGAGATGAAGAAGATGGAAGCTAAGTAGAAGGAAGAGGACCTTATGGAGGAGGAGGTGTCAGGGGTGCCTGTTCCTGATCTACCAAAATCTGGGTGACCTGTGCCTCCATATCTACACTAATCTGTGGGACAACTAGCTTAAAGATCTATACCTTGTGCTAGCCCCATTTGGCTAGTCTATCTTGGTGTACTTGATGGATGGCCTTGAAAGGACCACCTCAAACCCTAACTCACTTGCCTCTCCTATAGACTCCACCTCTAACTGGAGTGGGGGAAAAAATCATAGGAATGATAATCCTACCACCTTGTCTCGCTTTGCCTACCCATCATCCCTTACAAACCTGGCTCCCACCACCAATACCATCACCACCATCATCATCAGACTACTCATAAATACCCAACACTAGCTCTACAAGATCAGTAAACCTAGGAAATGGGTTATGTAAGAACTATTGGGCATAATCATTAGTTATATTGACATTAATAATATGCTCCCTCATATCCCAAGCTAGGTGAGAAAGTGGTAGCAACTCATCCCGTGCTGTCTGGTAGTCTATCTAAGGACCCCATAAGGATCTCTCTACCTATAACCAAGCCTATAAAGACAATCCCTATGGAATCCCCTATGGCTTGCCAAAGTATCATAAAACTCGATAAAAAAAAATCTCTCAATGATTGAGGGTGTCCACCCTATCATCCATCGTGGCATGCACATATAAGGAAGCTTAGACACATCCTCAAGCCATGGTTCACATCCAAAATATAGTCTCCAGACCACATGATCTATATCGTCAACTATGTGAGTCTAGTAATCCAACTTTCCCAGGTGGGCCTGGACAACCATCCTCTCATACATAAAAGAAAAAGGCCATCTAGGATCTTGATGTTGAACTCCAATAGGCCGAGTCACAGGAATATGCTCCCATGTCCATAACAATAGTAATACCACCCCGACAGAAAGAGTAGCACTGCACTGATAGACCACAGCATGTAACTCATGATATTTGGGCCAACATGCACAAGCCCCAATCAAACCTATGAGGATGGGAAATCATATCCTCAAGTATCCTGCCCCATCCAACTGTAAATCCATGTCCACATCTATCTGGAACCAAGAACCCACCAACTAAAACTCCTAGTACTATTGGAAGTACTGGGAAGGAAGGAAACTGCACCCATAAGATGCTCTCATCTCCAATAGTGGGGTCACCAAAGATACATCTATAGACTATGCCGTCATAGACTTGATCATAGTAAACTATCTCCCCATGGATGGGGATAATCAAGAAATGATATATGTCCTTAGGGGTGATAGTCATCTCTCCCATCAGTAGGTAGAACATGTTATGGTCAGAGTGCCAATGCTCTACCATAGCTATGGGAAGCCCATGATTCACGCAGAATTGGGAGAGAGAAAGCTATAAAGATAATCCACATCGACCAATCAGTCGGTGTTGCTGCATACTCAAATCATCAATCATGTCGAAGGGTAATGGAAAGAAACCTCATACAGCTAGCCTTTGAAGTTGAGCCTGTAGAAGAAAGTTTAAACATATCAAAAATTGAAATAATTAACTATTGGATCATCATAAGTCAATCAACCAATCAAAATAAAATCAAACCATAATCAATTTTCCTGATTCTATTCAGAGAGGATGGAAAATTCATCATCACAATCGACCATATAAATTAAGACTGACAATCAAAATTCAATATCAAGTGACTCAAACTAACATCACACGACTTTCTATGGACAAGACTCAACTCCTAAATCGATCAACTCATTGACGACATCAAACGAATAGGAAAAATGACTGAAAGGTTAAAATTTTTTGTAAAACAAGGTGTATGTGCTATTCCATTATTTAAATGCACTGAAAATCAAATGCACAGCTAAAATTATTAAAAGTGCAACAAAAACTATCAAAAGCACTGAAATAAGTTGAAAGCACTATAGGAATTAGAATGAGCTATAGGATTCCCCTGTATGTGCTACTAAATTTATCAAATGCACAATCAAAATTGAAAGCGCATCAGATAGTGCTAAATGTGAAATCTTGACCTAGATTTAATGTTTGGATGCACAACATGATTGTTTGAAAGCGCTGCAGAAAACCGCAGATGCATGCAAATAAAATTGTATGTGCTACTAAAATGCTTAAAAGCACAATGGAATTTTAAAAATGAAAAAAATAGGGTTTTTGCAAGAAAAATCCAAAATTTTCAAATTAAAATGCAAAAGTTGGATGAAGCGAGTTTGTAGGGGTACATACCAGAGGTCCATAGCCAGGTGGGCGTTGATACTGTCAATCTCACTCGAATCTATGCTCTCAAATCAGGATCACCATCGCAAAAGGCTCAGAGGGCCAGAGTGAAATAGTAAAAGTCAAAGGTGAAAATGAATAGTGAAAATGACCTTTTACCCCTTTATATAGCCCTTTTTGACCTAAAAAGGGGCACTTTTGACCACAAAATGACCCGGGACCCAAATAAAACACCCATTCAGCCAAATCAGGGGCATTTGTCATCACGCTGCTGCAAAATTATTATTGGAAATGAAAATGAAGTTCACACTTAATTTAAAAATATTTCAACGCAAACGATCATAAATAAAACATATTTCACCAAAATCTAATTTCATTTCATTTATGAGGGGGCATACACTCGGATCATATCAAGGACATCATCGACTTAATAAAATTAGAGACATAATCTTTTAACAGGAAAGTTTTTGCTAACAATCAAGTGGGGCATCAAAACAATGAATTAGGCATCATCTCAGCAATCCATCATTGGAATCAACTATCAAGGACTTCAATCGACCAGAACTTCATCAAATTAATCATCGATATCTACATATTTTGTCAACATTAAATCAAGGATCAACTAATCAGTGACTCAGCGTCAAAACAATCAGTACATTCTTTGAACCGATACGCTTCACAAATCAATTCAAAGAGGGGCATTTGTAATCGCCTAAAAATGGTCAGGACTAAATCATGTGGGAAACTAAGGAATAATCAAAGCAATAAATTGAAATCAAGCTAAAATCAAAGCATAATTGTAATCAAGCCAAGATCCAATTTTAATTGAATTTAATAAAAAAGCCAATAAATAAATTTAAATCAAATAAATCAAGATAAATCAATTAATTTAATTAATTGAATAGTTCAATTTAAATCAAATTAACCCATTCAAGGGGTACATATGGCTAAACAAGTCAATTAAATTCAATTAATTAATTCCTATTTTCCCTCACGCACCACATGGGAGGAAAATGTATCAACCAATAGGAATCAAGGATCAAGCTCACATGGATCCAGCTCAAATTGAATCTTAATCACACATAAGGTGAAAGCATCTTGAACACTCATCTTGTCTCTTTATTCCAAGGTTTGAGGACAATCCATTTAAATTGTCTCCAAAGGTCAAACCATGGATTTAACCTTAATCCAACCATGATCAACTCAAGTCCACCCCCTACACTTGCCAAAATCTATAAAAGCTAAGGCATTAACTAGGAGATGATCATCCACAAATATTAGAATTGCATCAAACCTCTTGAATGTTTGAGCTAGAAAGGCATTTTGGGCTATTTGAAGCATTAGTTTCAATTGGAATTTGACTTAATTAGCTTAATATCATTTCATATTCTTATTTTAAGGCTGTCACTAATGGAGGCTTGTTGAGAAATTATCATTAGCATAATTAAATAGAGATCCATAGGGTGTTTATTAGTTTTATTTGCATTAAGTAGCTCACTAATTGTGGTATTTATCTGCTATTTTATTCATTTATTTTCAAGCTAACTCCATGAAGGTAATTTTTATAGTACACAGGAATCATGAACATCATGGATTAATTCCTTTTTCGAAAAGAATTTTTTAAGATTTTGTCTCTTTTTGGGGGCTTTTATCATACTAGAACATTTTTAAAGAATGCATTTTATGCATATTCAACGTTCTTGTTCCTGTATATTAAATTTTTCACCAATACCATGATGAGATCCTATGTTTTTGATTGACTCCCATTTTCATCTCCCATGAATATATGCCTACTAGGCACATGATGTAGTCCTATGCCTCTTTATCTTGTTAGTAATTGTGTTATTTTATTAATTTTTATTATCCCTTTATTTATTTATTTTTCTTTTCTTTTCCTCAATATCCATTATAGATACAACTAATAGGGACTTGACAAAATGGTGTCCTTTGAAAGTTGGGCCTTTCACATTGGAAATATAAAAATATGAATGCAATATTAAAGAGTTGCAAGACAATTAATTTTTTGAACATTTTATAACATAGTATAGTGGGTAAAAGCACAATAAGATGTCACCCTTTTACACAGGAAGAGGCTAACAACACCAAAACTAAAAAACTTCAAGGGCATAAAAGTCACACTTCTATTTAGAATTTGAAGATGATGTAAACTGATGAAATGTGTGAAATAGGATGAATTTTATGCCTATAATTTTTTTTTAAAAATTGGACAAAAATTAATATATTTTAAAATTTTTTTAGGTCTATTTTTCATGTCCTGAAAAATACTGCAAATTAGGGGGGTTTACTTCCTGTCAAATTATTATAAGTAAAACATTTTTTTCCTCCAATTTTAAAATATGTTTTAGATGACATGTATATCTAGTGCAGGAAAAAAGAAAGAAGTGTTTTTGATCTATAATTTGCCTGTTATAAGTATTCAAAGTCAAACTTACTCGAAATCAATAGTTTTTGTCTCCCGCCACTTTTCACCTATCAAAAATATTCCAAAAATCAAATAAATTATATATTCTCTTCTCTAGTGCCACATATGATTTTAATATTTTTTTGAATTGATTTATTATTTTTTTATATTTACTGAATCAACGACTTCTGAAAGATTTATATACCTACATGTAGTTTTTTTACAAATTTGTTTAACATTTTTTTATTGAAATAATATAAAATTTATATGTCCAAAATTTTAGTTCCGAGATCTACAAAAGGGTAGTTTTAATTTTTTGAGATTTTTTATTTGTAGAAGAGAAAAAAACACTAGAAGTGCAAAATTCTGCATTTTTGGCATTTTAGAATGTTTGGTTGGCAAGTTGGCATGCCACCTATGATTACTCAGCTAAGTCCCCTAAGGGGTCGGCCCCCCACGAGTGGTCCCATGGGCGACCGACCCTTTCAATTTGAAGGCTATATATAAGTGTTATTTAATATATATATATATATATATATATATATATATATATATATATATATATATATATATATATATATATATATATATATATATATATATATATATATATATATATATATATATATATATATATATATATATATATATATATATATATATATATCAATTATGAATTTACATTCTTATTTTAGGATATAAGGATATTTTGAAGCTGAGAGTCCTTTTTCAGGGAAGTTACAAAGACATTTTGGTTTGGAAGGAGCGTAAAGACAATTTTTTCAGTGACGAAAGAGTAAAACAATAAAAAAATTCTTGCTTAGAAATTTGAGCAATGGGAAATAAAAGGAATAGAACAAGGAAGTATAATCGTAAAAGGGATGACCAAATGAAAGGTCATACGAAACTTGTCGAAGAGCAACCGATCGATGTTGAAGAAAAACCTATAAATGTAGAAGGTGCAACTCAACTAGGAGAGGATATTGGTAGTAGTCAAAGTATACGTATTTTTCCTATAATGTAGAATTTGATGGACATGAATGAGGAATCACTTATTAGTCAAATTGCACCAAAACACTTGGTACTTGAAAGCACTGTTAAATTGCATCTCAAAAACATGTGGACAAAATATTTTAAGAGTAAATCTTTGGTGGGAAAAGCATAATTGTTTGCAAAGTTATTCAAGAAAAAAGAAATGACTCCAGTTTTGGAGTTGTTGGGTATTGATAATAGGAAAATTGTAGGAGGTAAAGTAAAAGAGACAATTATTCAAAATTTACAAGATGCATTGAACGTTGTTAATAGGACAGATCATAGAGGATCAGATTCAAGTGCGGCTAAAAGAGCATTGATAAATATGATTACCAGTAAGAAATAAAAAATCAAGTTTGAGCAATTTCTAATCTACTCAAGGTATCTTGAAGAATTGTCCAGAGATATATTAGGAAGAGAAATATGTTGGATATGGACATTGAAAAGAATTGGGTATAGATTTGTAGAGTTCCTCGTAAAGACATAATTTCTGGAGATGTAAGAAGACGGGTCATTGATTTTTGGACCAACCACTCTCGTGTTTCTTCCAATAGAAGGGACACTATAAAAATAAAAGATGAAGAGACCGGTATGAAGATTTCACATCCAAAACATTTTGTCGATACTACACAAAGTGAATTGTTTGAAGCATTCAAGCATGAATTTCTAGATGTGAAAATAGGTCAGAGAATGTTTGAGATGTTGCGCCCTTGCTTCGTACACATAAATAAGGTTCGTGAAACATGTTTTTGTCGAAATCATGTTGAGTTTCACTTATACTTGCAATCATATAAAAAGGTTATGGCAATACTTAATCTAGATATGGTTACTAGAAGTACAACAGAATTTGTAAAGTCCATTTTATGTGATAAATCACAAGATTCAGATGAATTTAATGTCTAGTGTATAAAAAATGAATGCAATAATTGTGGAAATTTATAGAAATTTCCTTTACATTGATAATATTGATGTTACAACACAAGTCCAGTGGAAGAGATTTGACTATGAGATATACCAAATGAAGATAGGAGGTGAATAAAAAAAAATTACATTAAAGGAGAGTGATTTACCGTACCTTCAGTTCATGGACAAATTTTGATCTATGGTTTATCCACATATCCAACATTGTCATGGTGCACGATGGCAAGCTAAATAGTTTCGTGATTCCAAAAATTGTTTCCCACTTGGTTCTATTCTTTCAGTTGTAGATTTTGCGGAGAACAATACATTTTCCCCTCAAAAAGAGCTCTAGAGTTAATATTATCATTCTGATCAAGTTGCAATATTTGTGCATGTGACCTATAGACATGCACAATTTGATTTAGATGAGATAGACTCTAGTATAGATCAAAATGAACACATTATCATCAAGGAGGTTCATTTCTATATTAATGATGACAGGGTTCATGATAGGAGCTACATGGCTCATTGTTTCAGCATATTTTTCAACAATCTTGCGAGTCGTGGGATAAATGCTTCACAACATTGGATCTAGTCTGATGGGTGTGCAAGTAAGTACATGTGCATTATAAATTTTCTTTTAAATTTGCTCAATTATATATATATATATATATATATATATATATATATATATATATATATATATATATATATATATATATATATATATATATATATATATATATATATATATATATATATATATATATATATATATATATATATATATATATATATATATATATATATATATAATATTTATGTGTGTGTACATTTTTGTAAATTTAAATTGTAGGTCAATTTAAGTCTGCAAAAGCCTTTAATTGGTTAGCCATGCAACTTGCTAGACACAACGTTAAATTTGTTTGGAACTTCTTTGAAAGTAGACATGGAAAAGGAGAGCATGATGGAGCAGGAGCATGTGTGAAGTGTGCACTCTAACAACATGAACTTCAAGGTATGTATGTATACATTTGATATTCAACTTGTTTACTTGCTCCTATTTAACTTTACATTACATGTACACATGTTCTTTAATCTTCATTTGCTAAGAAACAAACTATACACACACACACACACACACACACACACACACACACACATACACTAAATTGTTAAAAATATATCTCTCTAGGTAACATGATAGAGAATTCAAAGAAAATTGTTGAATGGTGTCAAAATAATTTTGCTACCCGACACACAAAATACAAAAAATGTTACTTTTGGGAAGTGATAGGTATTTATTTAAAAATTTTATTTTTGAAACTCAAATTTAAAAACTATACATATTATAGGTCTGCTACATGTGTGTTTTAACTTGTTGTAGAATTGTATATATATTATAGCTCATGTGAACTACACAATGTGTACATACACACACACACACACACACACACACACACACACACATAAATATACATATACATATACATATACATAGACACACACACACAATATATATATCATTTCACATTTTTCATAATTTCAAACTGAGATATATCAATCCATCCAATCCAAATATCAATCGATCGAATCCTTACAATTGTCAATCAATTGTTCGAATTAGAAGTTTGCATCAAGTGATGATTACAGGACAACACAAGCCTCCACTAATTCAACTAAGAGATAAATCATGCTTTTGTGAAGATTATCTTAACAATAACACAATGAGTCAATGTGTTAATATTGCAAATGGATATGTTTCACAATGGGATAAAAAAGAGTTAATCAGAATGCCTCCTTATGAAGATGATGACAATAAAATAGACATCCATGATCCTATATATTTAGCTGACTATGAACATGTTTCTAATTTAGATGTTATGTAACGCCCCGCTAGGGAACCCAAGAGAATTTAATCCTAAACATGCTACTAAGTTTGGTGAATAATTTTTTTTCTTCTAAAGTTAACAAACAAGATAAACCACAGTACAGAAGCAAATACCATTTACTCACATTGAAACAACATCCAACACAGATTACAAGACTCAAGGGTTCCATGACGTAGAATTACGTAAGAATGAAACACAACTAGAACTAACATCAATAAAAGATTCCATAACTTATAAATCACAATTACATGATAACAATAAATACAATTCTCATGGACTTCCATGATATCGAAATAAACTGACATCCACTGCACATGTTGTAGGGTATGTAGTAATAAAACTAACTATGATAATACAATGTCTAGATTAGGTATCACATGTGATACACTAATACAGGATTACAAATAATAAAAATAAGAAAGAAACATCAATGAAGAAGCATCATAAGAAAACCAACTACAGGACCACCATCAAGCATCGGCACCAGGACGTCGAATCTCAAATGGTAAAGAATCACTACCACCCGTCCATGTAGAATCACAAAGGCCTACCCCACTGTGCTGAGGAGATAATCACAAACCCCAATCAGATAACCAATACAAAACAAGGATAAAAACCCTAAGCAGAAGGATCCTGAAAGAATTCTAACTCAAGATAAGCATAACAAGGATAAAGGTAAAACTCACCAAACCAGAGGCATTTGAAACATGTAGAATAACCAGACTATGCATAGGAAGGTGTCATTATGTACGTTTAACCCTTGAGTTTTGTCTTGGTCTGGATCTCGGCACCCAAGTGACCATACACGGTATCAATGACCTCTCGTACTAACGAAGTCATCAACTATGCCAACTCATTTTTTAAAAGGGGGCTAGTCATCTTCTCAACCCATCTTAGTTTGTACTAGCACTAACACTTGGGTGAGGACTCATATCTTGTTAGGTTCATTTATTTCCCCTTAATTATATTAAGTTATCACTTGATTATTGAAAACTTACAATAAGTGATCCTGGTAGGCACTTGAGGGCCCTGATGCTTATTACAATCCACCTCCTATTACATGTCCAGGTAAACTACCCTAGGCTCATAGATCTCTCCTAGATCTAATTAGGTATACAAATACGTAACCTCATATCCATTGTCACACAAAAGAATTAGATATGGTTACAGAGATACCACAAACAGAACACAGTATAACATGAGCCCAATGGTCAAACAGGAATGATAATCAGATAGAGTACACACACACCAAACATAACTGATAACATGAACATCTAACTCATACCCCAAGCCTCTGTATCCTCCTACGTCTTCTAGATCCTGACAAACCATAGCATAAAAGAAGACACGAAGAATACAACACTCATGCCACTTCGAACTGAAATAAAACTATAATCAAATACATTCCATATTCATCATATTTGGATCCAAGTATATACATGACAAGGTCTACTAGGAAATTCTGAAACCAATCATTTCAAATAATAATATAAGTAAAACAAATTCCTAAAAAGTACCTTAGAATCCAACATAACAAAAATACCCAATTTTGATAGAAAATAATAAATATATTGTTCTATAAATGGCAATAATTAAATTTGCAAGGTTTAAGTTTGAATACCCTACAATAACACTCTTATGTTCAATTGATAAAACATCAAATCCAAATTCACAAGGGCTATATAAGATGTCAATACAAAACTACCCTTTAACAATTACCTAAATAAGTCCATAAATGTTTGATAAGGTTGATGCTGCAAAGCTTAAACCTAACAATTATGAGAATATTGATTAAACAAATTTAATTCACAGTTTGCTCATAATAAATTAAAATTTACATCTACAATCAAATCCATAGTCCTATTATATAATATCAACCAAAATGATTAACAAAACATAATTACAAAAACTATTTAATAAGGACCATTAATATAATGCACTAACAAAATTTGTTTATGATAAATAAATAAAAATCATTAACAAAAATTGTCAATGTTAAATGAAAATCCATTAACAAAATTACTAATATTAAGTAAAACACATTAATAAAATTTATTAATATATATAAGTAAAACATATTAATTAAAAATTTATTAATATTAAATAACAACTATAAATAAAAATTATCTTTATTAATTAAGAATTATTACAAATTATAACACTAAATAAAAATAAATCATATTAACAAACAAGTTTTTTAAATAAATTAAAAATAATAAAAAATAATAATAATGAGCAAGTGGGTGGGGAGCGGGCCCCACGTGCACCCCCCCAAATCCCCTTCCCAAGCACAGTGTACCTACGCCTGCAGGTACTATGCGTGCGCAGTGTACCTACCTGTGCATGTACCCTACGTACCGCACAACGTGCTTTGCACTTTTTAATTTTTTTTTAATAAAAAAAGAAACTTCCAACATTATTATTTAATTTCCAAATTTTATTTGTATGACATTTCATTTGGTAAGATATTTACATATATATATATATTTTGCCATTTTATTTTGATAAATAAAATACTAATATAAATGTTATAAATTTGATTTGACAGGTCTATTATTTCCGAAAATGGAAATAGCAAACTGTCTCTCTTTATTTTTAGAATTGGAAATATGGAGAGCCACAATTTTTAATAGACTATTTAAAAAAAAAAACCAAACAGACTTTTCCTTTTAAACAATATTGATTAAACAATTCAACCAATTAAAATAACGGGCACTAATTTTTTGTCTTTTCTGGAATATTTTTTTTACTGAATATTTTTATATAGAGAAAGTGATTTTTTTTCCAGATTAAGGAATTTTCACCCAAATTGAATTTTTGTTAACAACCCACTAAATTATTTTATCCAAACTATAGAACTAACTATATAGAGATTGATTTTTCCATTTTCTAGGTGTTCTAGGATGAATTTTTAATCCAAAATCGGGCAGCATAACCCTACTGTGTCAAGTTTGTATAAAAACATATAATGACAAACTAATGAGTTTCCTAATTTTCAATTTGAAAGCATAAACATAAAACTGATCTAAATCTATAAATTAAATCAAGCATAGAAAATTGCTGAAAGTATACAGACAAAAACACAAGACATTTCCTCAAAACCCTACCTCAATTCCAATGCTAGAAACTGAATAAGATTGCCTGTAGAATGTTGAATTCCCTAGATCTGACAGTAGGAAAGCTCAACCTGTAGATTCTAAATCACAGAGCATGCAACACCCAAATCCAAGTGCAAGCAACCTTCACCCAGAATTCATGCACAATCCCCAAAAGCTCAAGAACACAAGAAAGCACACAAAACTCAAAAAGCTCTCTCTCTCTCTCTCCAAAATTGCTCCAACAAACTGATTTAATCAAAATGAATGCAAAATCCCCCTATTAGGGAGTCATCTCCACTAAACATGCAAAACCCTAGATGACTCACATAGAACTCCTAATCAAACTCTCCCACTTGTTGAGAGAAATTACTAATTAATAATTAAAAAATAAATATAATTATGCACAACTCAACTTAGTCTCCTAAAGACAAGTTGTCACTTTTTCAAACAAGACAAATTCAAACTCAATAAAGCACATGTTGATAATAAAATCTATTATTAAATAAATTAAATACTTAATGCATCATGAATTCATGCAATTAATTATTTATCATTTAATAATACTCACAAACATAATAAAATCCAATTCTCAATAAAATACTCAATTAAATCCAAATAATCAATTATTTGATTTTAATTAAGTTTCATCATAATTAAACTCAGGACATAATTAATATTAATTTCCAATACCAAAATAATTAACTTTAATTTAATTTCCTCAATTAAATCCTAGGAGCATATTTTAACATTAAATTCAACTATGCACCTAACATTGATATTCACATAAAATAATCTAAATTAACATAATTCAACTATAATCAATAAATTAATAATCACCCACATAATCATAAATCAACTGAATCATGCACAGTAAAAAAAATCAAACACAATAAATCAAACAAACACAGGAGAAGGGATCCACGAATTCATGCCAACCAGGTGAATTCGGGTAGGGTAGAAAGACTGACACTTGTCCAATCCTAGGACAATAAGGCTTAGGTTTAGGGTTTTGGGTCTGTGTATTATCTCCCCTCTTTACCATTGAGATGAATGTTTGTGGGCATGCTCACTCCTGCCAATTCAGGGAAGACGATGCCCTGTACCTGCGAACCTATCACCACAAGATGAAGCATGTACATACAATAATATATAGTAATCAATGATAGGGTACGGCCGGTCATGTGGATCTTGACTATGCGAGTAACTACGCCTCTATCCTCTACCAAACAAACACATCAAACAGATGCAAACACATGACAACCATACATATGCCAGTATGGGATCAATACCATGAATCAATATAAAACATAAATACAACATCAAATGATATCATCATCTAAACTATGCAATAACCTGATACACATTCAATGAACTGAAATCCATAATCATCATTTATTAACATAATAACCGATCACATCAAAAGTGACCTAAAAGAATTCGATCAAACACTGAAACATAAAGAATCCTAAAAGCAAACTACGGGTGGGGTACTACATGTTACAGGTGCATATTTCTAATTTCTAGTTACATTACATGTACATGTTTCTATATATATATTTTATATTCTCGCTCAGTTTATATAACAAACTTGTACATAAATATAAATTGTATAGGTGATATTTTTTTTGTGTTGGCGGATCCTGAGAATGTAGAAGGTGTAGATTATTATCTACTAAGATGCACCAATGGAAAACACAAGTTACCTGAACAAATTATCGATGGTGATGGACAACAATATCCGACTGGTTCAGTTGTTATTGAAGGAACCTATTATCAACAAGCTAAGATGGAAAAAAATGGAGTTCAATTTATTGAATACATGCTTGGACAGAGAGTTATACATTATACTCACTTGGTTATAGTGACGAAACTGCAGTTTGAAACTGTGCGAAAAAAAGGGTCATGTGGAAATCAAAAGTGGAAGTTGCCTATTGAAGAGCATGAAAAACTTTTGGAGATAAGAAAGGATAGAGAGGATCCAAACTACATGTATCAGGAGCTTTAGGTTGAAGGATTTTAATTTGTGCATACTTAAAAATCCTATTTGAAACTTACAGACTATAAATTTGATTTGAAATTTATGATTAGATTGAATTTATATTGATTAAACCTAAATTGAATTTTAATTGATTAGACCAAGTGAGTTCAATAAATACCTTTTCCAGTCTATATTTCTATTTATTGATTATATTGATTAGATAGGTAAATTGAATTTTAATTCATTCTAGAACTTTCAATACTTTGTACTTGGAATTTAATTTCAATTAGAACTTTCAATACTTTCTACTTGAATTTTAATTTCAATTAGAACTTTCAATACTTTTTTCAATTGATTAGAATAGATCAAGATTCTAGATGAAGAATAATTCCACTCTAGATATATTAAATTGATTAGATTGATTCTAGGTATTTATTGAATTTAAATTTAAATTTAAATTAGATTGATTCTTTTTAGGTCTTAAGGGGTCCTATTAGGTCATGTTAGCTCTTAAGGGGTCACGCTAGGTCTTAAGGGGTCATCTTAGGTCTTTTAAGGGTCCTATTAGGTCTTATTAGTCATGTTAGGTCTTAGGCAAGAAATAAAATAAAAATTTAATTTTTAAATTATTTTGTGTACCTTTGTATCATGATGAATTGGATTAGCAGGCTCCTCTAAATATCCATATGTAGCACCCATCATAATGTCCTGTACCAAGTTTAAATAAATTTAAATTTAAATATAGAACTATATGTACATATATCTATATAAATTGAAATTAAATCTAGTTTCTTACCTGCTATAATGCATGTCCAAGGTTGGATAAATGAGAAGAGTGCAAGGACACCGCATCAGGATCAATGGCCTCATCCATAACAAAATTTGAGAATCTACTGTGAAATTATGAGGTCGTATCCTATGTCTGCTATGAAGGAGCCTGTGTATGCTGTGGAGGTAGTGTAAGATCATCCACACTCTATTTAGAGGTACCTGCCTCTGCATTCGAGCCCTGTCCTCGACTACTGCCTGTGGAGGATCTACGACATTATCCTCCTCCAATGAAAGTAGGCATATCACGTGGCTTAATCCCATGCAACGTAGAAATCCTCTGGTAAGCAGCCAGGAGATCACTCACTAACATACCGCTAATCCCGCACATGTGATCCTCGGGTAGTCATCCTATCTCATCTGAAGTAGGAAGATCAAATCTAATTGTAGACTAGGATTTGAGCGTGCACCTAAACCTGTTTTGAAGGCCAAAGACAAACAAACGTCATAGCATATTATCAAATCAAATTTAATGGTAAACAAACTAAAATCAAAGCCACCTCAGTTTAAGCCTAAAATAGATGCGCCCATACACCGTTTGATATGCTTGGATATAAATGGATGTGGGTGTGCAAAATCAAGCACTTGGAGCATGCAAATAGGATGATTTGAGGATCAAGAAGACCCAAAATGACACAAAATAGGTATGAGGAACCTATTTTGCCTCAAAGGCCTCAAGAACACACAAATATGCAAAGCTAAAAGATGAACTAAGATTGATTAAACAAGAAATGAATCTATGTTAATCCAATTAAGCTAATTTAAATGTGATTTAAGCTTGAAAATGATCTAAAATGATGAGTTTATGCTTATGCTAGAATGAAAATGGCATTATAACTTTGCTATTGAGTTTGAGAGTTGAAAGATGATTTGCCTTAGGAAGTGAGGGTATTTATAGGAAAAGGGAAGGGCTTGGTTAAAAAGGATGAGTCAGAGTTAGGGCTAAGGTTAGGGTTGAGTCAAGGACAAGTGTCCTGACAAGTGTCAAGGGAGGATTGAGTTGAAAGTTTGAGGGCATGTGCACAATTTGGTAAATGTGCCCAAGGCCAAGAGGTGGCAAGGAAGGGATAAGAAGGTCTTAAATGCATAATGAATGCATGTAAGAAAGATAAGGAAGGCTTAAATGCATCCTTAAATGCATTTGCAAGAGGTGGCCAAGAGGTGGCCATCTTTGTTGACTAAGGAGGATGACTAAGAGGAGGTTAGCATAAGTTTTGGTAAACCTTTTGCTAATGGAATGTGACAAGATTAGAAAGGGGATTAGGATTAGGATTAGGGGATTTTAGGATTAGGATGGGTGAAGAGGTTGGGTTGAGAAGTTTCTAGAAGAGTCTAGAATTCTCCTAGGTTTTATGGAATAAAAGTTTATTCATTCCAAAAGCTTAAGTTTGGGAAAATTTATTGAAATATTTTCAATAAATATGAAAATTAAATATTTAATCTTAATTAAATATTTTGAGTTGAGATTAGGGTTAGAAAAGATGGGATTAGCCTTTTAATCAAAATTAAGAAGGGATTAGAAGATTTTGGAAGAGGTTAGTGGTCTTAAGAAAATTGGCCAAGTTTTGGTCAAAAAATAAATTAATTATTTTTTTGGGGGATTTTTGGTCAATTTATTAATTAAAATAATTAATAAATAGGGGATTAATGTTTAAATAAGATTTAAACATTTTTGGGAGGGATTTCTTAATTAAATATTTTTAATTAAGAAAAAGGGATTTAATGACATAAAAATAAATTAATTAATTAATAAATGATGATGTCATCAGGGATTTTTCAAAAAATAAAAATACTTTATTTTCTAAAGGATTTTTAGGTGTCTACACTAATGTATGGGTCATAAAATGGACTAGATGGTGATACACCTACACTCATCCATGATCGAAGCATGTACCTACCCACACGATCAGATGACATCTGCTTGACCTGAGTCAGGATGGTGGAAATGTTAGAACACATATCTAAATGCGTGTCCTCAGCTGCAACCTACCCAGCTACAGTGTAGGTCTCCAAACCTTTTGGAAGAACCAAAAGGTTTTGACCCATGAATGCCCTCTTACTAGGGGGTTGTGGTATATCAAGTCATCTACACTTATCCTGATATCTCCCCCGACCCTGACCAGCATGTGGAGGTAGATCTATGTAGTCAACATTGTAGCCCAAATGAAACTCTGCAAATAATTATTTGCAGAAATATAGTGGCACCTCATCCTTTTGGGGCCAGATATGATGTGCTGCCAACCATGTTGGATATATAAAAGGGGCCACTATGTCATCTATACATTTTGTGACCCTATATGCTCAAACCACCCACTTATCGATGTAATGGGTGCCAAACATGTTCTTAACCTGAGTGACTAAAACATCTGAATCAACTGTCCTCCAACCTACTATCCCTATGACAATGCTAGAGAGGCTATAATAAAAAGGATCAATCGATACATCATCATATGGATTGTATGATTAAGCCTTCTAAATCATACTCATGAGCTCTCAATGCGTATAGATGTCAGTTTCTCCCTATTAGGGAGAGTAGTACTATTCTGCAGTGTCTTCTCTAACATAGTCAGAGCGACCTGCATCCTAGAGATAGTCTCATCTCTATGCCTATCTCTACTATGTGGGGCTTGGGTACTATGTTGGTCTGAGGGAGCTCGTGATCCCTGACTATTATGGACACTTTGATCTAAACCACTAGAAGCCATGAATGATGTGCACACAAAGGTAATATATATATATCTAGATCTAGATAGATAAAAAATGCTCGCTGCAAGTAGGCACATGCACATATACATACATCCATTAGAAAATCAATTGATATATATATATATATATATATATTAAAAATATATTAAAAAGATAACTTGATTTACATGTGTACATACTTCAAGTAAACATGAAAACATTTAAAACTTCAAACACACATGAACTTTAATTTTCAAATGCATTTGTACATATATAAATTAAATGTTTTTAAACATTTAAATTCATGCATTTACATATGTACATGTAATATTTTTAAATATTTAAACATAATTTAAATTCAGGCATTTACACATGTATTCAATCATGGTACTAGAACTAATTCATGCACACATATTTACTAATTTGAATGCATATTTATGTACATATTTAAAAGCACACATGAGAAAAATTAATTTAATATAAATTTTTCCAAAATCTACCTCTAGATTCAAGTGACAATAATTTTGCTTGATAAATTTTAAATTAGTTTAAACTAGAGTTTAAATGTAAATTTCCATAACTAGGGAGGGAAAAACATTATATTAAATTATACTAAAAGAAATGGTGAAAATATAATAATCTGGAAAGGGGTTCATGGGTCTTATGGGTCTTATGAGTCTTAATTAGGTCTTAACTTGGTCTTAAGGGTCTTATGGGTCTTAAGGGTCTTATGCCCGTCTTAAGGGTCTTAATTAGGTCCTATTGGGTATTAAAGCTCCTATTAGGTCTTAAAGGTCTTATTGGGTCATATTGGGTCTTAAGGGTTTTAATTAGGTCCTATTGGGTCTTACTGGTGGACTATTTGGACCTATTAAGTTCTATTAGGTCTTAAGTGGTCCTATTAGGTCTTAAGGGTCCTAATAGGTCCTATTCGGTGGACTACATTAAGTCTTAAGTGGTCCAATTAAGTCTTAAGTGGTCCTATTAGGTCAGTAAGAGTAGATAGTCCATTATGTTTTAATTGGTACTATTAAGTTGGGTATTGGGTCTTTAAGAGTCTTATAATTGGACATCCTATTAGGTCTTAAGGGTCTTATTAAATCTCTTAAGGGTAGGTATTATATGTTGAAAGTAAATTAGGTATTATTATGTCTTAAGGGTCCTATTTGTTAGAAAGTAAAGTGCACCAAGATAACTCAGAGGGGGGGGGGGGGGGGGTTGAATTAGTTATCAGATAATTATAACTTTTATCATCTTCAACAACATTAAACCATATAAGAAATATAATTACCAACCATAGAAAGATATTCATACACAATAACACAATGACACAAGATATGTTGACTAGGGAACCTCTTGATCAAAGAGTAAACCCCGGTGGGAATGATGCCCACAAAAGATGTACTAATATGAATATTCCTTGTGAGAGGATGGAATCTGTTAGGAGTCTTATGAAATACATTTAGTACATATGAATCCCTGTTAGGAGATTTTGAATCCCTATTAAAAGATTCTAACCTGGTTAAGAGATATGGAAGACAAAAGGACCCACTGCCCAAATAGCTTTAGGGTAAGATCACTGAACACACTATCCAAATAATATTTGCATTACAAAACAAAATAATATGTTACCTCTTCTCTAACTGTGCCAAACCGCACTCACTGTTACATTATATCTCAATTTCAGATCTATGTACTTCGCATGTCTTCCTTCACAAATTCGCTCTCATACTTAGCTCTTTTCTTCACTTCATGCATACCACATCACATATCATCACTACAACTACATTAAAATAAGGAAATACATTCCTTTGTTTATACCACACTCAAATAATTACAAATGAGTCGACATACAATTACAAAATAAAAGTTTCCACACGCTACACCAAAATTACATAAAACTATCAGCTTCCAAATACAATAAATCTTCACTTGTGCAACCTCAAAGTCTGCATTGTCATCCACATCACTATCAATGTGTCTTCAACTTCCCTTTAACTATGCAAAACTAGATTCCATCCCGATTAGGAGATATCATCCGATTTCCACAAACCGCTACTCAGGAACACTGCTTGAACACTGCTTCCACCAAAATGATCACAACTTCCATGAATCAATGAATTATTGTCTGTGCTCTTAACCATAGACATATGACATATCAAAGAGTATATCCTCAATTTCACATAGCTCCAACTATAGTAACCCACGTGCGCTAATCCAAACTCTATCTGATTCTCTACAAGTCTTCGGTAAATCACTATGTTGACATCAATGACAATCACAGTCATGAATGCAACAACAAATGCTACAGAATGACTGCCAAAAAATTTAGCATTCATTCCTAATAATGTCCCCCATTGGCATTGATGGCAACATAGATGAAATCATCCAATGTTCCAAAAATCCAATACTGCAACACTGCTTCTTCAAATCCGCTTCATCAATCAAATCTTGCTTCATTATCCTATTCAGTTCTCTCCAACAAATGTCTCATATTGTTTTTCATGCATACTTCTCCCCCATTGATATCAATGACAAAAATTCCATCAGTAAGTCAACAACAACTCAATGTTAAAAGACACTTTTCAGAAAATATATTTACTAGAGTCCTCATGACTCAGCTCAGATACACATACTCCCCCATAGAGGAAGTACCAACATCTAGTCTAGAAGAAAGATAAGGATCATATACCACTGGATGGATGCAACCAACTGCATCACTTCTCAAAAGTAGGCTAGGGCATAACCCCAAGTATACCTCTCAGATACTCAAATGTATCCTTAGGCAAAGGCTTTGTGAATATATCTGCTATCTACTCCTTTATACTTATGTACTCAAGTCTGACTTCTTTTTTAGCAACTTTCTCTCTTACAACATGATACTTAATCTCTATATGCTTTGTCTTAGAATGTAATACAGGATTCTTAGACATACTAACTGTACTGGTGTTATCACAATCTATAACAACAGGTTCAACAAATTTTATTCCAATATCCTTCAGCATCTAATTCATCCAAATTATCTGGTTACAATTGTTTGTTGCTGCTACATATTCTTCTTCTACTGTGCTTTGTGAGATACAATTCTACTTCTTGCTTAGCCAAGAAACTAATCTTCCTCCAAGGAAAAATGCTCCTCCACTGGTGCTTTTCTTATCATCAACACTGCCTCCCCAATCAACATTTGTATATGCACATAGGGTAAAATCATCAAAATTTTCATACCATAATCCATAGTCCATTGTGCCTCTTAAATATCTCATTATCCTCTTTACCACTGCATAATGTGATTCTCTAGGTTTAGCTTGAAATCTTGCTACAATTCCAACTGAATGTGCTATATTAGGTCTTGTATGAGTCAAATACTATAATCCTCCAATCATAGATATGTATTTCTTTTGTTCTACTGTAGGAGTCTCATCTGTGCTAGATAACTTATGTTTGGTCACCATAGGTGTTCCAACTGGTTTACAATTCTCCATTCCAAATCTTTTCAACAAGTCATTCAGGTACTTTGTCTGACTTACAAAGATACCATCATTGTTTTGTGTTATCTATAATCCCAAAAAGTATTTCATCTCACCAATCATACTCATTTCAAATTTAGTCTTCATTTCATCAACAAATTTGTCACTAGCTTCATCTTCTCCTCCAAAGATAATGTCATCAACAAAAATAACTATAACTAACAAACCATTTTCAATTTCTTTTGTATACAGATTGCTATCAGCTGTACCTTTTATAAATCCCAACTTTAACAAATACTTATCTAGTCTTGCATACCAAGTTCTAGGTGCTTGTTTAAGTCCATATAAAGCTTTCTTCAATTTACATACCATGTCTCCTTGATTTAAAGGAAAACCTTTAGGCTGCTCAATGTAGACTTCTTCTTCCAATTCTCCATTCAAAAATGCTGACTTCACATCCATCTGATACACTTTGAATTTCTTGTAAGCTACATATGCCAAAAACATTCTTACTACTTCAATTCTTGCAACAGGTGCAAAAGTCTCTTCATAGTAAATTCCTTCTTGTTGTGAGTAACCGTTACATACCAATCTTGCTTTGTTTCTTACTACTTCTCCTTGTTCATTCATCTTGTTTCTGAATACCCATTTAGTTCCAATAACATTGTTGTCTTTAGGTCTAGGGACCAATTCCCATGTCTTGTTTTTTTCAATTTGATCTAGTTCTTCTTTCATAGCATTAGTCCAAATTTCATCTTCACAAGCTTCATTTCGAGTCAAAACTCCTCTTTTGATGCTCCCAATAATCTTTTCAAAAGGATGATTCTTTAACAAACTCTTGCTAGGTGTCACTATCTCAGATCTCTCTTCAGATGCAGGTTCTTCAATAACTTCACTATGGCTTTCATTCAACAAATCACTGTCAGTTTCATAAAACAATTCAGTAGTTCTAGTATTAGGCTTAGGATGAGTTTCTTCATCAGATTCATAATCAAGCATTCTTTCCTGAATTTTGAAATTTTCATCAACTTTAACATTTGCGCTCTCATCAATAGTCTTAGTTCTTTTATTGAAACATCTATATGCATTGCTTTTCAAAGAATATCCAAGAAATATACCTTCATCACTTCTAGGATCAAACTTTTCTATATCATCATCTCTCTTTATATAACATTTGCTTCCAAAAATTCTAAAATACTTAATTGAGGGTGCATGTCCAAACCATAATTCATAAGGTGTCTTGTCTGTGTCTGCTCTGATTTGTACTTTGTTCATTGTATATACTGCTGTGTTCATTGCTTCTCTCCAGAATATCTTTGCCAAATTATTTTCAAACAACATAGCTCTTGCTGCTTCAGTCACTGATCTATTCCTTCTTTCTGCAATGCCATTTTGTTCAGGTGTTCTAGGGGCTGAATATTGTCTTTTAATGCCATTTTCTTCAGAAAAGTTGTTAAAATCTCTAGAAGTAAATTCTCCACCTCTATCAGATCTTAAACATTTAATCTTCATTCTAGATTCATTCTCAACTTTATTCTTAACAATCTTAAACTTATCAAATGCTTCAAATTTTTCTTTAAGAAATGCAATCCACATCATTCTTGTAAAGTCATCAACAAGAATAATAAAATACCTTTCTCCATAGAATCCTCTAGTCCTGGTAGGACCACTCAAATCTGTATGAACAATCTCCAGCTTCTCTGTAGATGTAAACTTCTTACTAGGAAAGGAACTTCTCTTCTGTTTAGCCATTACACATTCTTTGCAAATCATGTTAGTAGGCTTCATAATTCTAGGTAAATCTCTTACTACAAGTGTAGTACTTACTTTCACAATGTTATCAAAGTTTATATGACAAAAAATTCTATGCCATAACCAACTATCATCAATCTTTGTAATCAAACATGTCATCTCAGTAGGATTCAACTGAAATACATTACCTCTGGTTCTAGATCTAGTTCCAATCAGATTTCCATCTTTATCCTTTATCACACAAGTTTTCTCAGTAAACCAAACTTGATATCCCTTATCAACTAACTATCCAAAACTCAAAAGATTATGTTTCAATCCATCCACAAAATAAACATCATCAGTATTAGTCTTTCCATCAAGAGTAATAGATCCTATACCTTTGATCAAACAAGGTGCATTATTTCCAACTCTAACTACCCCACCATCATATTCATTCAACTTTATGAACTTTTTCATGTCTCCAGTCATATGATGTGAACAACCACTATTTATAATCCAATCAAATTTTTTTTCAAATTGAGAAACTAAGGATTTTTCTTCCTTAACATCAGATTCAAGATTTTCTTCTTTAATTGCTACAAATCCTATGTCATCGTTATTCTCAGTATCACTTTCAGTTAAAGTTCTTTCTATACTAGCTTCAAGATCTTCATCATTAGCATAATAAAATTTCTTAGATCTTCTAGGTTTGAAATTTCTTCTGTACTTTTTAACTCTCTTAGGACATTTAGATGCAAAATGACCATATTCTTGACAAGTCCAACATTTAAAATTTTTCTTACCGTCTGGTTCTCTTTTCACAAGCAAGGCAATACCTTCTTCAATCTTCTTGTCTTTTTCAATTCTAGATCTGCTGCTGCCAGCATAATCTCTGCTCACACTGATGCTTCTTGACAAAGTAGGGTGAACACTAAGAGCATTGAATGCTGTCTCCATTCTAGGTAAGTCTCCTAATAATCTCAGGTTCATTTTTGCTGCTTCCAATCTTCCAAGAAGAGTCTCTCTTGTAAATTTTGTTGTACAAGGTATCACTTGTTCAATCATCTGTGTTGTCTGCTTAAATACAAGAGTCGATGTCCTCAGAATTTTCCATATCACTTCATTCTCTATCTTTTTTCCTCCAAAAGATTTTATACCTGAAATGATCTCTGACATTCTACCAATATAACTTCTAATAGATTCATCTTCCAACATTCTTATATCTTCAAATGCACATAAAACTAGAATATTTACTTCCACAAGTCAAAACCATGAGATCAATTTTAAAGAATAAGACCATTCAAACCCATACTAGGGACCACCAAGAAGGATTCTACAACAATCCTTCTCATTAGCAAAAGGAAAAAGAAAAGATTTAAAAAATATTCAACATAGAAAAAATTTGAACCTTTCATTTAAGTTTCCAAAATCAATAGATCTATTTTCTAACATCATCAATATTGAGATGATTTCCATAGAATCTCCTCTTGACTGAGCACCTCAACCAAGTACTAGATTTGTCATGCCCCGCAAGGGAACCGGGGAAGAGAACAAAGATTCTCTTTATAAAAGAAAAACCCAAGTAATGATTTATGAAAAAAATTTGAATTTTTAAAATAATTATATGAACAAAACTTAAACTTAGTTTCCTCCCAAGGTTCCCTTCTATCTAATGCATGATTCATTTAAGTCCATTAAGTAAACTAACAACAAGATATACTTCTCAAAGAAAATTACATCATATCACTATAAGATTCTTTATTAAGAACTACATAGTACTTTCATTTCAATTTTCCATTTAAAATCATATATATTCCTAAGTAGTCTTTATGAAAAATATAACCTTTAAATCAAATAGAGCCATCTAAATCATTTGATACATTGAAAATAATACATTTGTTCTTCAATGGCCTTTCCTTGAATCATCACTAATTAAAATCATACTACTTAACTAAAAATTATTTTCTTTTCCAACATACATCTTATACATAAAGTTCACATCCCCCTGTTCCCTTTTTCCTAAGTCTACCCATTTCAAATACATCATTTTGAATTACATCAATGATTACATTAAATTCATCTCTGCTCGGGAGGTAACAATAACTTTACATCATGAAAGATAATTACAAAGCCTTTATTCTTCAAAAATTGGTACATAAGCAAGCATGAATCTTCAACACTGCATCCACAAAAGATACCTCGATAAAATGTTTACCACCCAACCACGTGGACACCCAAAGGCCCACTCCCCCGTGCTAGGAGATAAACACCAGGGTCCACAAAGAAGGAATAGCTAGGCCAAACCTAGGGTCGGGTTACCTTTCCCAAATAACAAATGAAAAGAAAGCCCAAGTATAAATCTTTCCCCAAACAGGTTCTAAGGCTTGGTAGTAACTCTAAGCAACAACCTAAGTGAGTGTCATTACATAGCCCTCACCCCTTGGGTTGTCCTGGTACTAGCCACTCTGGGCCCCGACCCCCAAGTAGGTACATGTGAAATCAAATGCCTTTCATATAGACAAGCGCCATTCGATTGTACCTATGCATAGGCACCTTCTCCCACTCCCATCCATAGCCTTTACTAGCACTAATGGCATGGGTGAGGCACATTTAATATTTTTACAAGTTTGAACCCATTCCCATAAGTTTTAATTAAATTATCACTTGTTAAAATAACTCTTCAGTCGGTTATCCTGGTACTAGCCACTTAGGGCCCCGGCCCCGCACTGAGAGCCACTCACTAGGTGTCGTTAGGTTTTCTACCCTTAACCCACATATCACAACCACATCATACACATAGTAAAAACATATCATAAACACTTTTGTAAGACTGCATCAAAGAGTAGAAAATAATAAGATAATTTATGGATGTTTAGGGGAAATTAGGAACATTTAAGGATGTTTAGAATGGTCTTGATCTTCTTAGACAACCCTAAACCCTAAACTGCTTCCTACACACATCCTAACCCTATTAAGGCATCCAAATGCACTGAACATAACCTCTACCAAGCAAGGAATGAACACATTTATGATTTACTCAAAGTTCTATATACCAAAAGATAATGTTCCATGAACTTCATTCTAAGCTTGATATTTGACTAAGTTTGAAATTTGACTAAGTTTGATTTTATTAAAAATCTAAAAATTAAAAGTTACAACTTAACTCATAGGAAGTTGAAATCTATCCCAATCAATTCAAAAGGTACCTAAACCCTTTATACAAGTATAACTTAAAGTATAAAAAATTAAAGTAATGTTTTAATTGTATAAAGCCTGAATCCTATTTTCATTGGTTAACACTAATCTGCTCGGTTCATACAGTCTAGTCGGTTAACACAGACTGCTCGGCTAACACTAGTTGCTTGGTCACCACTAACTTACTCGGTCACCACTAACTTACTCGGTCACCACTAACTTACTTGGTCATCACTAACTTACTTGGTCACCACTAACTTACTCGGTCACCACTGACTTACTCGGTCACCACTGACTTACTCAGTCATCACTAACTTACTCGGTCACCACTGACTTACTCGGTCATCACTAACTTACTCAGTCACCACTAACTTACTCGGTCACCACTGAATTACTCGGTCACCACTGACTGATTGCCAGAAACTACAAAATACGACTGTCAACTTTGGCTTGTGGGTAAAACTGGGCATTATGGAAACTAGGGTTGCCTAATCTGAGCACGACCTATTTGAGATCTCCCAGTTTCCCTTCAAAAATGGCCCATCAATCCATCCTATCTATCCAACATATCTGTTCTAGATCTGGGCCAAGAAAGTGGTGCAAAGAAAAATATGAAACTGTAGGTTTGAAACAGAAGTTCTAAAGCCTCGAAGAACTCATGGACATTTTGGATAAGAGAGGAAATACAAGGAGAATGCTAAGAACCCTACAACCTCCTATAATTGTATAAATATTTGTTTATACTCAATACAGTAAATAAATCCATTCAACATGTTCCTATTCTTCAAATCACTAATACAGGGACAATGATATATATGAAACACAACATTCTGTAATTTATATCAACAATGAACATACAGAGAAACATTTAACTAGATTTTCATCTTTTCATATCACAAAGGAGAGATAACTCTTAGGATGAATTCCAACCTGGAGTCCTGTGGAGATTCGGTTGATGAAGACCAGTCCAATCCTCTCAACCCTTTTCAGCACTCCTTCAAATCCTCCTGGGTGCAAGCTCCAGCCTCTTCCGGGAATAACCAAATGCCACTCTCAGAGAATGATGAATTTCTCTCCTCACAAATACAATATTCCTACCAGCATAATACTAATCTTGTTATCTTCTTCTCGAAACAACTCTCCTCCAACTCCCTCTCACACAGGAAGTCTTTCCTGTATATAGATTGGGGAGTAGTTGCCCAGGTACTCCAACCGATGCAACTATCCACCAGTTATCTGTTAACAACATAGTTTGTAAAACCATTCCCGTAAAGGGATAAATAATTTTTTTTAATAAAACTATAATCTATTACCGTATTCAAATTTATGTTTCCTTTACTTTAGGGAAGTTAATAATAATAATAATTATTTACAACCATATCATTAACTAATCTAATTATTCATTAATAGAATGTAATAATTACTTACTCACCAATAATTATATAAATATATGTATGCATATGCATATGTGTGCACCCATATGCCTGTGTACATATATTATTATAAATATTATTGCAAACATAATATTATTATTATGAAGCATATTATTATTTACACATTTAATCCATATTCTTTACAAAATGCACTAGTGATATATATACAAGGTGAAACATACCACTATTATTAAAAATATTTATTATTATTTTTATTTTATTTTTTTATTGCCATAGACATTTTGTTATTATGGATATTATAAAGACAATACCATAAAATTCTTTATTATTATTGATATTAAAATCACATACTAACTCGTTCCTAACAAGAGCTGCTAGTACATAAGTAGCTAATAATAAAGATAAATTACTAAATCATACTCTCAAATTCACATCAATAATCTACTAATAGAATTGAACGTACCATAAAGACAACTAGAACCACTATACTCAAAACTTCATTCACAATGAATACAAAAGACAAGAAACTAACTACAAGACCCACAAAACCAGTAAACCAAGAGATCACATAATATATCCACACAAGGGACTAACTCGAAACTTCCACCTAAGGATAAAAGGATCAAAGGTGAAGTTTCTTCCTATGGAACCAAGTGATATCTCCGTAACAACAACAACGATCAAAGATTTTGAGGGATCGCTTAGACCTGTGAAGCCAAGTGGAGATGATACCCGGTACCTGCAATCCTGCATCACCAAGAAGAGATACATATATATACATATGGATATACAAATTAGATATATGCAAGTAGATGACCAGGATCGATACATTGTGTGGACCTCAACTAAGTGAGTAACTATGACTTCATCCTAAGTCATGAAAACACATCCAACACATATCCATGAAACATAAAACATCATGATAATGGTTAGATTCAAATCATTGGGTTAGATCCATAAAACATATAAAAATAGATGGTTTTCTAATCTCATAACATATAAATGATAACCATAAATGAGCATATCCATCATATCATCATTCACAAAACATAAATGTAAATGTATAGTCCTGACCATCATAATAAAAATGTCCAAATCAGCAAAGTCTAAGTATCGCCATAGGAGAGGTATTACAGGATTCATCCATCCAAAAGAGAATCATTAAAATCTATTCATATCTGCACTTCCTCAAAGTTGTAACCATCCATGTTAGAACTCAAAAAAATAAAAGGAATAAAAATAGGCATAACAAGATGCCCATCCTTCTTAACATTCTCCAATGAAGAAACAATATCCACACCATAATGCTTCAACTTTTATAGAACCTTTGAAAGCCTAAGGAAAACATCATTAAGATAAAAAAATATCATTAGACTTGTAAGAAAACTACAAAAAGAAGTGACAACCACCTTCTAAACCCTATGGTCCACTATAAAAGGAAATAAAAACCATCCTTAAAACTATTAATGTAAAACCTCTGATCCATTAGAGTAGAAGAAGGCACCATATAATTATGTTTGAATATGGAGGGAAAAAACCCTTTTGTTAGACCTAGAAAAGGAACAACAACACCCTTGGCCTCATCGTCTCTAGAAAACTTGCTTACCTTATACCCTATCAAGTTTTTTTTGCCTCCATGTCCCCAAATAACATTTTTCTACTTTAAACAACCTCCAAAAGGATATCATAATCAGCATCATCATCATATAGATAATCCATTGGATCCACAAATCCATTTTTATTGAAAGGAGAAAAAATCCTAATAGAAGAAAACAAAGAACAATGTCCTTCCATTTCTCGCCAATAGTAAGAATTGACATCAATAAGAGAGTCATTAGCTTTTGTAGTAGCCATAGCACCAACAAAAAGTGCCAAATCAAGGGAATTGAGCATACTATCTCCCACTTTGTTTTCCCCAACTCTTGCATCTTCATTTTCTTCAACCTCACCATCTTCCTACATGGCTTAATTTGACCATGTTGTCTTAGATGTGCTAGTTGTAGTGATAGAGCGAGTAGTAGGGTAAACTAATAGTTGTATCTACAATTTTTTCTATCACCTTCTCTGCTTTCCCTTTTTGCTTCCTCATTGTGTATACATGTTGTATTGTTTCTTAGGACTGTGTTAAATGGTATTTATGTGATACTTCGAGTGAAAGGATGACCTTCATCATCTTGACTAGATTTTTATTTAGTTTAGCTTACAATAATCAAATAGTAGATGCCATACATTTGATGTGTTGAATTAAATAAAAAAATTAATGATGATGGAGACTCCCATTCGACAACTAAATTAAATCAAAATATTATTGATGAAAAAACCTATGCTTTTGCTCAAATTTCTGCTAAACTAAATCAAGTCCTAAGTGATGTGGAATACTATCTTTTATAGAAAGTTTTATATGTATGCTATGTAAGATATGCAAAAATATTTTTGGTTTTAATAATTTACCATTTAACATACAAATCGATATTAATTTAAAATATATTTTGTTGCATCAATTGTACAATTATATATTTTGATTTTAATTTGTCAGCTCAATTATAATTTTATTGAAATTTAAACTTAATTTTCACCTAAATTTAAAATTTGTTAATATTTTAAATTTAGGTGAAAGTTAATATTTTCAAGTAACATTTGTAATAAACATGGTGTAATCCTGGTTGCCTCCTTTGCTATTATGAATTGATAATATTTTACAGATTGAAGAGGAGGGAGGTTGATGTTAGGTTGTGGAATCCAACTTCTAACACTTAAAAGTCTTCTTATGGTATAGAAATCTAGTGAAGGGGTCTTAGGACATAATATAGTCCAGAATTTTAGAACCCATATCTGTACTGACTTTGATAGAAGTTCATGAATGAATCTTTGTGCATACTTTCATGTGTCACATTTGAGTACCCCTTGAGAAAAAATCAGTAGAGTATTCTTCATACTCTAGCATAGGCTTAAAGCCAGGAAATGGGTGAAACTCTGTGCTAGTCCACTCCCAACCACCTCCTCTCATAATTATAAACTTTTTTCCATGCTTATCATAATCCAAGATCATGTGGTACACAACTTCCTGAGCTACTTTTGTTTTGTTCTCAAATGATTTCTTCCTGTCATGTAGGTTAGGGCTTCTTGATGCATTCTTTCATGCTAAACTACCAGGGAAATAAATCGTACCCATATTCTTGTTCTTCTCACATAGTCGATCACAACTTCCTTTGAAGGCCATGTTAAGATGTGAATTAAGATGACAAGGAATAAAATTAAAATGACAAGGAATAAAATTAAAATGATGTGTAGTTTGAATGTGAATAGAGCGTAACAATGCAGATAAAATGACAATGCATAGGGAGAAACGTTAATCCTAGTGTGTTTGAAAGATGTTGTCCAACTATAACTGGCTTTGTTGAGGAAAATGTTTATCAATTTAGTGAATATATTAAATTTTGATTTTTTATAGTATTTTTTGTAAATGCAATTTGGTTTTCAAAGAAATATGATAATTTAATTTTATTAGCATATGTATTTTCAATTTTCTGCATTCTAATTCTGTTAAATCTATCTCCATTTCATTTCCATTGCTTTCAATTATTTTTTAACATCATTAATTTCAATATTTTTTGTTGTGTTTATTTTCACATTAAAAGTAACTTAACTATTTTTGGACACACTGTTTTCTAATTTTATTCTTGAAAATGGTTTGAAAGAATTTTTGATAAAAGACATGTCTAATATTTAAAAACTTGGATTAGTTGGAGTTTGGTGGAAAAGTTTCATTAAATAATTTATTGGTGTGGTTTAACTAGTCTAATGAGATTTTTAAATTTTGAAATAATGTGATTGATGTGTGGTTTCATTATTAATGTTAGGGAGTGAACCATTTGATTATTTTGTTACATAGTGATTTTCAATGCATTGAATGGTTAGAATAGATAATTAGTAGTGTAGGTAAAATGGGAATTATATGCAGTGAATTAATTGAAAATATATATTTTCTATGTAATGAAAAATGTTGACATTTGGAAACATATTTTAATTAAAGTTTTTATATAGTATATACAAAATATTTTATTTTTTATGGTAATTGTAAGTAACAGATTGTTATATATCATTTAGAAGATGTCCATATTACTTCTAAATAGAGTTATTGTACTAATTAATACGTAAATGTATTCACTTTACAACTATAATTAATAAAAAAATATTTTACTTTTTTGGAGGGGTAGAAATACCTCTCCACAAACCCTTAAGGATGGCCATGGATATTCTTTAAGAGGTCTTTCTTGTTCTTTTTTATGTTATTTAAAAAAAAAATTAATTAAATAATTTACAAATCAAATATGAATATTAATTAAACTAATTATTACTAATTAAACAATTGTAAATAAATCTTTTATATGATTATAAATAGATGTTGGAGTGGGAGGGGGAGTGGAAATGGGAGGGGGAGTGGGAGAGAGGGGGAGGGGTGGGGTAGGAGTGTGAGTGTGAGGGGGTGGGGTAGGAGTGGGATGGGGAGTGGGAGGGGGAGGCAGAGAGGAAATGGGAGGTGGAGGTGGAGGTGGAGGTAGAGGGGGAGGGGAGTGGGGGGGAGTGGGAGAGGAAGTGGGAGTGGGAGTTGAAGAGGGAGTGGAGGAGGAATTGAAAGGGGAGTGGAGGTGGAGTGCGAGTGGGAGTTGAAGAGGGAGTGGGAGAGAAAGGGGGAGGGGTGGGGTAGGAGTGTGAGGGGGTGGGGTAGGTGTGTGAGGGGAAGTGGAGGGGGAGGGGGAGGGGGAGAGGAAATGGGAGGTGGAGGTGGAGCTAGAGGGGGAGGGGAGTGGGGGGGGAGTGGGAGAGGGAGTTGAAGAGGGAGTGGAGGAGGAATTGAAAGGGGAGTGGAGGTAGAGTGGGAAGAGGGAGTGGGAGTGGGAGTTGAAGAGGGAGTGGGAGAGAAAGGGGTAGGGGTGGGGTAAGAGTGTGAGTGCGAGGGGGTGGGGTAGTAGTGCTAGGGGGAGAGGAAATGGGAGGTGGAGGTGGAGGTAGAGGGGGGAGGGAAGTGGGGGGGAGTGGGAGAGGAAGTGAGAGTGGGAGTTGAAGAGGGAGTGGAGGAGGAATTAAAAGGGGAGTGGAGGTGGAGTGGGAAGAGGGAGTGGGAGTGGGAGTGAGAGTGGGAGTTGAAGAGGGACAGGAGGAGGAATTGAAAGGGGAGTGGAGGTGGAGTGGGAAGAGGGAGTGGGAGTGGGAGTTGAAGAGGGAGTGGAGGGGAGTGGTAGGAGGAATTGAAGGGGGAGGTGGAGTGGAGGTGGAATGAGCATGGAGGGGGGAGGGTGGGGAGTGGAGGTGAAGGTGAAGGTGGAGTGGGAGTGGGAGGTGAAGGGGGAGTGGGAGTGGGAGAGGGAGTGGAGGGGGAGTGGTAGGGGGAATTGAAGGGGGAGTGGAGGTGGAATGGGCGTGGAGGGAGGAGGGTGACTATGAGTGGGAGGTGGAGGGGGAGTGGAGTGGGAGATGGAGGGGGAGTGGAGTGGGAGGTGAAGGGGGAGTGTTAGTGGGAGTGGGAGTGCGAAGGGGTGGGGTAGGATTGCAAGGGGGAGAGGAGTGGGAGTGGAGGGGGAGTGATGGGAGTGAAGGGGAGGGGGAGGGAGTAGAGGGGGAGAGGAAATGGGAGGGGGTTGGAGGTGGAGGTGGAAGTGGAGGGGAAGGGGAGTGGGGGGGAGTGGGAGAGGAAGTGGGAGTGGGAGTTGAAGAGGGAGTGGAGGAGGAATTGAAAGGGAGTGGGAAGAGGGAGTGGGAGTGTGAGTGGATGGGGAGGGGGAGGGGGGAGGAGTGTGAGTGAGAAGTGGAGTTGAAGGGGTAGTGGGAGTGGGAGAGGAAGTGAGAGTGGGAGTTGAAGAGGGAGTGGAGGGGGAGTGGTAGGAGGAATTGAAGGGGGAGTGGAGTGGAGGTGGAATGGGCGTGGAGGGGGGAGGGGGACTATGAGTGGGAGGGGGGGGGGGGGGGAGAAGTGGGAGGTGGAGGGGGAGTGGAGGTGAAGGTGGAGTGGGAGCTATGAAGGGGGAGTGGGAGTGGGAAGTGAAGGGGGAGTGGGAGTGGGAATGGAGGGGGAGGCAGAATTGAAGGGGGAATGGGAGGGTGAGGGGGAGTTGAAGCTAGAGTGAAGGGGAGGGGGAGGAGTGGGAGATGGAGGGGGGAGGGGGAGAGGAAGTGGGAGTGGGAGGAGGGAGGAGTGCGAGTGGAAGTAGGAGGGGGAATTGAAGGGGGAGTGGGAGGGGGAGGGGGAGTTGAAGGTTGAGTGAAGTGGGGGGGGGGGGGGGGGGCGAGTGGAGTCAAAGGGGGGAGGAGGGAGGAGTGTGAGTAGAAGTAGGAGGGGGAATTGAAGTGGGAGCTAGAGGTGGAGGGGGAGTAGATGGTGGAGTGAAGTGGAAGGGGAGTGGAGTAGGAAGAGTAAGTGGGAGTGCGAGTGGATGGGGAGAGGGAGGGGGAGGGGGAGGGGGAGTGTGAGTTGGAGTTGAAGGTGGAGTGAAGGGGAGGGGGACTATGAATGGGAGGGTGGGGGAGAAGTGGGAGGTGGAGGGGGAGTGGATGTGAAGGTGGAGTGAGAGTGGGAGTGGGAGTGGGAATGGGGGGGAGGGGGAATTAAAGAGTGAATGGGAGGGGGAGGGGGAGTTGAAGGTGGAGTGGGAGCTGTGAAGGGGGAGTGGGAATGGGGGGGAGGGGGAATTGAAGGGGGAATGGGAGGGGGAGTGGGAGGTGGAGGTGGAGGTGGAGGGGGAGAGGAAGTGGGAGTTAGAGGGGTTGGAGGTGGAGGGGGGGTGGAGTGGAGTCAGAGGGGGAGGAGGGAGGAGTGTGAGTAGAAGTAGGAGGGGGAATTGAAGTGGGAGCTAGAGGTGGAGGGGGAGTTGATGGTGGAGTGAAGTGGAGGGGGTGTTGGTTGTCTTTTCTTTCTACTTGCAGGTTTACACTATGATTGACACATTAATGTCACTGACTCTATCACCACTCCAAAGTCTGCAAGGAAAAGGGCCAATTAACAAGGATCAAAGAGATCCTCCTACACTTTGAGCCTAGATGCTCAGGCAGGTGTACCTTTGGCTCACTTCTTCAAAGGAGCCACAAAATATTACACAACTATATCCTTTACAAATTTTTTTGAAGATTTATCATTTAAATGTGTGGTGGATGATGATAAACTACTTCTAGAGAATGGATAAGTGCCTTAACCTAGGGCATAGAGTCACCCAATAACACATATCAACTGAGAATCCTAAGTCAAATACTCTTGAACTCAAAATAAGTGCTTTCCCTATTATCCCTCTCACTCTCAAACTTGATCATCAAATTCCTATCCAACCATGAACTCACTGAAACCACCTTAAAGACTTTAATCCTAAGTTTGTTAGGAACTCAAAGATAATTTCACAATACTCTTTGTTTACCATATGCTAACTGATTTTGTGACATTAACTTATATGAGCCCAAGATCAGAATAAGAAGACAAACATGAATTTGAGATTGGAATCCAAGTGTATTCTCATTTAAATTTACAAAATCAACACATTACCAGAACAACAACATGCTAGGAAAAAGACCCAAAATCTAGGCTCCCCTAGTTCAGTCTTTTACATTGATTTTCAATATAACATCAAACCCCTTAAAAATACAAACTACTGTAATATATACCATCAGTCATCTTGGAATCCCAAAAAGATTAGGATGCAACAAGCTACGGATGATTGAGGCAAGGGCTAGGGTTTTCACCCACCAAACCAACCAAATACAATAAAACATTATTATATTTGGGGAAAACCAAGAAGCCTGGAGAAAGCAGATCCCAGAATGATCCTCATCAATGAGAAACTCCTTGATTTGTACTGAGGACCATTAATTTGCTATGTTAACTAGTCTGATTGTCCTCCTACAACATGCCTTGAGCAACACTATCATGGTACAAACCCACCCTGCAATCAATTATCAAACCCCTGGACCACTCTACAACAGTTGACAAAATCAAAATCCACAAGATCCAGCCACTCCAGCATTAAAAACCAGTCCTTATGTCGCTGGAAAACTATTTAAAATTTCAAATTTTGGAAGAAACGGCTACATCAGGGCGTGATATAGTGAATCGGTGGTTAACATTCAAACTTAGATCAAATTTAAAACATGACCATTAGATTCTTGACTTTTCCCGAGCACCTCAGATTTAACCCTAGAAGAAGTCTTGGTTTTCATTTGCCTTAGTCACGAGATCGTGCATATATCTTTATTAACCCTGTTTACCTTAGCAATTCAGCGACTATAGTTAGGAAGACCTAGGCCCACCTGGATCCATGTGGTGCCAAACCATTCTCCATTTACATAATGAATCAACAACAAAGGACCCACCAAGTGGTTCCCATCTCTAAGATCAAATCAATAGTTGTTGCTATATCGCGACCTTTAAAAATCATGCATCTTTGCCCAACGGTGTAACAATAGCCACAAGATCCATCCAAACATTAATCATGCCTGAAGGCTTGAAACACTAGCCCCACTGACAACTGCCAAGTCACCCATCTAGCAACCAATCAAAACTCAACAAATATGCAACACCTGACACTGGACCCACTGACACCATCCCTGGCCAGATTCAAAATCAACGGAAGTCGCATGATCTCATGGGGTAGGAATATTCCATGAGATCATGTGCCCACCGTTAGATTGAAAGGGGATTGAAATGTTGGGCCTGTTGGTACAGATGGTGCCTTGTCACTATATCACATGTCAGAAACTTTAACAACAAAAAGTCTTGCGAAACAACGACAACCACACAAATTAAAGGCCAACAATTAGAAAAAATTAACGGGAGACCTAGGCATAACAAGAAATATTAAAGGGGTCCCACTAAAGTAACCTAATGACATAACATGCAAGGTGGTCATCACAAATTTGGCACATGGGTATTTTAGGACTTTAGTAAGTGAAAAAAGTAACGCTTAAAAAGAACCTAGTCTTGGCAAATTAGGGCTTTTCTTCACCAATGGCTAAATATTTGAAAATTTGAACTAGGGTTTGAGGCCAAGGGCAAGGAAAAACACTGTAGAGGCCAGAGAAAAGTTTACACATCCATGAATATTATTGCTTGTGCTAACAATGGCTCTGTCTGGGGATGATGGGTAACCTGTGCCCATGCAAGAATGTAAAATTTCTGGGAGGCAGACCACCTTCAGGAAAATAAAAATAGGGAGCACCAAGACAAAACCCTACAACCCTACCAAAAGAACTCACAGTTATGTACAAACCTAGCTACTGTTCATGGAAAGAATGACACCTTCAATTGAAGTATTTCTTCAAGAATTGTCCATGAACTGGCAATTCTTAAACATCACCGTTTAGTTCTTTCACAATATAAGAATCCTGGCCCCATTTTTCATGAATTAGATATGGCCCTAGCCAGATTGGGTCAAATTTTCCATGTTTCCCCTTATCTTCCAATCTAGCATTCCAGATTAATACCAAGTCACCAAGCTCAATCTTCCTATCAACAGTCCTTTTGTCATACAAATTCTTGACCTGCAATTGCAACTTGACATTTCTTGAAACTGATTCTCTTCTAGTTTCATCTAGTCTGATGAGGTCCTCAATCCTTAACTACATTTCATCATCTATATCATCATCATACAACTGAAGAAACTTATACATCTCCAAATTTTTTTTCTAAGGCATCCTTGCATGTATCCCATATACTAAGTCAAATGGTGCACAACCAATTGCCTTCTTCACAGTTACCCTGTCAGCCCATACAGCTAATGGCAGTTTTGAACTCCATGCTCTTTTATTCTTATCAAGGATCCTCTTGAGGATTTTTATCAAGCTCTTATTTGTTGATTCTGCCTGTCCATTCCCTTGTGGATGATAGGGTGAGGAGTATGACATCTAAATTCCTAGACCTTTGCAAAAATCCTTGTACTCAGCAGACCTGAAGCACATTGCATTATCACTGACTATCCTCTCAGGACAATCAAACCTGGTAATAATATTATTCAACAAGAAATTAGTCACCACCTTACTAGTTGAATTCCTTGTGGGGATATCCTCTACCCACTTAGTGAAATAATCAGTAGCAACTGAGATCCAAGAATGTCCTCCACTAGACTTGTTTGGTATTTCTCCTATGAAATCCATTCCCCATTGTCAGAAAGGAGCTTGAACTTCAATTGGCCTTAAAGGCATATTACCTGAAAACTTAAGCTTACCAGAGAATCTTTGACAAACATTACACCTCCTTACCAATTGCTCTACATCCTTGAAGATTGTGGGGCACCAGAATCCTACTCTCAAAACCTTTTGAGCAGTAGTTTTACCCATATAATGTCCTCCACAAATTCCCTCATGCATTTCTTTTAACAACTTGTCAGCCCGATTCTCATCAACACATTTCAAAAGTATGCAATCCAAATTTTTCCTATATAATTTGCATTTTACAATCACATACTTGATGGCCTGTAACTTCAATGTTCACTTCTTACTATCATCCATCCCTACTGGACATTTCATGTTTCTCAAGTAATAGATAATATCTTGATACTAGATACAATCATCCATATCATAAGTATAATCAATCTCAATTTGGTTTATTTGATTTGCATCAAGATTGGATTGAGCCATTAGTTTTTGCAATCCTTTTCCTCTGACCAATTTGGTAATCTGGATATCAATATTGAATTCTTGAATTCTATTTATCCATCTGCATCTCCTTCCAGACACCTCTTGTTGTGAAAAGATATCCTTTACTGTAGCACTTGGTACAAAAGCAATCACAGTTGCTCCCATCAGATAGCACCTAAAAGCCATGACAACCTTCACCAATGCATCTGCTTGTTTTTCATTGATATCATATTTTAGTTCAATAGCTTGCAAAGATTTACTTAAGAATGCAATAGGCTGCTCATAACCCTCATTATTTTTCTTCAACAAAACTGTAGCAACAGTATGAAAAGATGCAAAAGAAAAGATATGCATTGGGATACTATAATCAGGTGCCTTGAGCACAGGTGCATCTTTGATAGCCTGCTTGATATTCTTGAAAGATTCATTAGGATCACCTTCCCACTTGATCTCAGATCCTTTCTTCAACATCTTGGATATTGGCCTGGTAACCTCAGCAAAGTTTGTAACAAATCTTCTCAAGAAATTCACCTGACCAAAGAAAGACTGAATTCCTTGAACATTTTTTGGTTTTTGAATCTTTTCAATAGCTGCCACCCTCTCAGGATCAATTCTAACTCCTTGCTTTTGAACCAAGTGGCCAAGAAACTTACCCTCAGTGACACCAAATGCACATTTCCTTGGATTTAATGAAATGCCATATTCCAAAGCCCTCACAAATATTTTTTCTAGATGAGTACAATGGTCTTCTTCCCTCTTGGAATAAGCAGTTAAATCATCTTGGTAAAAAACAAGGAAATCATTTATAAAATCTAAAAAGGAAACATCCATTGCCCTCTGAAAAGTTGCATCAGCGTTTGTGAGACCAAAAGGCATTCTCACATAAACATATGTCCCCCACGGTGTAGTGAAAGCTGTCTTAAATTATTCTGATTCTTTCACAATTACCTGATTATAACTAGAGAAACCATCCATCATAGACATTAATTCAGATCTGGTCACTCTCTTTAGCATAGCCTCCATATTGGGCAAACAATAGTTATCCTTCAATGAGCTGATGTTCAAATTTTTGAAATCCACACAAATTCTGATGTCACCATTCTTCTTCCTAATAGGAACCAAATTTGAAACCCAAGAATAATGCCTAATGGGCTTGATAATTCTAGCATCTCTTAGCTTCATTAACTCTTCTTGCATCTTAGGTGCCAAAGTAGGATTTATAGGCCTTTGTTTTTGCCTAAAGGGTTTAGCATCTTCTTTCAAAGGAATAATATGCTGGAACAAGTCTTCTCTATAAACCTTTAGGTCATCATATGACCATGCAAAAACATGCCTGAATTTTCTCAATAATTCAATCAAGGACTTCCTTACCTTGTGAGACATCTCTCTACCAATGTAGACCTTCTTAGGTGCTTCTTGTGTTCCAATATTTATCTCATCCAAATTTATATGATCTTCCCTTTTAATATCCTTTTGAACTTTGTCTTGATTATCAAATACAGTTTCTAGAACAACAAGTCCCTTAGGAACCTTGTTAGTTTTAAGTTGAATGACTTCATTACCAAGGAAAACCTCCTTTCCTTCTATAGTCTCAACCAAGGTTGAACAATCTAATTCCTGACCATGATACTGATCTTCACAATTCAAAAATCTCAAGATATCCTGGTCATCTTCAAAAACTTGCCAATTCTCAACATTATCTGGTATACTAGGCCTAGTCTAAATTTCAACTTTAGAGAGGCCAGCAAAAGTAATATCACTGGGATTGATTGCTATATTGGCTAACAAATCAGCCATCTTGTTATTACTTCTATCCTTCCACTCAATATTGAAGGCATCAAAACACTCAATCAAATCCCATACAACATTTCTGTACTGTTTCAACCTTTTGTTCTTGGAAGCATATACTGATCTTATTTGGGACACCACTAATTCAAAATCCCCAATAACCTTTATACATTTAATTCCATGCTTTTGTGCCAATCTCAATCCTAGCAATAATGCTTTATACTCTACTATATTATTGGTACAAAAGAAATTCAATGTGAAAGAAAACTTGTAGGTGCTCCCATTAGGAGAAATGAGTAAAATAATTGCTCTTGCTCCATCTTTGTAGCTAGCACCATCAAAGTACATCACCAAAAAATCACCCTTCACAGACCTAGAACCTATCTCTTCAGCAATACATGGCAATACAGGCTCCTTTTCAAGTATATTGACCTCAGCTCTGAAAGCATTGACATCAGTATCTACAAAGAAGGTAACCTCATTATCAATATCCTTTTCAATCATATAAGTTACCCTTGGTTCTCTTTCAATCCTAACAAATTGATCATCAATCTTGAAAGTTGTAGAAGAAAGATCACACTGCAAACACCCACCCATGGAAGCACTCCATTTCCTAGATAATAGCATACCATAATGAGGTGGAATGTCTATAACCAAGACACTCATAGTCAGTTCTTTCTCTGGATAAGCTGCCAATCTGTATGGCATTGCATTTATAGTTCCAATGACTGGTACTTCTCTCTAATCCATTGCACAAAATCTACCTTGATCTGTATCAACTTTGAGGCCTAACTTTTCCATAATTTTGAAAGGCATGACAATATTGGAAGAACTTGAATCAATCATACAATTTCTTAATTTCATTCCATTCACAAGAATACTCAAGAAGAATGGATCTATATTTTCAAGGCTAGCATGGACAAAATTTTCCAAATATATAGGTGGTATGTGAGATATCAATCCTTGGACCTCCACTTCTTTCAAAACTTTATCTTGAGGTTCATTGCATGCAACATCATTACTATGAACATTATCTACCCATGCAATAGCCCTATCCTTATGTTCAGGGATCCTCAAAATTTTTGACAATGGAACCTTGACAGTTATCTAAGACAACACAGCCAACATATCAACAGGAGCAGAGGGAGGAATCTCAATATGCATTGGTTTAGTGTCCTTTTGTTTATCTGATACATTGGTTGTAGCTGTGACCTTTACCTTTTCAGCTCTAGCCATTGTGCCAACTAGATTTTTCACTTCACTTTGATGATTCTTGTCTTGAACAGTAGGAATCTTTTCAGCTCCAACTCCCTTAGGTTCCCACTTCTTACCTTTTACATTTTTGAACCTCACTGAATGATCATCCTTTGATCTATTTCCACTAAGTTCCCCAAAGTTGGTGTTCTTCATAAACATTCCTACAACTTTCCCATTTGTATCCCTTGCCATCATACTTCTAGTTTGCACTTGGGCAATCATTTCTGCAGTAATTCTATCCATTTATTCCTTTGAAGGTCTTCTCAAATTTACTATTTATGAAGAAGAAATCATGTTACATGTCTTTTCATCAATGTCATCATTATCAGAAAAAACCTCCTGATGGAAAAGTTCCCTATTGTGTCTTTTCAAACACACATTTGCTTCTTCATCAATATCAGAATCATCTTCATATCCTAAATATGAAGCTGCCATGTTGCATCCAATGTCATCATGATTTTCCTCTTGATCTAACCCCTCATTGTTATCATCTTGATATGCTGACATGGACTGTGCAACCACACAATGCTCTACAAAATGAGGGGACTAACATGCTATACACCATGGTGTATCTTCTACAACATTTACAGAGGATTTTTGCAAAGGATCAAGGACAACTATATCATTATTTCCTCTTGCAGCAGGGACAATAGGTTTGCCATCCTTCCATTGGGTGTTGTAGGGATAATTCTACAATCTATTCTACCTACTGAAATTATTGTTGAATTGAGGCTTTTCATTGGTAGGAGCATTATTAATTCTATTAGTAGGTGCTTTTAAATCCTTCAATGCATTCAACACCTTATCCAATTTATCTTCCTCTTGTTTCTTATTTCTAGCATTCCTTTCATTATCCATTTTGTATTTTTTATCTCCAAACAACTTTGGATCATCTCTTTTTCCACCCAATTTTCCTAATATCTTCATATTGTTTTCAATGTTGACAACAATCCTAAAAGAATCTCTGAGAGTTCTTGGTTCCTTGTCTCTCAATAAATATCCCATTTTTCCATCAAAGGCATTGAAGTATGTGGTTAAACAAACATTTTCATCTAACCTCATGACTTGAAATAGCTTATGCATACCCTTCTAAAACCTCATATTGAACTCAGCTGCAGACTCATTTTGATTCTTTCTTATAGTGTTGAACTCATTCAACATGAGACTAGCATTAGGCCTATCACCATACTGTTCCTTGAAATATTTTTCAAAAGAATCCCAAGTGTCAATACAATGGTCAAGGAGTCTCTTAAACCAATCTCTAGCATCCTCCACCAAAGATTGAACAAATAATTTCATGACTACATCCTCATGCTCTACCTCATAATCATTTAGCATATCAACAAATAACCTAAGGTCTTCCTCACAACTAATGGCATTGTTACCAGCAAACTTAGGTACCTTATCTCTTATATCAGTTGGAAAAGCATTTGGGTAGCTAGGTATTCCATCAAAACTAATTTGCCTATAGACTTCTAGTTGCATTGGTCTTCTTTGAAAACTTGAACTAGTGTTAACCCTAAGATCAAAGTTTAAATTTACATTTCCATCTACTTGTGCATTTGACTATTGTCTAGGGTCAACATTTATCCTGGTAGATGAAGAAGGAATTGAGCTAGTAGTAGCATTACTAAGTGGAACAGTAGTAGTTATAGATGGCATACCTAGTTCATCAGCAGATGGGCCAAGAGCATTGGCAGATGAAGCCTTCAAGAACTGGATCTTTCTTCTCTTTTCTACAATGGAGGCTTCAATTTTATCCCTCTCTAATTCTCTTGCTAAGTCCTCATCTTCTTTCCTTCTTCTCTCCATCTCTGTATCCTTATTTGAATTGGGTGGTGGGACCCCTGGTATTGTCAATGATTTTCTTGTTTGATGTCCCACCATCTTTTGCTTTCCTTTTTCACTAGCAGTAACACCAGGTCTAGTGATCTCATGCCCCTCTTTATCTTTAGAGAGGGAAGCATAAATTTGAACCTATCTAACCATAGGGCCCTCTTTATCAAACTCATGATCTTGCAATAAGCATTCCTACTCACTTCTCAAAGCATCAAGATCACCAAAGACATCATGCTGCAAAGTCTTAGGAGTAGAGGAAAGCATCTTGTTTCTCTCCCTCAACTCATTGATCTTTCTAAGAAGAGACTCTCTTTCTATCAGAGCATTCACTTTTTCAGCTTCTCTCTCCTTTTGTAACCTCTTATGTATGGCATCTTATTCTACCAACTGTAACCTTAGTGTACTTAAATCATCTGGGTCTATCATAATATCATCATAACTTGATGACACATCCATATCAGTGAGGCTTTGATATGGGAAATGGACCTGTCTCAGTCTCATGGGTTGCCTTCTAAACATATCCTCATTAGGATCTAAATCTGGTCCAAAACCCCTTTTCTGGCTTGTTCATCCTACCCTGCAGGTAATGAAACTTTGTCTTGAAATACTACCTTTGGGGTATCATAAAATTTATCTTCAGAGCGAACACTATCTAATTTAGAACCTTTGTATTGTGAATCTTCCTTATTAGAGGATGCAAGTGGTGCTCTATTTCTATTATTTCTTTGTTCTCTCATGGGAGCACTAGTAGACTCACCATTTCTTCTGATCCAGCTCTTCTTTTCATGTCTAGGTAGCTGTTCCAGAGTAACCTCTAGATTTTTCTTGACAAAGGACCTAGTATTCCTTATTTTTTAATGATTTGCAATCTATAGCACTGGTTCTAACCTTTTGAGTCACCACCCACCAAAGTGGGAAATCTTTAACTGAATATCACAGGAAAAACAAGAGTCCACTTAATAAGTTTTATCTCTAGACTCTCCCTAGCAGAGTTGCCATTTTGTTGGTTGTCTTTTCTTTCTACTTGTAGGTTTACACTATGATTGACACATTAATGCCACTGACTCTATCACCACTCCAAAGTCTACAAGGAAAAGGTACAATTAACAAGGATCAAAGAGATCCTCCTACACTTTGAGCCTAGATGCTCAGGTGAGTGTACCTTTGGCTCACTTCTTCAAAGGAGCCACAAAATATTACACAACTATATCCTTTACAAATTGTTTTGAAGATTTATCATTTAAATGTGTGGTGGATGATGATAAACTGCTTCTAGAGAATGGATAAGTGCCTTAACCTAGGGCATAGAGTCACCCAATAACACATATCAACTGAGAATCCTAAATCAAATACTCCTAAACTCAGAATAAGTGCTTTGCCTATTATCCCTCTCACTCTCAAACTTGATCATCAAATTCCTATCCAACCATGAACTCACTGAAACCACCTTAAAGACTTTAATCCTAAGTTTGTTAGGAACTCAAAGATAATTTCACAATACTCTTTGTTTACCATATGCTAACTCACTTTGTGACATTAACATATATGAGCCCAAGATCAGAATAAGAAGACAAACATGAATTTGAGATTGGAATCCAAGTGTATTCTCATTAAAATTTACAGAATCAACACATTACTAGAACAACAAAATGCTAGGAAACAGACCCAAAATCCAGGCTCTCCTAGTTCAGTGTTTTACATTGATTTTCAATATAACATCAAATCCCTTAAAAATACAAACTACTGCAATATATACCATCAGTCATCTTGGAATCCCAAAAAGATCAGAATGTAACAAGCTACGGATGACTAAGGCAAGGGATAGGGTTTTCACCCACCAAACCAACCAAATACAATAAAAAAATAATATATTTGGGGAAAACCAAGAAGCCTTGAGAAAGTAGATCCCAGAATGATCCTCATCAATGAGAAAATCCCTGATTTGTACTGAGGACCATTAATTTTCTATGTTAACCAGTCTAATTGTCCTCTTGCAACATGTCTTGAGCAACACTATCATGGTACAAACCCACCCTGCAATCAATTATCAAACCCCTAGACCACTTTGCAACAGTCGACAAAATTAAAATCCACCAAATCTAGCCGCTCCAGCATTAAAAACTGGTCCTTCTGTCGCTAGAAAACTATTTAAAATTTCAAATTTTGGAAGAAATAGCTACATCAAGGAATGATACAGTGAATTGAAGGTTAACATTCAAACTGAGATCAACTTTAAAACATGACCGTCAGATTCTTGACTTTTCCCGGGCACCTCAGATTTAACCCTAGTAGAAGTCCTGGTTTTCATTTGCCTTAGTCACGAGATCACACATATATCTTTATTAACCCTGTTTATCTTAGCGATTCAGTGACTACAGTGAGGAATACCTAGGCCCACTTGGATCCACATGGTGCCAAACCATTCACCATTTACATAATGAATCAACAACAAAGGACCCACCAAGCGGTCCCCATCTCTAAGATCAAATCAATGGCCATCACTATACCGTGACCTTTAAAAATCATGCATCTTCGCCCAGCAGTGTAACGATAGCCACAAGATCCATCCGAACATTAATCATGTTTGAAGGCCTAAAACACTAGCCCCACTGACAACTGCCAAGTCACCCATCTAGCAACCAATCAAAACTCAACAAATCTGCAACACCTGGCACTGGACCCACTGACACCATCCTTGGCCAGATTCAAAATCAAGGAAGTCACATGATCTCATGGGGTAGGAATATTCCATGAGATCATGCACTCGCCATTAGATTGAAAGGGCACTAAAATGCTGGGCCCGCTGGGATAGATGGTGTCCTATTGCTAAATCACATGTCAGAAACTTTGACAACAAAAAGTCTTACAAAATAATGACAACCACACAAATTAAAGGCCGGCACTTAGGAAAAATTAATGGGAGACTTAGGCATAACATGAAATATTAAAGGGGTCCTGATAAAGTAACCTAACGACATAACATGCAAGGTGGTCATCATAAATTTAGCACATGGGTATTTTAGGACTTTAGTAAGTGGAAAAAGTAATGCTTAGAAAGAACTTGGTCTAGGCAAATTAGGGCTTTTCTTCACCAATGGCTAAATATTTGAAAATTTGAACTTGGGTTTGAGGGCAGGGGCAAGGAAAAACACTGTAGAGGCTAGAGAAAAGTTTACACAGCCATGAATATTATTGCAGGTGATAACAGGGGGAGTGGAGTAGGAAGAGGGAGTGGGAGTGTGAGTGGATGGGGAGGGGGAGGGGGAGGGGGAGTGCGAGTGGGAGTTGAAGGTGGAGTGAAGGGGAGGGGGGGGGTTTGAGAGGTGGGAGGTTGAGGGGGAGTGGAGGTGAAGGTGGAGTGGGAGCTGTGAAGGGGGACTAGGAGTGGGAAGTGAAGGGGGGAGTGAGAGTGGGAGTGGGAATAGGGGGGGAGGGGGAATTGAACGGGGAATGGGAGGGGGACGGGGAGTTAAAGGTGGATTGAAGGGGAGGGGGAGGAGTGGGAGTTGGAGGGGGAGGGGTAGGGGAAGGGAGGGGGAGAGGAAGTGGGAGTGGGAGGAGGGAGGAGTGTGAGTGGAAGTAGAAGGGGGAATTGAAGGGGGAGTGGGAGGGGGAGAGGGAGTTGAAGGTGGAGTGAAGTGGAGGGTGGGGGAGTGGGAGGTGGAGGTGGAGGTGGAGGTGGAGGGGGAGAGGAAGTGGGAGTTGGAGGGGGTGGGAGTGGACTTGGAGGGGGGAGGCATGTGAGTAGAAGTAGGAGGGGGAATTGAAGTGGGAGCTAGAGGTGGAGGGGGAGTTGATGGTGGAGTGAAGTGGAGGGGGAGTGGAGTAGGAAGAGGGAGTGGGAGTGTGAGTGTGAGTGGATGGGGAGGTGGAGGGGGAGGGGGAGTGTGAGTTGGAGTTGAAGGTGGAGTGAAGTGGAGGGGGAGGAATGGGAGTGGGAGGGGGAAGGGGGAAGGGGGAATGGGAGGGAGAGGGCGAGTTGAAGGTGAAGTGAAGTGGAGGGGGAGTTTAAGGTGGAGTTAAGTGGAGGGGGAGAGGAAGTGGTAGTGGGAGGTGGGGGAGAGTGGAGTGGAAGGGGGGGGAGGGAGGAGTGTGAGTGGAAGTAGGAGGGGGAATTGAAGCGGGAGCTAGAGGTGGAGGGGGAGTGGAGGTGGAGGTGGAGGTGGAGGTTGAGTGGAGGTGGAATGGGTGAGGAGGGGGGAGGTGGAGTGCGAGTGGGAGTTGAAGGTGGAGTGAAGTGGAGGGGGAGGAGTGGGAGTGGGAGGTGGAATTAAAGGGGGAGTGGAGGGGGAGTGAAGGTAGAGTGGGAGTGGGAGGGGGAAGGGGGAGGGGAGGGGAGAGGTAGTGGGAGTTGGAGGGTTGGAATGGAGTAGGAGGTGGGAGGAGTGTGAGTGGAGGTGGGAGGGGGAATTGAAGGGGGAGCTAGAGGTGGAGGGGGAGTTGAAGGTGGAGAGAAGTGGAGCGGGAGGAGTGGGAGGTGGAGGTGGAGGTGGAGGGGGAGGTGGAGTGGGAGAGGAAGAGGAAGTGGGAGTGGGAGGGGGTGGAGGTGGAGGGGGGGAGTGGGAGTGGAGTGGGAGGTGGGAGGAGGAAGGAGTGTGAGTGGAAGTAGGAGGGGGAATTGAAGGGGGAGCTAGAAGTGGAGGGGGAGTTGAAGGTGGAGTGAAATGGAGGGGGAGGAGTGGGAGCTAGAGGTGGAGGTGGAGGTGGAGGGGGAGAGGGAGAGGGAGAGGGAGTGGGAGTGGGAGAGTGTGAAGGTTGAGCGGGGAGGAGTGGGAGTGGGAGTTGAAGGGGGAGTTGAAGGTGGAGTGGAGTGGAGGGGGAGGGAGAGGAGTGGGCCTAGAGTGGAAGGCAGGAGGAGGGAGAAGTGTGAGTGGAAGTAGGAGGGGGAATTGAAGGGGGATCTAGAGGTGGAGGGGGGAGTTGAAGGTGGAGTGAAGTGGAGGGGGAGGAGTGGGAGCTAGAGGTGGAGGTGGAGGTGGAGGGGGGGGAGTGGGAGTGGGAGTGGGAGTGTGAGTTGAAGGGGGAGTGTGAGTTGGAGGGGCAGTTGAAGGTGGAGTGGAGTAGAGGGGAAGGGAGAGGAGTGGGAGATGGAGAGGAAGCGGGGGAGGGGAGAGGTAGTGGGAATGGGAGGGGATGGAGGTGGAGGGGGGGAGTGGAGTGGGAGGTGGGAGGAGTGTAAGTGGAAGTAGAAGGGGGAATTGAAGGGGGAGCTAGAGGTGGAGGGGGAGTTGAAGGTGGAGTGAAGTGGAGGGGGAGGAGTGGAAACTAGAGGTGGAGGTGGAGGTGGAGGGGGAGAGGGAGAGGGAGTGGGAGGGGGTGGAGGTGGAGGTGGGGAGTGGGAGTAGGAGTAGGAGTTGAAGGGGAGGGGGAGTTGAAGGTGGAGTGGAGTGGAGGGGGAGGGAGAGGAGTGGGCGTGGAGTGGGAGGGGGGAGGAGGGAGGAGTGAGTGGAAGTAGGAGGGGGAATTGAAGGGGGAGCTAGAGGTGGAGGAGGAGTTGAAGGTGGAGTGAGGGGGAGGATTGGGAGCTAAAGGTAGAGGTGAAGGTGGAGGGGAAGAGGAAGTAGGAGTGGGAGGGGATGGAGGTGGAGGGGGGACCTAAAACCCCTTACAAGGAAGCTACTTAAGATTAGACATTAAACCCACCAAAAAGAGTCAGGATTGAAAACCAACCTACCAGTAGACCCGAACCCAAAAACAAAACTAGCGAAAAACTAGTAAATAGAAACTGACACCCGACAACAGAAACAAAGAAAAACATAGGAAAAACAAAGTCAAGAAACTAGGCAAACTCCAGTAGAGTTGCCTTCATGTCTGATTTGTTATTCGACATCTTACTAATGGCTGCATTAAGATCTGAGAACTCCAGAATCCTCTCCTATATCTTCTTCATCTTGGAAGATCTGGTGCACTTTCCTGACCTGATCTGGTCCTTATCATCATCTTTGATATCATCAATCTTCAAAGGAGACCCAACATTCAACTCCTTCTTGATGTTATTGATGCACTCAACCATAGTCCCCATAAATTTATTGGTATCCAGTAGAATCTTCTTGAGGGTATAATCCATTCTATCCACTTTATCCTATAATAAGACCATCTTCTTATCGTCCCTATTCTCCCTAGCTTTGTTCATCCATTCAGACCCAAAATCCATCCTCTCGTGAATATTATCCACTTTAGCAAAAAGAGATTTGAGATTAAGACTCAGAGTCTTGATTTCATGAAAAAACTATTTAACTAGCTTTGGAAGTTTAAAAAACACCAAAAGGGGGATCAATTTTGTCCTCTAGATCTTCCTTGAGGAGTTGAACATTTCTCTCCTTCATATTGACACTCTTTAGACAATGAATAGTTCTAGAGGAGGAGTGAATATCCTTGTCCACAATAGTCACATCACATCTCACTTCTTTATCCTTTTTGTCCATCAACACCTCAGTGGAGGCTACATTGTGCGGAGACATAAGGACATCATGGTCCACATAACTATCATAGTCGACCAAGATAGGGACTTTCATACCACCAGGGTCATTTTGATCATCCCTATCCAAAACATGATCTCAATATTTTTAACCACTTCCACTTTTGTGTCACTACCGGTAGCAGATAGAAAATCCTTAATATCATCCTTAGGTATTTTTTGAGAATTCCCTTTCAAATTTGAGAATCCTCCAACACTTTCCCCCTCTGGCATAGTCTCCATGGAACTTTTCTTCTCAAATTTTAATCTAGAGGAAGAACCCTCCTTACCCTCATCCTCCCTACCTCTTTTAACCAAGCTCTTAGTAGACCCACCACCTAGAAACTAAGGAGGAGTTAGGTTGAGAGTAGCATTCTTCTTAACATGCTCAACAATAAGCAGAATAAGCCCTTCATGAAGAGCCAAATTATTCTCTTTTCTTTTATGATGAGCAATACTATGACAAAGAGAACTAACCAAATAGAAGGGGAAGGAAACCCTAACCTTATGCCTAAAGTGATAGAGAAGAACAAAATTATAAGAATGGGCATGCTTATACCTCCTATCAAGGGTTATATACTCCATAATGGCCACCATCACATTAGACCAGATTTCATGGAAGCTCTTGACATCACAACGCCCCCCAACATCCTTAATTAGATTTCTTGCTTCCTCTTCATCCTTGGGGAAATGGTGAATGGAATTGTAGGATACCTTCTTATTCCTATAAAATTTCATCCCTTTCATGCTTAAACCTTAGACTTCAGTAATGGGATCCTTGATAATCTCAATCTCCATTCCTGCAATATTAATAGTACCATCCTTCCAACTATCAATGAATCTTTTGGTGACCCCTTCATCAAAGCCATGCAATCTCTCCATCTAAGGAATAAGCCCACATTTAGACAGCTTATCCTATACCTCCTTCTCTTCCTTCCATCTCTTACAATTCTTGGGTTCATGACGATTCATCTCCCCACCCATACTAACAACAACATTTATAGACAATAAAGGATACATAGTAAGAGTCTTGCATAAGATGAAAAAAATAACAGAAAAACCTGTCACCACTCTAATGAACTCATGTCTTCTCCTCTCATTCCTGGGAGCTCATTTTAAAGTGCATTAGTTTGCATCCATCTTAGTTCACACCATTTAATTACATTAATTACATTACATCATTTTAGTTCACATCAGGAGGTTACTAATTTCACTTACATTAAGTTCATTCTAAACATTGCATTTAATTTCATCTCATTAGTACATTGCATTTTTTTCATGCAGGTGCATTCATTAAAGTTTGTTGCATTTAAACTTTGAATTATATTCAAAATATAAAGTGTATCAGGTCATCCATTTAGGTCATCATTAATCATATATCATTAATCGCATCCATCTATCATTAAAGTCCATCCATATATCATTATATTAATCATTAAGTTTATTGAATCCATACATTAAATCATATAAGTACATTAAAGTTCATCCACTATAGTTACATCTCATTAAATATCCATTGCATTACATTACATCATATAAATGTATCCATAAAATATCATCACATAGTACTAGCCACATAAATCATTAAAGCATTAAATATTCATCATGAGACATCATTTTAAATATTAAACCATGTATTACATGCATCCATCTATTCTATGTCATAAATAAGACATCCACATTCATATCAAAATGTAACATGTGCATTCATATCATAAATTGCATCTGAAAAGCATAAAAACATAGCATATAGAGATAAATCATATAGATTTGCATCTCATAAAGAACCTAAAAAAGGAATTCCAACACATAATGAAATCACGTAAAGTAAATCTATCAAAGAAAATAATGTCCATGGTATCATCAATGTCCACCATCAGTATATGAAATTGGAGTCCTAACAAAATGAAAGTATCAATCATAAATAACATCATTAGATAAAGAGTATAATTACAAATGTATCAATACAACAAATCATAATGTACATAAAAAAATAGCTCATCATATATACATCAACTTCCTGGAGCACCTGCACCATCAATACTAGGATCTGTATCAGCACCTCGACTAGAGCTTGCCTATAGACCATGCTAACTCATAGCAGCCATAAATGTTTGCATCATGGTACTAAGCTATGTAACATGTTGTCTGATCTCAAACACCTCAGACTATAAATATGGTACATCGGAGGCCAATGCTGGTGCATGAGTAGGAGAAGCCTGAGGAGGAGGACCCTATGGTGGAGGAGCCATCGAAGAAGATGGAAGAACATAAGAAGATGGAAGAGATAAAGAAGATGGAAGATGAGTAGAAGGAAGATGGCCTTGTGGAGGAGGAGCTGTCAGGTGTGCCTGTGCCTGATCTACCAAAATTTGGGTGACCTATGCCTCTATATTCTAACCTAGGTGAGGAAGCTACAACATATCATCCTATGCTATCTGGTAGTCTATCTGAGGATCCTAGATAAGGATCTCTCTACCTATACTCAAGCATATAAAGCTAATCCTTGTGGCATCCCCTGTGGCCTACCAAGCTGTTGTAAAACCTAATAAAAAAAAAATCTCTCAATGATCAAGGGCATCCATCCTATCATCATCATTGCATGCACATATAAGGAAGCTTAGATGCATCCTAAAGGAACGTCTCACATCCCAAATATGGTCTCTAGACCACCTCATCTATATAGTCAACTATGTGACTCCAGTAATCCAACTTGTCCAGGTGGGCCTAGATAACCATCTCCTCATAGATAAAAGAAAAAGGCCATCTAGGATCTTGATGTCGAACTACAATAGGTTGAGCCATAGAAATATGCTCCCATGTCCACAGCTATAGTAATACCACCTTGAAAGAAAGAGTAGCATCGTGCTGATATACCACATCATTGAACTTGTGATATATTTGGGCCAGCATGCACAAGCCCTGGAATAAAACCTACAAGGATGGGTTATCATATCCTCAAGTATCCTACCCTGTGCAACTACAAATAAATGCCCATGTCTATCTGGAACCAAGAACCCACCAACTAAAACTAATAGTACTGCTCGAAGTACTGGGAAGAAAGGAAACTGCACCCATAACATGCATTCATCTCCAATAGTGGGGTTGCCAAAGGTACATCTACAAACTGTGCCATTGTAGACCTGATCATAGTAAACTATCTCCCCATGGATGGGGATACTCATCAACTGATACATGTCATCGAGGGTAATAGTCATCTCCCCCATTATTAGGTGGAATGTGTTATGGTCAAAGTGCCAACACTCTTCCATAGCTATGAGAAACCCCTGATTCATGCGGAATTGGGAGAGATAACGCAAGAAAGATAATCCATATCGACCAATCAGTCGGTGCTCCTGTGCACTCAAATCATCAATCATGTCAAAGGGTAATGGAAAAAAACCGCAGACATCTAGCTTCCGAAGCTGAGCCTGTAGAAGCAAGTTTAAACATATCAATAATGAAAATCATTAACTATTGGATCATCATAAGTCAATCGACCAATCAAAATTAAATCAAACCACAATCAATTTTCCTAATTCTATTAAGTGAGGACAGAAAATTCATCATCACAATCGACCATCTAAATCAAGATTGACAATCAAAATTCAATATCAAGTGACTCAAACTGACATCACATGACTTGCTATGGACATGACTCAACTCCTAAACCAATTGACTCATTAATGACATCAAATGAATAGAAAACTGACTGAAAGGTTCAAAAATTTTGCCAAACAGGGTGTATGGGCTATTCCATTGTTTAAATGCATTGAAAATCAAATGCATAGCTAAAATTATTAAAAGCGCAACATAAACTATCAAAAGCATGAAAGTGCTGCAGGAATTAAAACGTGCTACAAGATTCCCTTGTACATGTTACTAAAATTATCGAATGCGCAATCAAAATTGAAAGCGCATCAGATAGTGCTAAATGTGAAATCTTGACCTAGATTTAACGTTTGGATGCACAATAAGATTGTTTGAAAGTGCTGCACAAAACTGGGGATGCACGCAAAAAAAATTGTACGCACTACTAAAATGCTTAAAAGCGCAACGGAATTTAAAAAATGAAAAAAATATTTTGTAAGAAAATTCCAAATTTTTCAAATTAAAATATAGAAATTGGACGAAGCGAGTTTGTAGGGGTACATATTAGAGGTCCATAGCCAGGTGGCCGCTGATACCATCGACCTCACTCGAATCTATGCTCTTGAATTGGGATCACTATCACAAAAGGCTTAGAGGGTCAGAGTGAAAAAGTAAAAGTAAAAGGTGAAAATGAATAGTGAAAATAACCTTTTACCCCTTTATATAGCCCTTTTTTTAATCTAAAAAGGGGAACTTTTGACCAAAAAATGACTTGGGACCCAAATTAAACACCCATTCATCCAAATCAAGGGCATTAGTCATCACAACACTACAAAATCATTATTGGAAATGAAAATAAAATTCACACTGAATTTAAAAATATTTCAAAGCAAACGATCTTAAACGAAACATATTTCGCCAAAATCAAATTTCATTTCATTTCCGAGGGGGCATAAACTTGGACCATATTAGGGACATCATCTACTTAATAAAATCAGAGACATAATATTTTAATGGAAAATTTTTGCTAACAATCAAATGGGGCAACAAAACAATGAATCAGACATCATATCAGTAATCCATCATCGAAATCAACCGTCAAGGACTTCAATTGATCAGAACTTCATCAAATTCATCATTGATATCTACATCTTTTGTCAACATCAAATCAAGCATCAACTACTCAGTGACTCTGCATCAAAATAATGAGGATATTCTTTGAATTGATATGCTTCACACATTGATTCAAAGAGGGGCATTTGTAATCACCTAAAAATGGTCAGGACTAAATCATGTGGGCAACTAAGGCAAAATCAAAGTAGTAAATTGAAATCAAGCTAAAATCAAAGCATAATTGCAATCAAGCCAAGATCCAATTCTAATTGAAAATAAAAAAGCCAATAAATTAATTTAAATCAAATAAATCAAGATAAATCAATTAATTGTATAGTTTAATTTAAATCAAATTAACGTATTCAAGGGGTACATATGGATAAAAAATCAATTAAATTCAATTAATTAATTCCTATTTTCCCTCACCCACCACATGGGAGGAAAATGCATCAACTAATAGGAATCAAGAATCAAGCTCACATGGATCAAGCTCAAATCGAATCTTAATCACACATAAGGTGAGAGCATCTTGACCACTCATCTTGTCTCTTTGTCCCAAGCTTTGAGGGAAATCCATTTAAATTGTCTCCAAAGGTGGAACCATGGACTTAACCTTAATCCAACCATGATTAACTCAATTCCACCTCCTATACTTGCCAAAATCTATAAAAGCTAAGGCATAAATCAGGAGATGATCATCCACAAATCTGAGAATTGCATCAAACCGCTTGAATTTTTGAGCTAGAAAGGCATTTTAGGCTATTTTAAGCATTAGTTTCAATTGGAATTTGACTTAATTGGCTTAATATCATATCATATTCTCATTTTAAGAATCTCACTAATGGAGACTTGCTGAGAGCTTATCATTAACATACTTAAATAGAGATCCATAGGGTGTTTATTAGTTTTATTTTCATTAAGTAGCTCACTAATTGTGGTATTCAAGCTATTTTATTCATTTATTTTCAAGCTAACTCTTTGAAGGTACTTTTTATAGTACACATGCATCATGAACATCATGGATTAATTCCTTTTTCTAAAGGAATTTTGTAAAATTTTGGCTCTTTTTGGGGGATTTTGTCACACTAGAACCTTTTTAAAGAATGCATTTTATGCATATTCAACATTCTTGTTCCTGTATATTAAAATTTTTCACCAATATCATGATGGGATCCTATGTTTTTGATTGACTCCCATTGTCATCTCCCATGAATATATGTCTAGTAGGCCCATGATGTAGTCCTATGCCTCTTTATCTTGTTAGTAATTGTGTTATTTTATTAATTTTTATCATCCCTTTATTTATTTATTTTTCTTTTCTTTTCCTCAATATCCATTATAGATACAATTAATAGGGACTTGATAAAATGGTGGATTTGAAAGTTGGGCCTTCCACACTGGAAATATAAAAATATCAATGAAACATTAGAGAGTTGCAAGACAATTAATTTTTTGAACATTTTATAACATAGTGTAGCTTCATAAATTGTATCTTCATATGATTCCATGCTCACTTAGGCTTCACTTTAGTGCTCGATTTCCATGCGCCCAAATCTAACTGATATCTCTCAAATCAAGGCATGATTTTACAAGCATAGTACCCTTATGTGTCCCTCACCTCTTTTCAACCCTCTAAGACTAGATTAAGGTGCCTAGCACCCTAGTCATAGTGAAAAATGGTGTTGGGAACTTGTTTGTAGCCAAAAAGTACCTGATTTGAATATTTCAATGGTTTGAAAATGGCGAGATGGAAAATACTATACACATCAATATGATTTGAAAATTTTCAACACGTTTCATGAGTCTCACCTATTTAAACATCAAACTTAAAGGAATTCATATCTCATCAAGCAATCAAGCAAGAAATTCAATCATTTTTAAGGAAGAAAAGGAGGAGTTCTAGCATTGAAGAATTCAATGATTGAAGATGATATCCATGATCAAGTTCATGTGTTTTCTCCATCAGTGGATACATACATGATCCTTCTTCTTAGCATCATCAACTTTCATAACATCTTCAAGACAAGGAGAATCCATTGGAGAAGGTATATCATTGTGATTTGACATTATTTAATTTATATTCAAGGTTTATTTTTAGACATTATTGTTATAGGAAGATTGAATCCATGGGCGTTAACTAAGGAAAGAACTTTTACAACACAAATAGAATATTTATTTGTCTTGTGTGTGGGTTTTCATATCTAGGACTAAGGTTTTGTGGATCCAAGATGTGTAAACCCGGTCTTTGAAGAATTAGATCTTGAAAAAATGACTAGGAAACTATCAATTAGAAAAATAGTCCATCCTTAGTGAATTATTATAACATATTTCCTAAGAAAATTTAAAGGAAGGATTAGATAAACATCTTGAGTCCAAATCGGTGTTTGATATTAGTATTAGAAATTGTTGGGATTGTCTTGCCTACCAAAATATTCCTACTATTTTGAGGCCAATTTAAATGAAACGTTCCTCTTTGATTCCTCTTCTCAGATTTATATTCAAAACTGATATATAAGACTAATAACTTATTGTTTATGTTGATTAGTGTGCAATTTCATACCTTTTCACCTAATTTTTGTTGCATCTTATCTTATCATATTGAATCAATAAAAAGAGGATATTTAAATCACATTCATTCATTACCAACTCATACCTATCTCTATTAGTTTAAAGCTAGGAAAATTTAATTACTTTGTTAACGAAATGATTGATGAGAGTAAGTTTGAGCTCTAGTTAGCATGTTGAGGCTAGTGATCCCCATTTTTACCACATTTCACACGGAATAAGACATATTTTAATGGGGATACTAGATCAAAATGAATTTTCCAAGTTGGCAAGTGAATTATGATAAACATATGATAGGTGAAAATAATATGTTATTTTTATCACGTGGACAAAAATTATGATTTGAGTGTCAAATCTTGAGCTTAAAATTTTTAAATTTTATATTTGGGTTGTTTTAGCTCATAAATTCCTTATTAGGTCATTTGATATTTTTTTTACTTATATTTCTCCTATTTATTGGATGTTTGAAATAAAGATCTTAATCAAGACTTTTGTAAGTATTATTATGCCAATAGAATAAATTTGGATCTCTTATTGGTGATACTCTTGTAAAGGATTAGATCCTACAAGTCTATTGTAATAATTGGTTAGTAAATAATATGGAGTTTTTTTAGGTCTAGGTTTTCTCGCCAGAATGATTTTCCTCTATAAGTAATTGAGATATGATATATTTCTTTAGTATTTTTTCCTTGTAAATATATGATTAGTTTAATTTTTGCACATGCTTCCTCCAATATATTAAAAGAGGAAGTATATTACGAGCCTTCACTTCCTATCAAGGAGAAGAGTACATGATCTTAAAGGCCAAGATTTCTAGAGAAAATTATAATTTCACAAAAATAAAGAAATAAAATTTTAGAAGAAGATTACAATTAATGGTGAAGTGTTTAATGAGTTACTTGTTCATAATGTCATTTGTAATTGAATTAAACGAAAATATTTTTTTATATTGAATAAAAGTGTTTATATGTAAATATAAGAATCATATTACAAGTGCACCCATCATGAGTTGTTTTTATTAGATAAGTTGGCATTATGAATATCCATGATCCCTTGTACAAAGGAAAAGATGAGAAGTTAATCCCAACAAAATGCAAAATAACAACATAACAACAAAAAACTAGCAAGACACAATAGCTTTAAAGAAAAAAGATAGCCTAAAATTACGATGGTTTTAAAAAAATGATCCAAATCACTTTTATTGATCATAGTAGTAGGATCCTCCTCCCTAAATATAAGCTTCTTAGAACAAGGAAGAGAAATAAAGTCTATGACACATACTTCTAGTGACTCCAAAGCATAATCCATCCTCAAGCACTTAAGTTTTTGAACCTCACAAAAGGTTGTAATGGGCTCCTTAGAGTGACATTTGATCCTTATTTTTCTAAATAATTTGTTAGTTCTTACTAAATTCAAGAAGAAATCATATGCATGATCCACTATATTGCAAGCTTGAAAAATAATGAAGAGTCTTAAAATTCAACTTGTCGAACCCATTTCCCAAATTTAGAGGAAAAGGTGAGAACCACAAGTGCACAAAATCAATTAAATGAAAAAAACTTCATAAATAAAGTTATATTATCAATAGTACTATATTGCCCAAGAGAATTGAAAAAAATCATAAAAATCTTTTCATTCCAAAAATTCAAGGGAAATTTAGGAATATAAAACCAAACATAAAACTAGAATATTTCCTTCCACAAGTGAAAACCATGAGATCAATTTTAAAGAATAAGACCATTCAAACCCATACTAGGGACCACCAAGAAGGATTCTACAACAATCCTTCTCATTAGGAAAAGGAAAAAAAATGATTTAAAGAATATCCATCATAGAAAAAATTTGAACCTTTCATTTAAGTTTCTAAAATCAAAAGATCCATTTTCTAACATCATCAATATTGAGACGATTTCCATAGAATCTCCTATTGATCGAGCACCTCAACCAAGTACTAGATTCATCCATCCAAAAGAGAATCATTAAAATTTATTCATATCTGATTTTCCTCAAAGCCCTAACCATCCATGTTAGAACTCACAAAAATAAAAGGAACAAAAATAGGCATAACAAGATGCTCGTCCTTCTTAACATGCTCCAATGAAGAAACAATATCCACACCATAATGCTTCAACTTTTACAGAACCTTTGAAAGCCTAAGGACAACATCATTAAGATTAAAAATATCATTAGACTTGTAAGAAAACTATAAAATGTTTGGATAAGAAGCATCAACCACCTCCAAAACCCTCACAATCTCCCATGAAGAAGTGACAACCACCTTCTAAACCCTATGGTCTACTATAAAAGGAGATAAAACACCATCCTTAAAATTATTAATGTACAACCTCTGATCCATTAGAGTAGAAGAAGGTACCATAGAATTATGTTTCAATATGGAGGGAAAAAACCCTTTTGTTAGACGTAGAAAAGGAACACCAACACCCTTGGCCTCATCGTCTCTAGAAAACTTGTTTACCTTATACCCTATCAAGTTTTTTTAACCTCCATGTCCCCAACAAACATTTTTCTACTTTAAACGACTTCCAAAAGGATATCATGTTCATCATCATCATCATCATATAGATAATCCATTGGATCCACAAATCCATTTTTATTGAAAGGAGAAAAAATCCTAATAGAAGAAGACAAAGAACAATGTCCTATTTTTTGGCAATAGTAAGAATTGACATCAATAAGAGAGTCATTAGCTTTTATAGAAGCCATAGCACCAACAAAAAGTGCCAAAACAAGGGAATTGAGCATACTGTCTCCCACTTTGTTTGCCCCAACGCTTGCATCTTCATTTTCTTCGACCTCACCATCTTCTTACATGACTTAATTTGACCCTGTTGTCTTAGATGTGATAGTTGTAGTGATAGAGCGAGTAGTAGGGTAAATTGATAGTTGTATCTACATTTTTTTCTATCACCTTCTTTGCTTTCCCTTTTTGCTTCCTCATTGTGCATACATGTCATATTGTTTCTTAGGACTGCGTTAACTGATATTTATGTGATACTTTAAGTGAAAGGATGACCTTCATCATCTTGACTAGATTTTTATTTAGTTTAGCTTACAATAATCAAATAGTAGATGCCATACATTTGATGTGTTGAATTAAATAAAAAAATTAATGATGATGGAGACTCCCATTCGACAACTAAATTAAATCAAAATATTATTGATGAAAAAACCTATGCTTTTGCTTAAATTGCTGCTAAACTAAATCAAGTCCTAAGTGATGTGGAATACTATCTTTTATAGAAAGTTTTATATGTATGCTATGTAAGATATGCAGAAATATTTTTGGTTTTAATAATTTACCATTTAACATACAAATCGATATTAATTTAAAATATATTTTGTTGCATCAATTGTACAATTATATATTTTGATTTTAATTTGTCAGCTCAATTATAATTTTATTGAAATTTAAACTTAATTTTCACCTAAATTTAAAATTTGTTAATATTTTAGGTTTAATAATTTCCAACCAATAAAATAGTTTATTGAAACTTTAAGCGGGACCACCTTTCCTTTTCAATTAATTTTTTAAAAATTAACATTTTTTTCTAAAAATCTTCTAACTAGTTTGTTTAATATTTTTTGTATTGGAAAAAATATTTAATTGATTTCAGTCAATTTTCCAATTTATTTATTTTTCATTTGAATAGATGAATGAATAATTCAGTGTTCGAAAAAGCATTTAGTGTTGAGGGAAAAAACATTCCGAATTTAAAAAAAATCAAGAAAAAGAAAATTGTACCGTTGAATTTAAAAACATGTTACCGTTGCAGACGCTCCAGTTTTCAACAGTTTTATATGGGCATGACTATTTCCATGACTGTTTTAGAAACTTTGCAGATTGTTACATTCGTGGTTTGTTTCCTGCAAGTCCCGTGGATAACAATTTCAATGTGAATTGTTAACTGTCGATGGCGATGGCGAGTGAGGAGATTGAAAAGAATGTTTAATTTGCCTGCAATAGATGAGATTGGACGCTGGAAATCTCATGGCTGTATTGATTCTTCAAGAATTGGTGATTGATTTGGGATGATTGAAATAGTATCATCTGTCTGCAAGAAAATATATGGGTGAGCAGCTGCTGGTCATGGGTGGTATCATTACACTCAAATGTCTGCTGGGGTGCATTATTTGAACTTCAAATGAGGTTTAATGGGTGCATTATTTGCTGAAAGTTTTAATGTTATGGTTGATTGGAATTGCATATTGAGTGGGTGTCACGGAGAGAATGGTTAATTCTCAGAGGAGTTGCTCTGTTTTAGTGTGGTTGCAATATTTGAGCTTTAAAATTGAGGTTTAATGGTGGATCCAGAGGTGGGGGGTTTCGTATCCATTCGGATTGCATTTGCTGAAAGTTTTAGCATTCTGGTTGATTGGATTTGCAGGTTGAGTGGGTGTCATTTTAATGTGCGATGGTAGAATTGTTGTGTTTTAATGGGTTTGCATGTGAGTGTTATGGTTTGAATTATGCCCTGAAGAATTGCTCTGTTTTTTATTGCTCGTGCTTCAGTTGTATGTTAGTTCCAGAGGGCCCGATTGATGCCTAGCTGGACTATGGAAAAGGAAGAATGGGCAATTGATATTGCAGGGACATTGAAATACTCATCAATGGGAGAAATGCAAGAAAGAAAAAGATTGGGAGCTTCAAGCATATTGGCAGGTATGTATCAATTAATTATGTCCAAATTGCTTTTGTAATGGTTTAGTTCCGCATCCACTACATTAGGGATTATCATTTTATTTTGCTACTCTGTGCATAACCCACATCTTATAGCTTATCAATAAAGCCATTCCCCAGTAGAATATTGAATGTTATAGTGATAAATGCCCATAATATATTTATGAATTTACCGTATACACATATAAAAGGATACAATTGGATAATTTGCATTGGATATTACGAGGATCCCACGCATGAACCAAGAGAATTAAAAGAAGGAAATATCTGATCGCTTAAGAAGATATGAAGGCAGGCAACCATTATAAGTATAGCTCCAAACCATTGCACAGGGAGGTTCTACTAAAGGCTACTGAAGGGAAAAGGTAGAGCTTATAGTAATTTTGGGATTTTAAGAGAGCCAAGCAATGAATAGATCCTATGCCATGTAGGTAATGTGCAAGGAAGTTTATAGAACTTTCTCTGTATCTAGCGTTTGTAGGTCCATGAATCAAGGGTTTTTGTGTTCATGGAAATGTAGTGTTATTGACTTATCCAAATCTAATTGTTCTTAGAATGAAATAAAATCTAAAATAATGTAAATCATAGCATCCTTCTAGGAAAAATGATAGATATAAAAATTCTATTCCACAAATTCAAATTACCATTAAGAAATTATAAATACAAATGAATGAGACTAGTCCTCATTTCTCCTGAAACCACATTTAGAGTCCTCAACCCAACAACTGCAGAGGCATTGCAACCTCTCGAGGAGGAAATATGTCATGTTTGGTTGTCAAAATCCATTCCCTCTGAATTACTCACATTTTCTTGTCCAACACTTTCATGTGTCACATCTGAGTACCCCTTGAGAAAAAATCAGTAGAGTATTCTTCATACTCTAGCATAGGCTTAAAGCCAGGAAATGGGTTAAACTCTGTGCTCATCCACTCCCAACCACCTCCTCTCATACTTATAACCTTTTTTCCATGCTTATCATAATCCAGGATCCTGTGGTACACAGCTTCCTGAGCTATTTTTGTTTTGTTCTCAAATGATTTCTTCCTATCATGTAGGTTAGGGCTTCTTGATGCATTCTTGGCGAGACTTTGTGCAGGAGGTAGATGAGTCCAGGTTGCTTGTCCGTAGGCAAATGATGTATAGAGATGGGCACAAATATTTGATCGGCCTTATTGTTACAGAGATGTATTTATGATCAGATTTGATGGGCTAGGGTTTGATTATTGTATTAAAAGACCTTGTAACCCTAGTTAGATTTTTGACCCTTGCCTGCGTGCAAGGAAGGATGTATATATTGTATTTTTGGAGCTTTTGAGCTCAGAGTTGGACAATTGTAGAAGAAATTCATCTTTTCTTAAGGGTAATCTGTGGTATCATTTCTACCCTCTGGCTTATACAGTTGTAAAGTTTCCATTGATAATACAAACATTGCAGAGGTATTTTGTGATAGTTCTTCATGTCCCTATGCTTCCTTGTTTGGATCATCTCTTATTGGGTTAAAGTATATGATGTCTTCAATGATATCTTAGGGTTCCTGATCCCTCTTATTTTCTGTAACTGTGTGTGTTGTTATGTTTGATCTGATTTAGATGTTTTGTGGGTATACTTCAGCCCCCTAATAGTCTTGTCTCATTCCTACACCGAATTGTAGAAGTGAATGTCTGTTTGCAGGTCATTGGTTGTGACCTACTAGGCCCTCATATGAAACACTTATGTAAGCCTATTCAGTAAGTTGTGACCTACTAGACCTGAGTCTTTCATTGATTCCATTCCTCTATACTGAGATCCAAACCCTAATTTCGGTGCATCACCTAGTAGGTAGTTTGCTTTCAGTCATTTCCCTTTCCAAGCATTCCTTCTATCCCTTTCCCTCAAAAGTTTTACTTTTCATGTCTAGAAGCAAATTAAGGTGATTATCCAAGAGGAACCAGCCTAGAACTTGGAGGTCTCATCTTAGTTAGCATAGGTCCCACAACCTGAAGATGATTCCCATGTTATACTAGGTTATCAAGACTACAAGAGCTTGAAACAAGGGTGCAAACTTAGTGCATAACATAGATTTTTAAATTTTGAAATAATGTGATTGATGTGTGGTTTCATTATTAATGTTAGGGAGTGAACCATTTGATTATTTTGTTACCTAGTGATTTTCAATGCATTGAATGGTTAGAATACATAATTAGTACTGTAGGTAAAATGAGAATTATATGTAGTGAATTAATTGAAAATATATATTTTCTATGTAATGAAAAATGTTGACATTTGGAAACATATTTTAATTAAAGATTTTATTCAATATATACAAAATATTTCATTTTGTACGGTAATTGTAAGTAACAAATTGTTATTTATCATTTAGAAGATGTCCATATTACTTCGAAATAGAGTTATTGTACTAATGAATACCTAAATGTATTCACTTTACAACTATAATTAATAAAAAAATATTTTACTTTTTTGGAGGGGTAGATATACCTCTCCACAAACCCTTAAGGATGGCCATGGACATTCTTCAAGAGGTCTTTCATGTTCCTTTTTATGTTATTTTTTAAAAATTTAATTAAATAATTTACAAATCAAATATGAATATTAATTAAACTAATTATTACTAATTAAACAATTGTAAATAAATCTTTTATATGATTATAAATAGATGTTGGAGTGGGAGGGGGAGAGTGGAAATGGGAGGGGGAGTGGGAGAGAAAGTGGGAGGGGTGGGGTAGGAGTGCGAGTGCGAGGGGGTGGGGTAGGAGTGCGAGGGGGAGGGGGAGTGCAAGGGGGAGAGGAAATGGGAGGTGGAGGTGGAGGTGGAGGTGGAGGTGGAGGTGGAGGTGGAGGGGGAGGGGAGTGGGGGGGAGTGGGAGAGGAAGTGGGAGTGGGAGTTGAAAAGGGAGTGGAGGAGGAATTGAAAGGGGAGTGGAGGTGGAGTGCGAGTGGGAGTGGAAGTTGAAGAGGGAGTGGGAGAGAAAGGGGGAGGGGTGGGCTAGGAGTGTGAGTGTGAGGGGGTCGGGTAGGAGTGCGAGGGGGAGTGGAGGGGGAGGGGGAGAGGAAATGGGAGGTGGAGTGGAAAGAGGGAGTGGGAGTGGGAGTTGAAGAGGGAGTGGGAGAGAAAGGGGGAGAGGTGGGGTAGGAGTGCGAGGGGGAGTGGAGGGGGAGGGGGAGGGGGAGAGGAAATGGGAGGTGGAGGTGGAGGTAGAGGGGGAGGGGAGTGGGCGGGAGTGGGAGAGGAAGTGGGAGTGGGAGTTGAAGAGGGAGTGGAGGAGGAATTGAAAGGGGAGTGGAGGTGGAGTGGGAAGAGTGAGTGGGAGTGGGAGTTGAAGAGGGAGTGGAGGAGGAATTGAAAGGGGAGTGGAAGTGGAGTAGGAAGATGGAGTGGGAGTGGGAGTGGGAGTAGGAGTTGAAGAGGGAGTGGAGGGGAGTGGTAGGGGGAATTGAAGGGGGAGGTGGAGTGGAGGTGGAATGAGCATGGAGGGGGGAGGGGGATTGCGAGTGGGAGGGGGGGAGAAGTGGGAGGTGGAGGGGGAGTGGAGGTGAAGGTGGAGGGTAGTGGGGGGGAGTGGGAGAGGAAGTGGGAGTGAGAGTTGAAGAGGGAGTGGTGGGGGAATTGAAGGGGGAGTGGAGGGGGCAGGGCGACTGTGAGTGGGAGGTGGAGGGGGAGTGGAGTGGGAGGTGAAGGGGGAGTGGGAGTGTGAGGGGGTAGGGTAGGATTGCAAGGGGGAGATGAGTGGGAGTGGTGGGTGTGGAGGGAGGAGGGCGTGGGAGTGGAGGGGGAGGGGAGTGGTGGGGAGTGGGAGAGGAAGTAGTAGTGGGAGTTGAAGACGAAGTGGAGGAGGAATTGAAAGGGAGTGGGAAAAGGGAGTGGGAGTGGGAGTGGATGGTGAGGGGGAGGGGGGAGTGTGAGTGAGAGTGGGAGTTGTAGGGGGAGTGGGAGTGGAAGAGGAAGTGGGAGTGGGAGTGAGAGTTGAAGAGGGAGTGGTAGGGGGAATTGAAAGAGGAGTGGAGTGGAGGTGGAATGAGCGTGGAGGGGGGAGGGGGACTGTGAGTGGAATGGGGGGGGGAGTGGGAGGAGTGGGGTAGGAGTGCGAGTGCGAGGGGGTGGGGTAGGAGTGCGAGGGGGAGTGGAGTGGGAGGGGGGCGGGGAGAGGAAATGGGAGGTGGAGGTGGAGGTGGAGGTAGAGGTAGAGAGGGAGGGGAGTGGGGGGGAGTGGGAGTTGAAGAGGGAGTGGAGGAGGAATTGAAAAGGAAGTGGAGGTGGAGTGGGAAGAGGTAGTGGGGGTGGGAGTGGGAGTTGAAGAGGGAGTGGAGGAGGAATTGAAAGGGGAGTGGAGGTGGAGTAGGAAGATAGAGTGGGAGTGGGAGTGGGAGTTGAAGAGGGAGTGGAGGGGAGTGGTAGGGGGAATTGAAGGGGGAGGTGGAGTGGAGGTGGAATGAGTGTGGAGGGGGGAGGGGGATTGTGAGTGGGAGGGGGGGAGAAGTGGGAGGTGGAGGGGGAGTGGAGGTGAAGGTGGAGGAGAGTGGGGGGGAGTGGGAGTGGGAGTTGAAGAGGGAGTGGTGGGGGAATTGAAGGGGGAGTGGAGGGGGAGGTGGAATGGGCGTGGAGGGGGGAGGGTGATTGCGAGTGGGAGGTGGAGGGGGAGTGGAGTGGGAAGTGAAGGGGGAGTGGGAGTGGGAGTGGGAGTGCGAGGGGGTAGGGTAGGATTGCAAGGGGGAGATGAGTGGGAGTGGAGGGGGAGTGGTGGATGTGGAGGGAGGAGGGAGTGGGGGTGGAGGGGGAGGGGAGTGGGGGGGAGTGGGAGAGGAAGTGGTAGTGGGAGTTGAAGACGGAGTGGAGGAGGAATTGAAAGGGAGTGGGAAAAGGGAGTGGGAGTGTGAGTGGATGGGGAGGGGGAGGCAGGAGGAGTGTGAGTGGCAGTTGAAGGGGGAGTGGGAGTGGGAGTTGAAGAGGGAGTGGTAGGGGGAATTGAAGGGGGAGTGGAGTGGAGGTGGAATGGGTGTGGAGGGGGGAGGGGGATTGTGAGTGGGATGGGGGGGGAGTGGGAGGGGTGGGGTAGGAGTGCGAGTGCGAGGGGGAGTGGAGGAGGAGGGGGAGGGGGAGAGACAATGGGAGGTGGAGGTTGAGGTAGAGGGGGAGGGGAGTGGGGGGGGGGGGGGAGTGGGAGAGGAAGTGGGAGTGGGAGTTGAAGAGGGAGTGGAGGAGGAATTGAAAGGGGAGTGGAGGTAGAGTGGGAAGAGGGAGTGGGAGTGGGAGTGGGAGTTGAAGAGGGAGTGGAGGAGGAATTGAAAGGGGAGTGGAGGTGGAGTAGGAAGAGGGAGTGGGAGTGGGAGTTGAAGAGGGAGTGGATGGGAGTGGTAGGGGGAATTGAAGGGGGAGGTGGAGTGGAGGTGGAATGAGCATGGAGGGGGGAGGGGGATTGTGAGTGGGAGGGGGGGGAGAAGTGGGAGGTGGAGGGGGAGTGGAGGTGAAGGTGAAGGGGAATGGGGGGGAGTGGTAGAGAAAGTGGGAGTGGGAGTTGAAGAGGGAGTGGTAGGGGGAATTGAAGGGGGAGTGGAGTGGAGGTGGAATGGGCGTGGAGGCGGGAGAGGGACTGTGAGTGGGATGGGGGGGTGAGAAGTGGGAGGTGGAGGAGGAGTGGAGGTGAAGGTGGAGTGGGAAGTGAAGGGGAGTGAGAGTGGGAGTGGGACTGGGAATGGGGGGGGAGGGGGAATTGAAGTGGGAATGGGGGAGAAGTGGGAGGTGGAGGAGGAGTGGCGGTGAAGGTGGAGTGGGAAGTGAAGGGGGAGTGAGAGTGGGAGTGGGAGTGGGAATGGGAATGGGGGGGAGGGGGAATGGGAGGGGGAGGGGGAGTTGAAGGTGGAGTGAAGGGGAGGGGCAGGGGGAGGAGGAGGGAGAGGGGACTGGAAGTAGGAGGGGGAATTAAAGGGGGAGTGGGAGGAGGCGGGGGAGTTGAAGGTGGAGTGAAGTGGAGGGGGGGGGGAGTGGAAGATGGAGGTGGAGGTGGAGGGGGAGAGGCAGTGGGAGTTGGAGGGGGTGGAGGTGGGGGGGGGGAGGGAGGAGTGGAGTCGGAGGGGGGAGGAGGGAGGAGTGTGAGTAGAAGTAGGAGGGGGAATTGAAGTGGGAGCTAGAGGTGGAGGGGGAGTTGACGGTTGAGTGAAGTGGAGGGGGAGTGGAGTAGGAAGAGGGAGTGGGAGTGCGAGTGGATGGGGAGTGGGAGTGGGAGGGAGAGGGGGGAGGAGTCCAAGTGGGAGTGGGAGGGAGAGGGGGGAGGAGTCCAAGTGAGAGTGGGAGGGGGAGTTGAAGCGGGAGGTAGAGGTGGAGGGGGAGTTGATGGTGGAGTGAAGTGGAGGGGTAGTGGAGGTGGAGGTGGAGTGGGAAGAGGGAGTTGGATTGTGAGTGGATGGGGAGGGGAGGGGGGAGGAGTGCGAGTGAGAGTGGGAGGGGAAGTTGAAGGGGGAGTGGAGGTGGAGGGGGAGTGGCAGAGGAAGTGGGAGTGGAGGGGGAGCGGTAGGGGGAATTGAAGGGGGGGTGGAGGTGGAGGTGGAATGGGTGTGGAGGGGGGAGTGGGAGTGGGAGTGGGAGTGGGAGTTGAAGGTGGAGTGAAGTGGAGGGGGAGGAGTGGGAGTGCGAGGTGGAGTTGAAGGGGGAGTGGAGGTGAAGGTGGAGTGGGAGTGGGAGTGGGAGGGGGGAGGGGGAATTGAAGGGGGAATGGGAGGGGGATAGGGAGTTGAAGGTGAAGTGAAGTGGAGGGGGAGTTGAAGGTGGAGTGGAAGTTGGAGGGAGAGTTGAAGGTGGAGTGGAGTAGGAGTGGGAGTGGGAGTGGGAGTTGATGCAACAAAATATATTTTAAATTAATACAAATCGATATTAATTTAAAATATATTTTGTTGCATCAATTGTACAATTATATATTTTAATTTTAATTTGTCAACTCAATTATAATTTTATTAAAATTTAAACTTAATTTTGACCTAAATTTAAAATTTGTTAATGTTTTAGGTTTAATAATTTCTAACCAATAAGAAAGTTTATTGAAACTTTAAGCATGGCCACCTTTCCTTTTCAATTAATTTTTTTAAAATTAACATTTTTCTATAAAAATCTTCTAACTAATTTATTTAATATTTTTTGTATTGGAAAAAATATTTAATTGATTTCAGTCTATTTTCTAATTTATTTATTTTTCATTTGAATAGATGAATGAATAATTTGGGATTTTGTTATTTTATATTTAGTGTTCGAAAAAGCATTTAGTGTTGAGGAAAAAAGCATTCGGAATTTAAAAAAAATCAAGAAAAAAAAAATTGTACCGTTGAATTTAAAAACATGTTACCGTTGCAGACGCTCCATTTTTCAACAGTTTTAATGTTTTGTTTGATTGGAATTGCATTGCTCTGTTTTAGTGTGGTTGCATTATTTGAGCTTCAAAAGTGAAGTTTAATGGTGGATCCAGAGGTGGGGGGTTTCGTATCCATTTGGATTGCATTTGCTGAAAGTTTTAACATTCTGGTTGATTGGAAATGCAGGTTGAGTGGGTGTCATTTTAATGTGCGATGGTAGAATTGTTGTGTTTTAATGATACAAAAGATTCGCTGTTTGATTGATCAAAATCCAAATCCTGATGAATTGAATTCTGAACGAGCTTGGAAAGATCGTCAATGACAGAAACTAGCCGCATGCTGAAACTGTTTATTTATTCGCCCACCTCACTTGCTCAATGAATGCAATGATGAATGAATGAGATGCAAAATTTGGTCAAGTTGTTCGATATTTTGGATCGATTTTTTTGATGAAAGTTTACTGAATATAATCTGAAATGTCAAGTACAAACCAGAAACTTTGCATCTTATCTAATTAACTGTGGAGAATTAATACGATTTTTTTCCCAAATACTTAAAAAAAAAAAAAAGGAGTAATTTTTATATATAGACATACCATTTGAAGGATTTTTCATGCCTTCCTTTTGTGTTTTTTTCACATTACAATTCAGATCGAAATGCACATCATCCTCCATAACTGCATATAGAATGCCATAGTCACTAGTTAGGGATTACATTAACATACTATAACAACGTGTTTACTAATTAATCAACACAATTAATGGTGCATTCTATATGCTCTATAGGCATATAATTGATATATCTTTTAATACTATATGTTTTGTAATATAACAACAATATACATGTAATTAATGATATATTTGAATTCTACCTCTATTTACACCCAAAGATCATTGAAGTCCACAACCTGTTCTATCATGAAGCCACCAATGTCATATGTAACATCTTGTTACACTCCCAACTCATAATTGTTTTGACCATTGCCCTAGTTGGACTAATCTAAAAAAATATCATTGGGGAAAGCTTTTATATTGTATAGCACCAAGCCATTGCACGGGGAGGTTCTGCTACAGGCTACTGATGTAGTAGAGCTCTAGAATTATGGAAAGGGTATACTTTTCAATAATTTTGGGATTATAAGAGAGCCATGCAATGAATCAAACCTATGCCATGTAGGTAATGTGCCAAGAAGTTTACAAAACTTTCTTTGAATCAAGAGTTTCTGGGTCCATGGAAATGTAGTGTTAAGTATGACTTTTCCAAATGTAATTATCCTTAGAATAAAATAAAATCTAAAATGCAAATCATAGTAGTTGTCTACTTACATTTACATTGGAAAAATGATAGATATAAAAACTAGACCTCCACAAATTCAAATTATCATACAAAAATCATAAATACAAATGAAAAAGATTGTATTCCTAGTTTAACTACTTTCCTTTGCCACAAATCCTCAACCCAACAATTGCAGAGGCATTGCAACCTCTAAAGGAGGGCATATGTAATGTTTCTTTGTCAAAATCCATTCCCTGGAATTAATCACATCTTTTTGCCCAACACTTTTTCTTGAATCCATTGTGTTAGTATTGTCATTCTCCTTTCCGAATCCAAGGTCTTATCGTCCATAACCACTATTATACTTTGCACTATCCACAAGGTTGTTCTGCCTAGCATAACTTGTTCCAGCACTAGCACTTGTTTCACCACCAAAATTAATTTCTCCACTTTCATTACCCAACACAGTGCTGACTACAAATTCCATTCTGAAATTATTTCATCTATACACATGCTCAATTTATTTCATCCCTCATGTTTCTTGTTGGAAGTCATCATTAGCCCAAGGAGATCACTACCACACTCCTCTAAGTTTTCAATGCCACAGTTCCCTCTCTATGTTCAATCACTTGTCTAATACATAAATCTATGATAGAATTTCTTTTTAACGATTTATCAAAATTTTGAGTGATTATTTTTTTAAGGATATTTAAATATAAGCAACCATTTTAAATATTCATTGGTGATGATGCAAATGACTTTTTCTTAGATTTAACATTTGCAGTGAAATTCTAGTGAGTGAAGACCAAATATACCCTTTCTCAAGAATTATTTTTCTATAAATCAAGATTTATGGATGGCTCTAAGAACCTTGGATTATTATATCAAAGGTCTTTGTAGATTATAGAATTTTATAAACCTATACCATTTATTTGGGATGGTTAAAGTCCACATATTCACCTCATATAGGATTGTTAACTTTGATACAAATGTGTGACAAATGGAACTGGAAAAAAAATATTCTTTGACAGAGAGGCATAACTTTTGCTGATTTGGAAATATTTAAATTGCAAGTTACAAATGCACTGACAACTTTTTCCTCATTAGCCACTAGATCATTGATTAGATCTCAGCTTCTGTGCTTCTATTCTTCTCTTCTTGAACCCAACAGACCCTTTAATTGTAGACTGAATTGTTTATTCATTTGACATACACAACTGCCTTGTTCAAATTGAAAGACAAAAAGTTATAGTTTCCTTTATTCTATGATTGAGCCCTATTCTTCCACTGATAAGATCACTCACTATCTAACTACTGACAGAACAATCACTAAGTGTTGTAGAGTCACAAATCAAAAGAAAGGGGACAATACAAATTTTCTCCCTATACAGGTTTCTCTGGATGGGAGCTTTGTTTACACTTTATTTCTTCCATTATGTAAACTGTACCTAAAAATATAAATTTGCAGACCAATTGATTCCCTTAATATGAATCAACACAAATCATTTCAATCAGTAGAGATTTTTTAGGTGCATAATGTAATTGGATCCATGTCGTGAAGCTGCTTCAAGTCTCTAATGGCTTCCCTTATTCTTGATAGAGGAATTGAAATGGAAGTATGATGATAGAACCTAACCTTCACTCTCATGTCCCAATTGTAAATAGTGTCATTTGTTTTTAATACTTTTCCCTTCCGTGCACATATATTATTCTTCTGACAACCTGAGGAAGTTTGCATAAGGTGATTATAGCCCACCACAAGGAACCCTCTCACAGTTTTCCCATCATTCACATATCCATTCCCCATCTTAATGACTTGCTCAACCCGTGTCCTGACTAATTTGCAGAGATTACTCACATTTATCTTCACATTGTTCAATTCCTTTGCAAAAAATTCCATCAGAGGAAATTCTAAAACCCAGAAAAACATAATAAATAAATATTCAAGAGAACTTACTCATTGCTAGTTGAAAGGCAATCAGTGCTAGTGTGTCATTCCCTGGAATGTCAAAGGGAACGTTGTCCTGTCTAGTGTAGACCACTTTAAAAGAAAATGAAGAGTGAAAATTCATTAACCCAAATTCATGTGTTTTGGCAAACTTTAGAAATAAATTTTCTAAACCCGAGTCTTTCTTGAGCTCCAAGATTACTGAATGCTTGAAGATCTTCTCCACATAAAATGCCAACTGATACTCCTAATAAAATTTCCTTTTATTTCTCTATCAAATTTTCTATGTGCTCTTACCTTCATTCGAGTGATGTTTGCACTTTATGGTTTGAGTGTTCTTACTTTCATTCTTTATGGTTTGAGTGTTCTTACTTTCATTCGAGTGATATTTTCTTCCATTATGTCAAAGTTTACCTGAAATGAAATAAGGAACTGTTTAATCTCATTTGTATAAGGATAAAAAATTATTTCAATCAAATCATACCATATATGAATTAGTTTTGTGTTGGCCAATTCTGAAATGAAATTTCCTAATTAATTATGGATTAGACCAGACTAAATGCAAAAACAAATTCTCTCTGCTCATGACATCTAAGCGTAAGGGCACCCTATTTCATTCATTACTTGATCGATGCCCTCACCCTATCTCTCCATGTGCTGGATCTTCTTCACTACCACTGCCCGTTCATTTCCTAGTGTGCCCTCGTACACTATTTTGAAGGCCCCATTTCCTAGCTTCTATTTCTCCCCAAACCCCTTTGTGGTGAATATGTGGATTGCTAATCCTCCGCTCACTTCCAGTAATCTTTTTCAACTTCATACAACCTTGCTTATCCTTTTCAACATACAATATAAGATCCCCCTAGTATTAGTACTACTACTACCCCTGCAACTATTCTTGTACAAACAAGATTTTAGGGATAGATTATTTTAAATGTAAAATCTTTGTTTATTCTTTGAGTATGGAAATCAGATTTTTAGAAATAGTTTAAAGCATTGAGTAATACAAATTTGTATGATATTTCTTGTGAAATTTTGTTGACAAGATCTTTAACGATTTCCAACGTGGATAATATTCTTTCAAAGAAATTTGGAGCATAGATGAGTAAAACTTAGTTTTCAATTTCTTGAGAAATTCTTTTAGCAAAATCTTTAACGACTACCAACATGGAAACATATTCTCAAAGAAGTTTTAAGCACATGCGAGCAAAGCTCTTAGTCTTCGATTTCTTCTAATTTTTTTTAGCAAAATTGACTTCCAGCATAAAGAACAGATTTTCAAAGAAATTTAGAGCATTGACGAGTAAAACTTAGTTTTCTATTTATTGAGAGAAATGTCTAGAAAAATATTTAATGACTTTGATGTAGAGCCTAATGATCAATCCCTTCAACAAGATCAAGAGGCTCCACATGCTATCAAAAAAACACACTATGTTTCCTAGTTGTTTCACTAGGCCTTCTTGCACCAATAGGGTCAAATCAACTCCCAAGATCCAAGACTCATTGCCAAGCCATCCTAAGGTCTTATCCAACCTATTTCAACTTGTTTCAATATTCATCAAGCTCCTGCAATGTCCATTATTATAAAGATCATCTAAACAACTCGAAAACTAGGCCGCCTCCCTAGTAGCCCTCCATTTCTTGATTTTTGGACTTTTGACCTCAAACTTCCAAAACACTTACAAACTAAATTTCAGATTTGGATACCCATTTAAGTGTTACACAACATATCAAAAAATTAGGTAGGGTTGTTTTTTGAATATTACCCTAAAAAACTATTGCTCCATTTTTCCTTCCTAGGCCTAATAGGTCACTTTTACAAAGGAACCCTATCCCAGACTCAACACCCAAAGTTTCCAGTTTCAAAAAGTGTTAATATGGTCCCAATTAGAGTAATATGTAACCAATTTGATTCTACATGCCTCCTATACCTAAAATCCCCAAATCACTCCTCAAAATCCCTAAAACTAGGGCTTCCTCAATCCCCCTCTTCCTAGCACTTGCATACCTTAACCAAATGTCCTACCCCATGTATTAAACATTAAATTTGACTATTTTGCATAAAATTATACCCCTATTAAGGCATTTCCTCTGCTCCTACACTTGTGGCATCAATTTTGTGCTCTTTTCCCACTCTTCCTCATGGTGTACACCCACCCAATCAAATTCTCCTGCATCCAAATGATTAGTAACATCATACATATTTTACATGGGTTCCATTCAATGATAAACAAAAAATACATTCATTGAATGGCCCATTAAACCATTGAAAGGATCAAAATAGAGTTATTTCAATGCTCCAAAATGATCACCTACAACAACTTTTCAAATCTGAAATAAAATAGATTATAAGAACCTCCAAATAAGATTTAAAATTATGTTATTACATCCTTAGATCACCCACAATCCATTTCCAAGTTTAGATCAATCAAATAAGCATCAAAACAACAAGATTTTTGCAAGAAAACTTGAATTTTATTGATTTCTTCAATCTGTCGATACAAAATGTATCCCAAATTCATACCATTCTATACATTCATGTTTCTCAATGCTTAAATAGACCGGCCATACTAACCTTTCCAACTAACCCAAAGTGGATGGAACTTCTAACTATGCAAACTAATCCTATTTTTAGAGTTTCCCTCAAAATCACAATTAGTCATTATTATTCAAATATTTAAATTCTAAAACAGTTTATTTAAATAAACTCTTAATAACCTATAACCTTAGCATTGGTCATTTTGTGACCTTATCACATCATTAAACTCCTAAGACCCCTACTTGACTCCACTTGGCATGATATTTCCATATTACATTAATTTGGTCCTATGGTCCTTACCATGACCATTAGGACATTTGCCACTACATTTGATTTTATATCTTTCCTCACATTTCATAGGCACTAATGGCCCAAATTATAATGTTTATAGACCTTATAAGTCATTATAGTCTTCCAATGCTTAAGGTCATCCATGTGACCCCCTGGTAGTCTTCCAAGCCTTAGGTGCTCCTACACCATACTCCTCAAGTTTGAAAATTTTCCAAGTCCTCTTGGAAATTTCTACAAACAAAACATGTTAGGAGAACAAAAAAATTTATTTTGACTCTTGGTTTCCAGAGATCATTATATTTGATCCATTCCACCATTTCTTGTTGTTGTCCTCCATTACTCCTCTTCACCTTCACTTTAGGCTTGTCATATCTTGCAAATGTGTACTCTTCTTGCTTTTTAGTGCTTTCCATAGGCTTTGTCTTGCTCTGAACTCTTACCACTGGAGCACATACCTGAAAACTCATCCAATGTACCACCAAAAGGTACCTTTCTTTCTTGTTACCAATCTACCATATGTCCATGTTCGGAGAATTCACCAACTTTTGAGCCTCCTCATGGCCCATTATCTCTACTAACTCCTCTTCATCCTTGGTCTCTCTTTTTTAGAGACTACTCCTGCTATCAAAGCATCCTTATGCCATTTACCTTGGCACACAAAGTGATCATCCATCACTAAGGCTACATCATGAGCATCACAATCTACTATAGGGGTACCTTCAGACATTGTACCCTCTAAAGGACATGTCACTATCACAATCAGGAAACTACCAACACATTCAAGCCCTCCAAGACTTGATTCTCTGTTGTCTTCACTAGCATCTTCTTCTTCCACATTTTCTTCAGCCTCTTGAACCTCCTTAGCATTAGATTCTTTTTCTTCTTCACCATTTGTCATTACGCCAACATCTTGAACCTTGTCACTATTAGGTTCTTCCTGCTCTAGGAGTTCAACAAGTACCTTCAACCTCCTTTCATTTTCCTCTAATTCTCTTTCCATTCTTTGCATCTTCTCTTGCATCATCCTTTCTTCTTCTCTTTGTTTCATCTTTTCTTCATCTCTTTTCTTCTCCTCATTCATGAACCCTTTCAGTGCTTGTAGCATCTCCCTCTGTGACCTTTTCAAAGCCATCTCCACCTATTTAGGACTCATTTTCAAGATCTTCTCACTCTTATACCAATATGATATAGTCCCCAATGATCAATCCCTTAAAGAAGATCAAGAGGCTCCACATGCTATCTAAAAAACACGCTATGGTTCCTAGTTGTTTCACTAGGCCTTCTTGCACCAATAGGGTCAAATCAACTCCCAAGAGCCAAGAATCATTCCCAAGCCACCCTAAGGTCTTATCCAACCTGTTTCAACTTGTTTCAATAGTCATGAAGTTCCCACAATGTCCACTATTAAAAAGATCATCCAAACTACTCCCAAACTAGGCCTCCTCCCTAGTAACCCTCCATTTCATGATTTTTGGAATTTTGACCCAGACCTTCCAAAACACTTACAAACTAAATTCATGTAGATTTAGATACCCATTTAAGAGTTACACAACATATCATAAAATTAGGTGGGGATGTTTCAGAACATCACCATAAAAAACTGTTGCTCCATTTTTCCTTCCTAGGCCTAATAGGTCACTTTTACAAAGGAACCCTATCCTAGATTCAACACCCAACCTTTCCACTTTTCATAGAGTATTACTATGGTTCTAGTTAGAGGAATATGCAACCAATTTGACTCTATAGGCCTCCTATATCCAAAAGCCCCAAATCACTCCTCAAGAACCCCTAAAACTAGGGCTTTCTCAATCTCTACTTCCCAGAACCTCCAAGCCTCAACCAAAGGTCCTACACCATGTATTCAATATTAAATTTTTTCTATTTTGCATAAAATTATACCGTTGTTAAGGTAGATCCTTTGCTGCTACACTTGTGGCATCAATTTTGTGCCCTTTTCCCACTCTTCCTCATGGTGTACACCCACCAAATCAACTTCTCTTACATCCAAATGACATCATAAATATGTTACATAGGTTCCATTCAATGAGAAAAAAAAATACATTCATTGAATGGCACATTAAACCATTGAAAGGATCAAAATAGAGTTATTTCAATGCTCCAAAATGATCACCTACAACAAATTTTTAAATCTAAAACAAAATAGATTATAAGAACCTCCAAAAAAGATATAAGATGATTTTATTACATCCATAGATCATCCACAATCCATTTCCATGTTTAGATCAGTCAACTAAACATCAAAACAATAATATTTTTGCAAGAAAACTTGGATTTTATTGATATCTTCAATTTGTGACATTATCACATCATTAAACTCCTTAAGACCCTTACTTGACTCTACTTGGCATGATATTGCCATATTACATTAATCTGGTCCTATGGTCCTTACTAGGACCATTAGGACATTTGCCACTACATTTTATTTTATTTCATTCTATTACATTTCATAGGCACTAATTACCCAAATTACAATTTTGAGAGACTGCATTGGTCATTCTAGTCTTCCAATGCATAAGGTCATCCATGTGACCCCTTGGTAGCCTTCCAACCTTACGTGCTCCTGCACCATACTCCTTAAGATTGAAAATTTCCAAGTCCTCTTGGAAATGCCCGCAAACAAAAAATGTTAGGAAAACAAATATCTTCATTTTGACTCTTGGTTTGAAGAGATCAAATTTTTTGATCCATTACACCCTTGCTTGTTGCTTCCTTCCATTACTCCTCTTCATCTTCACTTTAGGCTTGCCATTCCTTGGCAATGTGTACTCTTCTTGCTGCTTAATTCATTCCATAGGCCTTTTCATGCTCTAAACTCTTACCATTGTTGCAGATACCCAAAAACACATCCAATGTACTACCAAAAGGTACCCTTCTTTCTTGTCACCAATTTGCCATATCTCCATGCTTGGAGAATACACAAACTCTTGGGCCTCATCATGGCCCATTATCACTACTAACTCTTCTTCATTCTTAGTTTCTTCTTCTGAGACTATTGGCCTTATCAAATCATCCTTATGCCATTTACCTTGGCACACAAATTGATCATCCATCACTAAGGTTGTATCACGAGCCTCACAATCTACTACATGGTTACCTTCATACGTTGTACCCTCCAAAGGACTTGTGATTGCCCTAATAAAAAAAATACCAACACGTTCAAGCCCTCCAAGACTTGATTCTTTATTTTCTTCACCAACATCTTCTTCTTCCACATTTTCTTCATCCTCTTGAACCTCTTTAGCATTAGGTTCTTTTTCTTCTTCAGTATTTTCCATTACCCCAACATCTTGAACCTTGTCACTATTAGGTTCTTCCTCCTCTAGGATTTCAATAGGTACCTTCAACCTCATTTTATTTTCCTCTAATGCTCTTTCCATTATTTGCATCTTCTCTTGCATCATCCTTTCTTCTTCTCTTCGCTTCCTCCTTTCTTCTTCTCTTTTCTTCTCGTCATTCAGGAACTCTTTCAATGCTTTTAGGATCTCCATCTTTGACCTTGTCAAATCCTTCTCTACCTATCAAGGACTCATTTCCCAGATCTTCTCACTCTGATACTAGTATGATGTAGAGCCCAATGATCAATCCATTCAAGAAGATCAAGAGGCTCCACATGCTGTCCAAAAAACACACTATGTTTCCTAGTTGTTTCACTAGGCCTTCTTCACCCAATAGGGTCAAATAAATTCCCAAGACCCAAGAATCATTCACAAGCCATCCTTAGATTGTATCCAACCTATTTCAACTTGTTTCAATAGTCATCATGTTCCCACAATGTCCACTATTATAAAGATCATCCACAATGTTCACTTTTACAAAGGAACACTATTCTAGAGTCAACACCCAACCTTTCTACTTTTCAAAGAGTTTTAATATGGTCCCAATTAGATGAATATGCAACCAATTTGATTCTACAAGCCTCCTATACCCAAAAGCCCCAAATTACTCCTCAAAAACTCCTAAAACTAGGAGATTTCTCAATCTCCCACTTCCAAACACATCCACACCTCAACCAATGGCTCAACAACATGTATTCACCATTAAAATTTTCCTTTTTTCATAAAATTATACCCTTGTTAAGGCATATCGTCTACTGCTACACTTGCGACATCAATTTTGTGCCCTTTACCCACTCTTCCTCATGGTGTACACCCACCAAATCAAATTCTCCTGCATCTAAATGATTAGTAACATCATACATATGTTACATGGGGTCCATTAAATCATAAAAAATAAATACATTCATTGAATATCCCATTAAACAATTGAAAGGATCAAAATAGAGTTATTTCAATGCTCCAAAATGATCACCTACATAAATTTTTTTAATCTAAAACAAAATAGATTATAAGAACCTCCAAAAAAGATATAAGATGATTTTATTACATCCATAGATCATCCACAATCCATTTCCATGTTTAGATCAGTCAACTAAACATCAAAACAACAATATTTTTGCAAGAAAACTTGGATTTTATTGATATCTTCAATTTGTCCATATAAAATGCATCCAAAATCCATACCATTATGCACTTTCATCTCTCCCAATGCCTAAAATACCCATACTAATCTTTACAATTGACCTAAAGCGGTTGGAACTTCAAACTATGCAAACTAATCCCATTTTTGGAGTTTCCCTCCACATCACAATTAGCCGTTATTATTCAAATATTTAAAGTTTAAAACTTATTTAAATAAACTCCTAATAACATATAACCTTGGCATTGGTCATTTTGTGACCTTATCACATCATTAAACTCCTTAAGACTCCTACTTGACTCCACTTGGCATGATTTTGCCATATTACATTAATTTGGTCCTATGGTCCTTACTAGGACCATCAAGATATTTTTCACTACATTTTATTTTATTTCATTCCATTACATTTCATAGGAACTAATGGCCTAAATTACAATGTTTAGAGACCTTATAAGGCATTTTAGTATTCCAATGCTTAAGGTCATCCATGTGACCCCCTAGTAGCCTTCCAAGCCTTAGGTACTCCTGCACTAGACTTACGACATGTAGAGAAATTTTTTAAAGAAATTTAATGCACATACCAGTGAAACTTATTCTTTGATTTATTGAGAAAAATGTGTAAGAAAATAGATGAAAATTTATTTAAAATCTCTTGCTACGGAAGAAATGTTACATAGAGTGGAAGTTCAAGTAAAATCACCTCCAATGAGAAATCCAATCTTGTTCGTTCCTCTACAATTCCCAAACATGTACCGAGAAGGATTATACTTAGAAGATTCTATTGGATTAAAGATTTAATCAAACTTCTAAATGCACAAATATGAATCATGACCATTTCTCTACTGGGTTCCCTTATGCTACTGTTTCTCTACCTACAAGACCATTTTTTATTCTAGTTTCATTGAGATTGGGAATGCAAAATTTCACAAAATTTGGAATAAGAAACCCTTTCATCTCCCTAATATAAACAAGGTTAATGGGGTTTTCAATATCTTCTACACCTCGTGCTAGAAACAAATCTACATTTTTTCTTTTGTTTCCTTCAGTTCACTAATAATCATCAACATACACTTTCATTTGTTATTCAATTTAAAAGAATCATGATGACTATTTTGATAAACCCTATCACCCGTCCTCTGTTTTCAAAACTTCCTTCTCTTTCAAATGATTTATATATTTATTACCTTGAATTTCTAGAATTACATTCTTCTGAGCTTGCAAACCATCTTCACTCATCCTAACATTTTCCATTGGAGTAAAAATCTCCTTCCCACAAATTGGATATCATTGCCTACTTCATCATCTCCTTGCAATCAATAGTGTGACTTATTTGTTGAAATCCATCAATTTATTTGAGGCAATTGACATTTTTTATTAGTATATTTATGAATAATTTTAGAAATAAATTGATTTATGTGAAATGACTTTGAACTTTTTCATTCACTTATGTTAATATTTAAATATTAACATTTATTTTGTATATGTTTAAAATGTATATTTGAACAAATTAAGTGTGAAACATACTAATTATATGTGAAATGTGTTTAAACTATGATATTCACTTTATTCTCTTTTGTGGGAAATGTGTATTAACTTTGATAATAATCATTTTAGTGCATTGGTACTTTTACATATGCATATATTTGAACTTTCACATTCACTCTTGTGAAGAGTGTAACTTAACTTTGACAATAACTTATATTGTATGTTTAAACTTTAGTGTCAAGTGTGCTTGAACTTTGGGATTTATTTTGTGCGTATTTGTACTTTGACTTTATTGAGCTTAGTATCTTTATGTGTCTTAGAATAATATTTTGTGAAACATGTTTATATTTGGTATATTTGGATAAACTCTATGTATGTTTGAATAAATTTGCATGTCTATTTAATATGTGGTTAAACTATGGCATGAGTTTACACTTTTGTGTGAAATATGTTGCAACTTTGAAACTAATTTTATATGAGTTTTATTTATATAGTTGAAAGATAATTTTTTATTTACTTTGTGTATTAGTGAACTATCACATAATCACCTTGTATGGTGTATGTTTTAAATTTGTCATGTTAGCAAAGTCCATGTGTTTTGTTTCTATGTGGAATTTTGAATAAGTATTTATAAGTGTGAATAAATATTTATAAGTATTTATGAGTGAATAAGTGTTTATAAGTATTTATAAATGTTTATAAGTATTTATAAGTGTGAATACATGTTTATAAATATTTATAAATGTGAATAAGTATTTATAAATATTTATAAGTTAAATAAGTGTTTATATTATAATTGTGAATAAGTGTTGTAAATGTTTATAAGTGTAAATAAATGTTTATAAGTATTTATAAATATTTATAAGTGTTTATATGTGTATTTACCTATACGTGTGCGACCCATCGATTTTGTTAGTGAGATGTGTATGATGGGATTGTCATTTACCCTTCATGGTATAATTGCCCGCCGAGTTACTTGTAAACGCTTCCATTGGGAAGATTTTTTGCTGAACAATATAAGATTCTTTGATGCAGAGGGAATATTTTCTGCACATATTTATGATGATGATCTAGACAACAATTGTGTGCTTTACAACATTTCCATCAGACATGTTGTTCATAGTTTCATTGGTAACAATATTCTTAAGCTATAGGTAAAAATATGTTTCTTCCTATCATAGTTGTTATTTGTGTCTGTGTCCAATGCCACGGACCTCCTTCAGTCTTGTTCATTGTTGGATATCATTTACACTAAGGTTGTGCGTCAAAAATTTCTTGGGCTTAACAAGTACAGTAAGATTGTGAGAAGTTTTGTAATTTTGGGGCTTTTGGGCTTTTTGTGCGACTGTAATCAGGATGTCCATTTTGGGATTGTGTATACTAATATTGTCTTTGGATAATCTTGGTCGTGGGTTTTATGCTATGTGGGATAATAGTTGATTGAAGAAGAAGCCTTTGTGGTTTTCAGATTTGGTGCCCAATTTGACTATCTTTGTTTTAAAAGCCATTGGATGGTAAGTTTATTTGTTGCTAGTCAGACATATGCTGATGGAAATGATGCTGACATCAGTTGGCCTATGCTGATTGGGGATGGCTTATTTTTTGTCACACTATTTTCTCTTTATTCCTTCATTAATGGGGTGCATGCACATGCTCTACTTAGGAGTCTGAGTTTAGCTGCATTTCATTTTTTGGGCATAGTATTAATGATGAATTCAATATGGATGTGTATAGGTTGTTCTGAATATTTCTAAATTATATACTCTTTATAGTGTCGAGCCCTCATACATATTTCTATTGTAATGGTTAGGTTGTGGATCAATTTTTCTCTTATGTACATGAGCGAGGTTCTAGAGTTTTCTTGCTAGTTCTTTCTCTAGGGAGCCCCTCAAACTAGTGATTAATATAATAATAAATATAAGTGCATTGTTACTTTTTGTTTAAAAAAAACTATTTATTACTGTGAAAAATATTTATAAGTATTTATAACTGTTAATAAGCATAACTTATAAGTGTGAATAAATGTTTAAAAATATGAATAAGTTTTTATAAGTGTGAATAAGTATTTATAAATGTTTATAATTGTGAATAAGTAGTTATAAATGTTTATAAGTATTAATAAGTATTTATAAGTGTGAATAAATATTTATAAGTGTGAATAAGTGTGAATAAATGTTTATATATGTGAATAAGTGTTTACAAATGTGAATAAATATTTATAAGTGTTAATAAGTGTTTATAAATGTGAATAAGTATTTGTAAACATTTATAAGTATTCATAAATGTTTATAAGTGTCTATAAATATTCATAAGTGTGAATAAGTGTTTTTAAGTGTTAATAAATTTTTATAAGTGTTTATATAAGTGTGAATAAGCATGTATAAGTGTAAATAAATATTTATAAGTATAAATAAGTGTGAATAATTGTTTACAAATGTGAATAATTATTTATAAATGTGAATAATTATTTATAAATGTGAATAATTTAAATAAGTATTTATACGTGTGAATAAGTGTTAATAAATGTGAATAAGTGTGAATAAATATTTATAAGTGTGAATACAAGTTTATAAATATTTTTAAGTGTTTAATAATAATTTTTCAAGAAGCCATTCATTCCATCCAATGCAATAAGCAACCTAGCATGATTATCAAATTAGACATCAAGAAGGCTTATGACAAGGTGGATTGGAGGTTTTTAGCAAAATGTATGGAAAATTTTGGCTTCTCTAAGGCTTGGATTAATCTTATATTCTACTGTATTTCTACTCCAAACTTTTCCATTTTAGTAAATGGATCCCCCCCAGGATTCTTTGAAGGCTCCAATGGAATTAGACAAGGTGATCCCCTATCTCCCTTTTTATTCATCATTATGGCAGAAGCTTTGGGTCATAGTTTAATTAGTCTTTAGAATCAAGAAATTATTAAGGGGATCGAAATCACTTCTTCTATAAAAGCAATTACACATCAACAATTTGTAGATGACGTTCTCCTCTTTGGAAAAGGCATTATGCAGGAGGCTATTTAGATCAAAATAGTACTTGATAACTATGCTACAACCTCCGATCAAGTAGCTAACAAAGACAAATCTATTATATTTTTCTTTCATACAAAAAAGAAACTTCAACATAAAATAGAAAAAGTATTAACCTTCAAAATAGGTTCTCTCTCATGTTCATACTTGGGGATCCCCATAGATACATCTTTGAGAACCACTTCAGCTTGGAAACCTATCAATGAAAGATAGATAAGAAGATGGATTCTTGGAGATCAAAATGGTTATCCTGGGTAGGCAGAATTGTGATGACTAAAGCTACATTGGCTGCAATCCCTATATATCTATTTTTTTGCATTTCTCTTCCCATGGGTTGCTACATGGATATAGTCAAGAAAATGAGGAAAGGTTTTTGGCAGGACATAGATACAAATAGGAAATTCACCCTCATATCTTGGGACAAGATTTGTAAACCAGTAAATGCAGGGGGCACTGGTATAAAAAACCATCTGTGGCAAAATCAAGCACTAGGAGCTAAACTTTACTGGAAAATCATGAAGGATCAAAACCTTAAATGGGTTAGAATTATTAGAGGGAAGTATCTTAGCAATAACATTGAATTAGAGGTCTCTCAAATTAAGGATTTTCCTAGAGGATCAAGAATTTGGAATTTCATCTCTAATTCAAGAGACATCGTAGATAATAACATTACATGGAACATCAAGGAGGGCAGTAAAGCTCAGTTTTGGGAGGATTCCTGGGGTGGGCATCCTAGCATCAACCAATTGTTGGGCCTAAATAGAATAAGTCAGGTATGTTTGGCTTTTTGGGGTCCCTTTGTCAGAGACTACATTATTCCTACTCCACTATCCACAACAGATGGTTCTTGGCAGTGGAGAGATTTTTCAGAACTCATTCTTGACCCATTGGAACTACTTTGATTGAGGATGATTCTTAAAGATAGATTATTTTTATTCAAACAGGGACAAGATGAAATCATTGGGAATGGGGCTAAATCAAGAACCTATAATGTTAAGGATGGTTGTAAGATCTTGTTAGGGCTTGTTTAGACAAGGATATATGAACTTCCAATACAACTATGATGGAACAACGTATGTCTTCCCAAGGCAGGTTTATTCACATGGGTAGCTTCTCAAGATAGGATTTTAACTGCAGACCGATTTCTAAAGATGGGTTATTATGGACCCTCCAGATGTTCTTTATGCCACAATAGTGAAGAGAAAATTAATCATATATTGTTAACATGTCCATTTGTCAATGAATGATGGAACTGGCTATGCATAAAATTAGGTTTGTTCTTAGCCTTCCCATGAGACATTCTATCTCTCTTCAAATCTTGGCCCATGCTTTATGGAAACAGTTTATGTGGCAATTTAAGGATTATCTCCCCGTCCATTCTGATCTGGGAAATTTGGAAGGAAAGAAACATAAGACTTTTTCAGGGTAAATCTATGGAAATTGCTTCTATTTTCAACAAAATTGAAGCAGTTATAGTAGAGGTTATGAATTCTCGCATTCAAGCTCATTCAACTCAACATAAGTTCTATACCAGTTGGGATGACAAGATGATCAAAAGTTGGTTTGGTCTTAAAAGCCCAATCACTCTAGGCATAGGATGTAAATCAAATATAATTTTTAGAGCTACTTGTGTGTGGTTGTCCCCATCTTCAGGCTAGTTTAAACTCAATTTTGATGGGGCTTCTAAAGGAAACCTAGGCCCATTAGGGGCATGTTGTATAATACACTCTTTGAATGGTAGGGTTTTAGCAAAATTGGCTAAACCCTTGGAAATAGACACCAATAATATGGCAGAATTCAAAGATTTATTGTTTGGTCTTTCTCTTGCACATGATCTTGGCTTGGGAAAAATGGAGATTGAAGGTGATTCCATGATCACAGTAAATGCTATGAAATCAGGGTCTACTCCAAACTGGTGTCTACGAGCTACATTGGAAGTTATTTTAAATTTGATAAGGAAATTTGAATCCATAACAGTCAACCATATATTTCATGAAGGAAACATCGAGGCAGATGAGTTGGCTAACATTGCAGCCCATGGAGTATTTTTCAAGACCATTTCAAGGGAGGTACAACCAAATCATTCATGTTTCCAGCCTACTCTGTGAGAGATTGATGACAAATGTCATAAAGATTTAAACTGGGTATTCTAGTATAGATAAGATGAGAAACTAGATGGGCTTGAGTGTCAAGATTCTTTGGATGTTGTTGAGTTAGAGGAGGATGAGGAGGAAGAGGATACTAATGGAGGAGTGGATGTGGAAGAGGAAGAAGAGTATGTTGACGATGTTGAGGAAGAGGATGAAGCTGAACAAAGGGCCTCGATAGAAGAATTTGCTAATCAAGAGAACTTCACTAGATCTCAAAACAAGGAAGATGACACTCATGGCTCCTCCACCTGTTCGGAGAATGACTCTTCCTCTAGCTCTGATCAACAATGGTGCTAAGTTCCTAAATCTACCCCGTTTGTCCTTATAGTTTAGAGTTTTTAGTTTAGTTTTTAGCTCAAGTTGTGCTTGATATACGAGTGTTCATGGAGGTTCTGAGCAATGTTGCTCAGTCTTTTGGTTGCCTTTGACACTTTATTTGCAGACTCTACTGCTTTTAACATGTTATCTTTGAAAACTTAATATTTTTAATAGAATCCTTCGGCTTCGGCTCCTATTGATAAAAGAAAAAAAGAAAAAAAATGAATAACTATTTATATGTGTGAATAAGTTTTTATAAATGTGAAAAATGTTTATAAGTGTTTATAAATGTGAATAACTATTTATAAGTGTATATAAGTGTTTATAAGTGTGAATAAGTGTTTTTAAAGGTGAATAATCATTTGTAAATGTTTATAAAGATTTATAAGTATTTATAAGTGTGAATAAGTGTTTATAAATGATTATAAGGGTGTATAAGTATTTAATAATGTGAATAAGAATTTATAAATATTTATAAATTTGAATAAGTATTTATAAGTGGGAATAAATGTTTATAAGTGTGAAAAATATTTATAAGTGTTTATAAGTATTTATAAATGTGAATAAGTGTTTATAAGTATTTATAAGTGTGAATAAGTGTTTATAAGTGTGAATAATTGTGAACAATTGTTTATAAGTGTGAATAAATATTTATAAGTATTTATAAATGTGAATAAGTGTTTATAAGTATTTATGAATGTGAATAAATATTTATAAGTGTTAATAAGTGTTATAAGTTTTAACAAGTGTTTATAAGTGTGAAGAAATGTTTATAAGTGTTTATAAATGTGAATAAGTGTTTATAAGTGTTAATAAATATTTATAAGTTTTAATAAGTGTTTGTAAGAGTGAATAAATATTTAAAAATGCTAATAAGTGTTTATAAGTGTAAATAAGTGTGAATAAATATTTATAACTATTTATAAATGTGAATAAGTGTGAGTAAGTGTTTATAAATGTGAATAAGTGTTTATAAGTTTGAATAAATATTTATACGTGTTTATAATTGTTTATAAGTGTTTATAAGTGTTTAAAGGTGAAAATAAGTGTTTATAAGCTTGAATAAAAATTTATAAATGTTTATAAGTATTTATAAATGTGAATACGTGTTTATAAGTATTTATAAGAGTGAATAAGTGGGAATAATTATTTATAAATGTTTATAAGTGTGAATAATTGTTTATAAGTATAAATATGTATGAATAAGTGTTTATGAATATGAATAAATGTTTATATGTGCTTATAAGTTTGAATAAGTGTGCATAAGTGTGAATAAGTGTGAATAAGTGTGAATAAATGATTATAAGTATTTATAAGTGTGAATTAATATTTATAAGTATTTTTAAGTCTTTATAAATGTGAATAAGTATTTATATGTGTGAACAAATATTTATAAGTGTTTATAAGTATGAATATAAGTTTATTAATCTGAATAAGTGCTTATAAGTCTGAATAAATGTTTATAAATATTTATAAGTGTTTATAAATGTTTATAAATATGAATAAGTGTTTATAAGTGTGAATAAATATTTATAAGTGTTTATAAATATTTATAAGTATTAATAAGTGTGAATAAATATTTATAAGTATGAATAAATATGTATAAGTGTTTATAAATATAAATAAGTGTTTATAAATCTGAATAAATATTTATAAGTGTTTATAAGTATTTATAAATGTGAATAAGTATTTATAAATATTTATAAATGTGAATAAGTGTTTATAAGTGTGAATAAGTATTTATAAGTGTGAATAAGTGTTTATAAGTGTAAATAAGTGTTTATAAATAATATAAGTGTTATATTTATAGGTGTTTATAAGTATGAATATGTGTTTATAAGTGTTTAAATATATGAATACGTGTTTATAAGTGCGAATAAATGTTTATAAATATGTGTAAGTATTAATAAGTGTTTATAAATGTGAATAATTGTTTATAAGTGTGAATAAGTGTAAATATGTGTGAATAAGTTTTTATATATATTTATAAATATTTTATAAGTGAATAAATATTTATAAGTGTGAATAAGTGTTTATAAGCGTGAATTAGTATTTTTAAGTATTTATAAATGTCAATAAGTATTTATATATGTGAATAAATGTTTATAAGTCTGAATACATGTTTATAAATATTTGCAAGTGTGAATAAGTAATTAGAAATATGAATTGGTGTTTATAAGTGTTTTCTAGTGTTTATAAATGTGAATAAGTGTTTATATAAATTGTGATTAAATGTTTATAAATTTTTATAAGTGTTTATAAATATGCATGTGTTTATAAGTGTGAATAAATATTTATAAATATTTTGAAAATTAAGCAAAAATAGGTTTTACAAGGACCTAAAACCCGAATAGTAAAAGATATTGATAAATAGTTAAAGTAGCTGGACATAACAACAAAAACAACTAAGGGGGACATAAAACAACCCTAACATCCAACACCAAAATAGAGTAGGAAACAAAATTAACAAAAACATCAAAATAAAATAGGGTCTACCAGCCTCTCAATTTCCGAATGAAATCTTCCATCTTCTTCACCAACTGTGTCATATGCTTCAGGTTCTGCTTGAGAACTTCAATCTCCTTGCTAGCCAAAATATCTCGGCTCTTCTTTGCTCTGGTTTTGGATTTTTTTTTCTCTTATTTATAAGTGTGAATAACTATTTATAAGTGTGAATAAATATTTATAAGTATAAATAAGTGTTTATGGGTATGTGCAGGATCATGGTATGCCAAAAAGTGGCGACGTGAAAAGAAGTCTTGATTTATAAACTCTCTGAAAAATAACTACAACTTTCAAACAATATAAAATTTTTGAAATTTGAAATATACATCACATTCTATGCTTCACCTAATACAGTAATAATAAACGATTCTTTCAATTTGATGAAGTTTATACTAAGTTAAGGTGGTCAAACATGAGAGTTTTTATATTCAAGAAAATTTGTAGTAGAAAATTTATAATTAATTATTTACTTGGAAAAAAATACAAAAAAATATACATCACATCCAGACATGAGTCTTCTACTTTTATATAGAATCTTATAAAAAAATATTATCATTTGATTTTGTTTAATGTGGTCAAACATACACCTACTTGTTATATTTCTAGTCCTGATTGATAGACTTACTGAAAAATAGCTATAACTTTCAAATTGTATAACATTTTTAAAATCCAAAATATTTATAAGTATAAATAAGTATATATAAGTGTAAATAAATATTTATAAGTATAAATAAGTGTTTATGGGTATGTCCAGGATCATGGTATGCCAAAAAGTGGCGACGTGAAAAGAAGTCCTGATTTATAAACTCTCTAAAAAACAACTACAACTTTCAAACAATATAAAATTTTTGAAATATGAAATATACATCACATTCTATGCTTCACCTAATACAATAATAATAAATGATTCTTTCAATTTGATGAAGTTTAGACTAAGTTAAGGTGTTCAAACATGAGAGTTTTTATATTCAAGAAAATTTGTAGTAGAAAATTCATAATTAATTATTTACTTGGAAAAAAATACAAAAAAATATACATCACATCCGGACACGAGTCTTCTACTTTTATATAGAATCATATAAAAAAATATTATCATTTGATTTTGTTTAATGTGGTCAAACATACACCTACTTGTTATATTTCTAGTCTTGATTGATAGACTTACTAAAAAATAGCTATAACTTTCAAATTATATAACATTTTTAAAATCCAAATTATGTGTCACATTCTATAATTTTCCTACTACAAGAAAAATTAATTTTTTTTTCAATTTAATAAAGTTTAGACTAAGTTAATGTGGTCAGACACGAGAGTTTTTGTATTCTAGAAAAGTTGTAGAAGAAAAATCATAATTAATTATTTACTTGGAAAAAAATTACAAAAAAATATGTGTCACATCTAACCATGAGTCTAATACTTATATCTAGAATCTTGTAAAAAAATTATCATTTGATTCTGTTTAAGGTGGTCAGACATACACCTACTTCTTATTTTTTTCTTGAAATTTTCATACTACTACATTGAAATTTGAAAATTTCAACATATAAAATAATTGTTTTTTAAAAAAGGCCTATTATCTTAGAAAATAAATTCAATTTTCTACAGAGTCTCTTCTTACATATTTTTGATATAATATTTATAACTTGTTCAAATTTTTATGTCAACTTACCTAAACCTAATTTTTTGAATGTTCATTGCCACTCAAGGGCCTGGTTTGGCATACCATGATCTTGCACACACCCTTATAAGTATTTATAAATGTGAATAAATGTTTATAAGTGTGAGTAAGTATTTATAAGTGTTTATAAATGTTTACAATTATTTATAAATACTTATAAGTGTGAATAAATGTGTATAAGTATTTATCAATTTGAATAAGTGTTTATAAATGTGAATAAATACTTATAATTATTTATAAGTACTTATAAATGTGAATAAGTATTTATAAGAATTTATAAGTATGCATAAGTGTTTATAAGTGTGAATACGTATTTATAAGTGTTAATATATGTTTGTAAGTGTTTATAAATATGAATAAACTTGTAAATATGTTTTTATTAAAGTGAATAAATATTTATAAGTGTGAATAAGTGTTTATAAATGCTTATAAGTGTGAATAAGTGTTTATAAGTTTTAATAAGTGTTTTTAATTGTTTATAAATGTGAATAAGTATTTATATGTGTGAATAAATATTTATACGTGTTTATAAATGTGAATAAGTGTTTATAAGTGTGAATAAGTGTTTATAAATATTTACAAGTATTTTTAAAAGTGAATATGTGTTTTTGATTAAAGAAGCAGCAAGAGGGTGCTGGCCCGTGGTACAACAAAGCAGAGTCACAATGAACATGTTAACAACACATTAACAGGAACAAAGGAAACTGCAACAACAACTACAACCAAAGTACAGTTAAGTAGGAAAGTCAAGGAACCAGTAGAAAGCCATAGTCAGCACACAGTTAGCCAAAAGTTGAGTAGAGAAAGAGATACTCATGGCCAAAAGTAGCCAAGTACAAAACACAGTAGTACCAAAAGTTCTTAACATCCCTGATGTTAAAGAAGGACCATGATAGCACATAATCTACACATTGATAGCACATTGACAACACCCTTGGCTGCACATTGATAACACCTTGAGCCCCACCAAGCCCTAACAGTCGAGCACAACACAAGTAATAGTCTCCCAATGCACCTCTAAAGCAAAGTGTTCTACCTCAATAGGAACAAAGCAAAAAGTCCCAACGCTCTCCACCTCAATAGGAGAATCAATCGCCTCCAAGATCATGAACAAACTCTCCACCTCAATAGGAAGTTGATCCACCTCCATAGGAACCGTGAAGAAGAAAGATGACTGAGTGTACAAAGCCCAATGCCCAGAAAAAGATACAAGATGCTCAATGATAGGGTAGAGCCCAACCTCCAAGCAAGCAACCTACTTCAACCAAAAACACCAAACCAGAGGGAGCCCTTGAAAACTATCAGTCATCCCCTAGCCACCAAAAAAAAGGAAAACCCTATCTCTTCCACCCAAAGGGGAAAGATCCACTACAAACTGAAAATAGAAGACTAACACCACACCCATTAAAAGCAAAGGGGCAAAGCAGGCAAGCAAAAGCCTGTGCAAACAAAAATCTTCTCAAACTAGCCCAAAAGAGGTCTAAGAGTAACTCCATGGGAAGGAGAGAATGTCAGAATATAGTCAGCTCCCCCACACATGCTGTGGTTGCCAAGAAAAGATTGGCTAGGACCATGGACAACAATATGGTCAGCAACCACAGCCATAATAAGCAGGACCAAAGCCCTCAGAAGAATCAGACCTGGAGTCTTCCACCGCAAAAGCTGAAGCCCACCAAAAACCCACACCCCAACACTCAATAGAAAAAATGTCGCCACATAAAACAAAAGGCCCCCAAAAGGAACGAGTAACCCAGAAGATCCTCCGTCCAGCATGATGCAGCCCAACACCAACAAGGGGAACATTTCCACCATACTCGGTGTCTTCCTCATCGCCCAAAGACCAACAGTACACAACAACACCACTCTAGGGCCAAGAGAAGCAGGGGGAAGAAAGGGGAGAAAATCCCCATCATTCTTGTCAAAAGCGCTCAGCACAACAAGAATCTTATGGGATCCCAAACACCCCACCCGTGCAAACACGACACACTAGAAAGAAAAACAAGGCAGTTCCCAATCCTTCCTGTCCAAGGCACACAACACAATAGGAAGCTCATGGAAACAAACTCACCCCACCTCGATAAACAGAGCATGTTGTAGGGAAGAAGCAGAGCCACTGCAAAAACCCGATGAACTCCCACCTGAATCGTCAACATCACTCTTTGTATCCTCCTCCCTAGAAACCCCCAAATTTGAAAGCCCACTCCCACTCCCAGAAACTCCAACACCAAGCACCAAGAAGGGCAAGTGCTCTTCAAGAAACAAAGCATGCAAGAGGTCCAAAAATGAACAGGAAGGCCGAAAAATGGAAGATCCTTAAAAAATCTCCACCACACCCCACCAAACTGCAGCCAAGTGACCAGCAGTTCCATCTGGCTCATTATCTGCATCTTCTCCATCGCTCTCAGGCACCACAGGGCCTCTGCGAGCTGCAGAAACCCTAGTATTCAAAATGCTCCATCTCCCACCGCTCCCACTCTCCATCTAGGTTAACTAAAGTGAATATGTGTTGATAAGTGTGAATAAATATTTATAAGAGTTTATAAATATTTATATGTATTTATAAATATGAAGAAATATTTATAAGTGTGAATAAATATTTATAAGTTTTTACAAATCTGAATAACTATTTATAAATGTGAATACATATTTATAAGTGTTTATTAATATTTATAAATGTGAATACATGTTTATAAGTATTTATAAGTGTGAATGAGTGTTTATAATCGTGAATAATTATTTATAAGTGTGAATAACTATTTATAAGTATGAATACATATTTATAAGTGTGATTAAGTATTTATAAAATTTTATAAGTGTTTTAAAAAGTTTATAGTTATTTATAAATGTTTATACATGTAAATGAATATTTATAACTATGAATAAATATTTATAAGTATTTATAAATGTGAATAAGTGTTTATAAATATGAGTAAATATTCATAATTGTTTATAAGTACTTATAAATTTGAATAAGTATTTATAAGTATTTATATATGTGAATAAATGTTTATAAGTGTGAATACATGTTTATAAATATTTATAAGTGTGAATAAATATTTATAAATGTGAATTAGTGTTTATAAGTGTTTATAAATGTGAACAAGTGTTTATATGTATGATTAAATGTTAATAAATGTTTATAAGTGTGAATAAATATTTGTGTGAATAAAAATATATAAGTTTTTATAAATGTGAATAAGTGTTTATAATTGTGAATAACCATTTGTAAGTGTTTACAAGTGTGATTATTTGTTTATAAGTGTGAATAATTGTTTATAAGTGTGAATAATTATTTATAACTATGAATAAGTACGAATAAATATTAAAAGTGTAAATAAGTGTGAATAAGTGTTCATAAATATTTATAAGTGTAAATTAGTTTTTATAAGTATTTATAAATGTGAATAAATATTTATAAATGTGAATAACTATTTATATGTGTGAATAATTATTTATGTGTTTATAAATCTGAAAAAGAGTTTATAAGTGTGAATACATGTGGATAAGTGCTTATAAGTGTGAACAAGTTTTTATAAGTGTGAATAAGTATTTATAGATGTTTATAAGCATTTATGAGTATTTATAAATATTAATAAATATTTATAAATATGAATAAATGTTTATAAATGTTTATAAGTATTTATAAATGTAAATAAATATTTATAACAGTGAATAAATGTTTATAATTTTTTATAAATGTGAATAAGTGTTTACAAATGTGAATAAATATATATAAGTGTTTATAAGTATTTGTAAATGTGAATAAGTGTTTATAAGTATTTAGAAGTGTAAATAAGTGTTTATAAGTGTAAATATGTGTGAATAAGTGTTTATAAACATGAATAAGTTTTTATATGTGTTTATACATTTGAATAAGTATTTATAAGTGTTTATATATATTTTTAAATGTTTATATGTGTGAATAAATGTTTATACATGTGAATATATGTTTATAAATATGAATAAGTATTTATAAGTGTGAATAAGTGTTAATAAATATTTATAAGTGTTTATAAATGTGAATAAGTGTTTATAGGCATGAATAAATGTTTATAAGTGTTTATCAATATTTATAAGTCTTTATAAGTGTGAATATATATTTATAAGTATTTGTAAATGTTTATAAATATTTTTAAATGTGAATAAATATTTATAAGTGTGAATAAATGTTTATAAATTTTTATAAATGTGAATAAATGTTTATAAATGTGAATAGATATTTATAAGTGTTTATTACTATTTGTAAATGTGAATAAGTGATTATAAATATTTTTATGCGTTAATAAGTGTTTATAAGTGTAAATATGTGTGAATAAATGAATGTGAAGAAATTTTTATAAGTGTTTATAAATGTTAATGTGTTTATAAGTGTTTATAAATGTTTATAAATATTTATAAATACAAATAAACATTTATAAGAGTGAATATATATTTCTAAATGTGAAGAAGTGTTTATAAACTTGTGAATAAGTGTTTATAAATGTTTATAAATGTGAATAAATGTTTAAATGTGTGAATAATTTTTTTTAAAAGTGTTTATAAATATTTATAAGTGTTTATAAGTGTGAATAGATATGAATAAATATTTATATGTGTTTATAAATGTGAATACATATTAATCAACGTTTATAAGTATTTATAAATGTGAATAAGTGTGAATAAGTGTTTATAAGTGTGAATAAGTGTTTATAAGTGTGAACAAATGTTTATAATTGTGAATAAATATTTATAATTGATTATAAGTGTTTATAAGTGTGAGTTAATATGTATAAGTATTTATAATTTTGAAGAAGTGATTATAAGTGTGAATAAGTGTTTATATGTGTTTAATTGTTTAAGTGTGAATAAGTGTTTATAAATGTGAATAAGTTTTTATAAGTGTGAATAAGTATTTATAAGTGTTTATGAGGGTGAATAAGTGTGAATACGTGTTTATAAGTGAATAAATATTTACAAGAGTTTATAAGTGTGAATAAGTGTAAATAAATGTTTATAAGTGTGAATAAGTATTTATAGGTGTTTATAAACTTGAATAAGTGTTTGTAAATGTTTATAACTATTTATAAGTGTGAATAAGATTTTATAAGTGTTTATAATTGTTTATAAGTGCTAATAAATATTTAGACATGTTTATAAGTGTGAATAACATTTTTTAAGTGTAAATAATTGTTTATAATTGTGAATAAGTGTTTATAACTATGAATAAGTGTTTATAAGTGCAAATAAGTGTTTATAAATATGAATAAATATTTACAAGTGTTTATAAGTGTGAATAAGTATTTATAAATATTTATAATTGTAAATAATTGTTTATAAATTTGAATAAGTGTTTATAATTATTTATAAATGTTTATAAGTGTGATTAAATATTTATAAGTATTTATAAATGTTAAGAAGTGTTTATAAATGTGAATAAATATTTATAAGTGTTTATAAGTGTATATAAGTGTGAATAAGTGTTTATAAGTGTTTATAAGTATTTATAAATATGTGTTTATAATTGTGAATAAGTATTTATAAGTGTAAATAAGTGTTTATAATTGTGAATAATTTTTTTTTTGGGCAAAAATGGCAACACCGTTATAATATATTAATAATTCAATATTGCTTTACGCTACTTTAAGAAAATCAAGGGGAAAGAAACAGGGAAGAAAACCCCTCCTTTCCATTCACATTACAAAATGGGTGTCCAAGACCTACCCAAAAGGCAAAGATTTATACAGACAAAAAATCCCTTAGAAAGCCCATGAGAGGGGCATATCAACCCCAAAGGGAGGAAAATAAGCTAAACAAAAGGAGAAAACTCCCAGAAAGAGAAGAGAAAACTCAAAATTTGGAGGCCAGAGGCACACCCACTTTAGTCTTCCCCTTCACTATGAATATATGTGTTTATAACTGTGAATAAATATTTATGTGTTTATAAATATTTATAAGTGTGAATAAATATTTATAAGTGTTAATAAGTGTTAATAATTGTTTACAAGTGTGAATAAGTATTTATAAGTATTTATAAATGTTTATAAGTGTTTGTATGTGTTTATAAGTGTGAATAAATGTTTATAAGTGTGAATACAACTTTATAAGTGTTATAAGTATTTATAGTTATTTTTAACTGTGAATACGTGTTTATAAATGTGAATAAGTGTTTATCAGCGTGAATAAGTATTTATAAATGTGAATAGGTATGATTTATAAGTGTAAATAAGTGCTTATCAACATTTATAATTGTGAATAAATATTTTTAAGTATTTATAAGTGTTTATAAATACAAATAAATGTTTATAAGTGTGAATAAGTATTTATAAATATTTATAAGTGTTTATAAGTGTGAATAAGTGTTTATAAATATTTATAATTGTGAATAAATGTTTTTAAGTGTTTATAAGTGTGAATAAATATTTATAAGTGTGAATAAGTGTTTATAAATATTTATAAATGCTTATAATTATGAATAAATGTTTATAAATGTGTTTAAGTGTTAATAAGTGTTTATAAATATTTATAAGTGTTGAAAAGTGTTTATAAATGTTTATAAGTATTTATAAGTGTTTATAAATGTGCATAAATATTTGTAAGTGTTTAAAATGTGCATAAGTGTGAATAAGTGTTTATAAGTGTACACAAGTGTTTATAAATGTTTATAAGTATTTATATATGTTTATAAGCATGAATAAATATTTATAATCGTGAATAAATATTTATAAGTGTTTATAAGTGCTAATAACTATTTATAAGTCTTTATAAATGTTTAAAAGAGTGAATAAGTGTTTATTAGTGTTTATAAATATCTATAAATGTTTAAATAAATGTTTATAAATGTGAATAAATATTTATAAGTGTGAATAAGTGTAATGTATAAGGGTAAAAAGGTGTTTATAATTGTGAATAAGTGTTTATAAGTGTGAATTAGTTTTTATAAGTGTGAATAAGTGTTTATAAGTGTGAATTGAGTGTTTAAATAAATGTGAATAAGTGTTTATAACTGTTTATAAATATTTATATGAGTTTAGACATGTGAATAAAATTTTATAACTATTTATAGATGTGAATAAGTGTTAATAAATATTCATTAATGTTTATAAGTGTGACTAAATGTTTATAAGCATTTATAAGTGTTTTTGAATACTGGCAAAAATATGTTTTAGGGGGATCTAAAACCCCTTACAAGGCAGCTACTTAAGATTAAACATTAAACCCACCAAAAAGAGTCAGGGTTGAAAAACATCTCGCCAGCAGACCCAAACTCAACAACAAAACTAGCCAAAAACTAGTAAACAAAAACCGACACCCAACAACAGAAACATAGAAAAAAATAAGAAAAACAAAGGAAAAATAAACTAGGCAAACTCCAACAGAGTTGCCTTCATGTCTTGTTTGTATTTAAGAACTCCATAATCCTCTCCTGTATCTTGTTCTTTTTGGAAGATCTGGTGCACTTGCTTGACCCAATCTTACTAATGGCTGCATTAAGATTTGAGAACTCCATAATCCTCTCTTGTATCTTGTTCTTTTTGGAAGATTTGGTGCACTTACCCGACCTAGTTTGGTCCTCATCATCGTCTTTGATATCATCGATCTTCATAGAAGACCCAACGTTCAACTCCTGCTTGATGCTATTGATGAACTCAACCATAGCCCCCATAAATTGATTTCTATCTAGTAGAATCTTCTTGAGGGTAGAATCCATTCTATCCACTTTATCCTACAATAAGCCCATCTTATTATCATCCCTGTTCTCCCTAGCTTTGTTCATCCATTCAGACCCAGAATCCATCCTCTCGTGAATATTATCCACTTTAGCAGAAAGATATTTGAGATTAAGACTCAGAGTCTTGATTTCATGAAAAAAACCATTTAACCAGGTGGAAGGACTACATAGACATAGCTTTGGCCATTTACAAAACACCAAAAGGGGGATCAATTTTGTCATCCAGATCTTCCTTGAGGAGCTAAACATTTCTCTCCTATATATCGACACTCTTCAGAAAAGGAATAGTTCTAGAGGAGGATGGAATATCCTTGTCCAAAATAGTCACATCACATCTCACTTTTTAATCCTTTTTGTCCATTATCACCTCAGAAAAGGCTTCATCATGTAGAGAAATAAGGACATCATGGTCCACATAACTATCATAGTCGACCGAGATAGGAAATTTCTGACCACCAGGGTCATTTTGATCATCCCTATCCAAAATGATCTCAATATTTTTAACACCCTCCTCTTTCATGTCACTACCGGTAGTAGACAAAGAATCCTTACTATCATCCTTATGTATTTTTTGAGAACTCCCTTTCAAATCTGAGAATCCCCCAACACTTTCCCTCTCCGGAGTAGTCTCCATGCCACTTTTCTTCTCATATTTCAATCTTTTAGAGGAAGAACCCTCCTTACCCTCATCCTTCCTACCTATTTTAACCAATATCTTAGAAGACCCACCACCCCAAAAATGAGGAGTCGGGCTAAGAGAAACATTCTTCTTAACATGCTCAACAATAAGTAGAATAAGCCCTTCATGAAGAACCAGATTACTCTCTTTTCTTTTATGACCAACAATACTATGATGGAGAGAACTAAGAAAATAGAAGGGGAAGGAAACTCTAACCTTATGCCTAAAGTGACAGAGAAGAACAAAATTATAAGAATGGGCACACTTATACCTCCTATCAAGGGTTATATACTCCATAATGGCTACCATCACATTAGACTAGATTTTCTTGAAGCTCTCGACATCATATCACCCCCCAGCATCCTTTATTAGATTTCTCACTTCCTCTTCATCCTTGGGAAAATGGTGAATGGAATTGTAGGAGACCTTCTTATTCCTGTAAAATTTAATCCCTTTCATTCTTAAACCTGAGACTTCGGCAATGAGATCCTCGATAATCTCAACCTCCATTCACCCAATATTAACAGTGCCATCCTTCTAACTATCAATGAATCTTTTGGTGACCCCTTCTTCAAATCCATGCAATCTCTTCATATAAGGAATAAGCCCACATTTACATAGCTTATCCTATACCTCCTTCTCTTCCTTTCATCTCTGACAATTCTTGGGTTCACGACGATTCATCTCCCCACCCATACTAACATCAACATTTATAGACACGAAAGGATACATAGTAAGAGTCTTGCACAAGATGAAAAACTTAACAAAAGAAAAACCTATCACCACTCTAATAAACTCGTGTCTTCTCCTCTCATTCTTGGGAGTTCATTTTAAAGTGCATTAGTTTGCATCCATCTTAGTTCACACCATTTAATTGCATTACATCATTTTAGTTCACATCAGGAGGTTATTAATTGCACTTACATTAAGTTCATTCTATAAACATGGCATTTAATTTCATCTCATTAGTATATTACATTTTTTTTTCATTCAGGTGCATTCATTAAAGTTTGTTGCATTTAAACTTTGAACTATATTCAAAATATAAGTGTATTAGGTCATCCATTTTGGTAATCATTAATCATATATCATTAATTGCATCTATCTATCATTAAAGTCCATCCATCTATCATTACATTAATCATTAAGTTCATTGAATCCATACATTAAATCATATAAGTACATTAAAGCTCATCCACTATAGTTACATCTCATTAAATATCCATTGCATTACATTACATCATATAAATGCATCCATAAAATATCATCACATAGTATTAGCCACATAAATCATTAAAGCATTAAATATTCATCATAAGACATCATTTTAAATATTAAACCATGTATTACATGCATCCATCTATTCTATGTCATAAATAAGACATCCACATTCATATCAAAATGTAACATGTGCATTCATATCATAAACTGCATCTAAAAAGTATAAAACATAGCATATAGAGATAAATCATATAGATTTGCATATCATATATCACCTAAAAAAGGAAGTCCAACACATAATAATATCACATAAATCAAATCTATCAAAGCAAATAGTGTCCATGGTATCATCAATGTCCATCATCAGTATATGAAATCAGAGTCCTAACAAAATGAAATTATCAATCATAAATAACATCATTAGATAAAGAATATAAGTACAAATGTATCGATACAACAAATCATAATGTGCATCAAAAAATGGCTCATCATATATACATCAACTACCTGAACCACCTGCACCATCGGTACCAGGACCTGTATCAGGACCTCAACTAGAGCTCTCCTATAGCCCATGCTGACTCATAGTAGCCATAAATATTTACATCATGGTACTAAGCTGCGTAACCTGTTGTCTGATCTTTGACAACTTAGACTGTAAAGACTATACATTAGAGGCCAACGTTGGTGTAGGAGTAGGAGAACCCTGAGGAGGAGCCTATGGTGGAGGAGCCATGGAAGAAGATGGAAGGACAGAAGAAGATGGAAGAGATGAAGAAGATGGAAGATGAGTAGAAGGAAGTGAACCCTGTCGAGGAGGAGGTGTCAAGGGTTCCTGTGCTTTGTCTACCAAAATTTGGATGACCTGTGCCTCCATATTTGTAGCAATATGTGGGACAACTGGTCTAAAGATCCATACCTTGTGCTGGCCCCATCTGGCCAGTCTATCTTGGTGTACCTGATGGATGGCCCTAAAAGGACCACCTCGAACCCTAACCCATCCACCTCTCATACATACTCCACCTCTAACTAGAGTGGGGACAACAATCATAGGAATGACAAACTTGCCACCTCATCTTGCTCTACCTACCCACCATCCCTGATGACCCTGTTTCCCACCACCACTATCATCACCACCACCACCATCAAACTACTCATCAATACCCCACACCGGCTTTGCAGAATCAATAAATCTAGGAAATGGGCTATGTAAGAACCATTTAGCATAATCATCAGTCATACCGGTATCAAAAATATGCTCCCTCATATCCCAAGCTAGGTGAGGAAGCTACAACATCTCATGTCTTGCTATTCGGTAGTCTACTTGAGGACCCCATAAGGATCTCTCTACCTATACCTGAGTGTATAAAGGTAATCCCTATGGCATCCCTTGTGGCCTTCCAAACCCTCACAAAGCTCGATAAAAAAAATCTCTCAATGAAGACTCACATCGCAAATATGGTCTCTAGACCACCTGATCTATATCGTCAACTATGTGACTCGAGTAATCCAACTTGCCTAGGTGGGCTTGGAAAACCATCCCCTCATAGATAAAAGAAAAAGGTCATCCAAGATCTCGATGTCAAACTACAAGAGGCCAAGTCACAGGAATATGCTCCCATGTCCACAACTGTAGTAATACCACCCCGACAGAAAGAGTAGCACTGCACCGATACACCACATCATATAACTCATGATTATCTAGGATATCATGCAAAAGCCCCAATCAAACCTATGAGGATGGGAGATCATATCCTTGAGTACCCTGTCCCATCCAACCACAAATCCATGCCCATGTATGTCTGGAACCAAGAACCCACCAACTAAAACTCCTAGTGCTACTGGAAGTACTAGGAAGGAAGGAAACATCACCCATAAGATGCTCTCATCTGCAATAGTGGGGTCGCAAAAGATACATCTACATAATGTGTTATCATAGACATGATCATAGTAAACTATCTGCCCATGGATGGGGATACTCAACAACCGATAGACATCCTTAGGGGTGATAGTCGTCTCCCCCATCGGTAGGTAGAACATGTTATGGTTAGAGTGCCAATGCTCTACCATAGTTGTGAGAAGCCCTTGATTCACATGGAATTAGGAGAGAGAAAGCAAGAAAGATAATCCACATTGACCAATTAGTTAGTGCTCCTGCACACTCAAATCATCAATCATGTCGAAGGGTAATGGAAACAAACCTCAAACAACTAGCTTCCAAAGTTGAGCCTATAGAAGCAAGTTTAAACATATCAAAAATTAAAATCATTAACTATTGGATCATCATAAGTCAATCGACCAATCAAAATCAAATCAAACCACAATCAATTTTCTTGATTCTATTCAGATAGCATGGAAAATTCATCATCACAATTGACCATCTAAATCAAGATTGAAAATCAAAATTCAATATCAAGTGACTCGAACTGACATCACATGACTTGCTATGGACAAGACTCAACTCCTAAACCAATCGACTCATTAATGACATCAAATGAATAGGAAAATTGACTGAAAGGTTCAAACATTTTTCCAAACACGGTGTACATGCTATTCCATTGTTAAAATGTGCTGAAAATCAAATGTGTAGCTAAAATTATTAAAAGCACAACAAAAACTATCAAAAGCACCGAAATAAGTTGAAAGTGCTACAAGAATTAGAATGCGCTGCAAGATTCAACTATACATGCTACTAAAATTATCAAATGTGCAATCAAAATTGAAAGCACATCAGACAATGCTAAATGTGAAATCTTGACCTAGATTTAACATTTGGAGGCACAACAAGATTGTTTTAAAGCATTGTGAAAAATTGTAGATGTGCACAAACAAAATTATATGCATTGTTAAAATGCTTAAAAGTGCAATGGAATTTAAAAAATGAAAAAATAGGGTTTTTGCAAGAAAAATCCAAAATTTTCAAATTAAAATGCAAAAATTAGATGAATTGAGTTTATAGGGGTACATACTGGAGGTCCATAGCTAGGTGGACACTGATACCATCGACCTCACTTGAATCTATGCTCTCAAATTGGTATCAGCATTGCAAAAGGCTTAGAGGGTCAGAGTGAAAAAGTAAAAGTCAAAGGTGAAAATGAATAGTAAAAATGACCTTTTACCCCTTTATATAGCCCTTTTTAACCTAAAAATGGGCACTTTTGACCACAAAATGACCCGATACCTAAATAAAACACCCATTCAACCAAATTAGGGGTATTTGTCATCACACCATTGCAGAATATTTATCAGAAATGAAAAGGAAATTCACACTTAATTTAAAAATATTTCAACACAAACAAAACATATTTCGCCAAAATCTAATTTCGTTTCATTTTCGAGGGGGCATACACTCTGATCATATCGGAGACATCATCAACTTAATAAAATCAGAGACATAATATTTTAACGGGAATTTTTTTGCTAACAATCAAGTGGGGCATCAAAACAATAAATTAGGCATCATATCAGGAATCCATCATCGAAATCGACCATCAAGGACTTCAATCGACCAAAACTTTATCAAATTGATCATTGATATCTGCATCTTTTGTCAATATCGAATCAAGAATCAACTAATTAGTGACTCTGCATCAAAATAATGAGGACATTCTTTGAACCGATACACTTCGCACATCGATTCAAAGAGAGGCATTTGTAATCAAGCCAAGATCCAATTTTAATTGAAAATGAAAAAGCCAATAAATCAATGTAAATCAAATAAATCAAGATAAATCAATTAATTGTGCAATTAATTTAATTAATTGTATAGCACAATTTAAATCAAATTAACCCATTCAAGGGGAACATATGGCTAAAAGAATCAATTAAATTCAATTAATTAATTCCTATTTTCGCTCACCCACTACATGGGAGGAAAATTCATCAACCAATAGGAATCAAGGATCAAGCTCACATGGATCAAGCTCAAATTGAATCTTAATCACACATAAGGTGAGAGCATCTTGACCACTCATCTTGTCTCTTTGTTCCAAGCTTTGAGGACAATCCATTTAAATTGTGTCCAAAGGTGGAACCATGGACTTAACCTTAAAAAAACCATGATCAACTCAACTCCACCTCCTACACTTGCCAAAATCTATAAAATCTAAGGCATAAATTAGGAGATGATCATCCACAAATATGAGAATTTCATCAAACCTCTTGAATTTTTGAGCTAGAAAGGCATTTTAGGCTATCTTAAGCATTAGTTTAAATTGGAATTTGACTTAATTATCTTAATGTCATATCATATTCTCATTTTAAGGTTGTCACTAATGGAGGCTTGTTGAGATCTTATCATTAGCATACTTAAATAGAGTTCCATATGGTGTTTATTAGTTTTATTTGCATTAAGTAGCTCACTAATTGTGGTATTTAGGCTATTTTATTCATTTATTTTCAAGCTAACTCTATGAATGTACTTTTTATAGTACACAAGTATCATGAAACTCATGGATTAATTCCTTTTTCTAAAATAATTTTGTAAAATTTTGGCTCTTTTTGGGGGATTTTGTCATACCAGAACCTTTTTAAAGAATAGATTTTATTCATATTTGACATTCTTGTTCCTGTATATTAATTTTTTTCACCGATACCATGATGGGATCCTATGTTTTTGATTGACTCCCATTGTCATCTCCCATGAATATATGCCTAGTAGGCCCATGATGTAGTCCTATGCGTCTTTATCTTGTTAGTAATTGTGTTATTGTATTAATTTTTATCATCCCTTTATTTATTTATTTTTCTTTTCTTTTCCTCAATATCCATTATAAATACAACTAATAGGGACTTGAAAAAATGGTGGCCTTTGAAATTTGGATCTTCCACATTGGCAATATAAAAATATCAATGAAACATTAAAGAATTGCAAGACAATTAATTTTTTGAACATTTTATAACATAGTATAGTTTCATAAATTGTATCTTTATATAATTCCATGCTCACTTAGGCTTCACTTTAGTGCTTGATTTCTATGCCCCCAAATCTAACTAATATTTCTCAACTCAAGGCATGATTTTAAAAGTATAGTACCCTTATAGCTCCCTCACCTCTTTCCAACCCTCTAAGACTAGATTAAGGTGCCTAGCACCCTAGTCATTTTGAAAAATGATGTTGGGCACTAGCTTGTAGCCATTTAAAGTACCCGATTTGAATATTTTAATGGTTTGAAAATGGCGAGAGGGAAATTACTATACACATCAATCTGATTTGAAAAATTTCAACACGTTTCATGAGTCTCACCTATTTAAACATTAAACTTAAAGGAATTCATATCTCATCAAGCAATCAAGCAAGAAATTCAATCATTTTTAAGGAAGAAAAGGAGGAGTTATAGCATTGAAGAATTCAATGATTGAGGATGATATCCATGATCAAGTTCATGTGTTTTATCCATCAATGGATATATACATGATCCTCCTTCTTAGCATCATCAACTTTCATAACATCTTCAAGACAAGGAGAATCTATTGGAGAAGGTATATCATTATGATTTGACATTATTTAATTTATATTCAAGGTTTATTTTTAGACATTATTGTTATAGGAAGATTGAATCCATGGGCGCTAACTAGGGAATTTTTTTTTACAACACAAATATCATTTTCATTTGTCTCATGTGTGGGTTTTCATATCTAGCAGTAAGGTTTTGTGGATGCAAGATGTGTAAACTAGGTCTTTGAAGAATTAGATCTTGGAAAAATGACGAGGAAACTATCAATTAGAAAAATAGTCCAGCCTTAGTGAATTATTATAACATATTTTCTAAGAAAATTTAAAGGAAGGATTAGATAAACATCTTGAGTCTAAATCGGTGTGTGATATTAGCATTAGAAATTGTTGGGATTGTGTTGCCTACCAAAATATTCCTGCTATTTTGAGGCCAATTTAAATGACATGTTCCTCTTTTATTCCTGTTCTCAGATTTATATTCAAAATAGATATATTAGACCTATAACTTGTTGTTTATGTTGATTAGTGTGCAATTTCATACCTTTTCACCTAATTTTTGTTGCATCTTATCTATTCATATTGAATCAATAAAAAGAGGATATTTAAATCACATTCCTTCATTACCAACTCATACCTATCTCTATTGGTTTAAAGCTAGGAAAATTTAATTAGTCTATTAATAAAATGATTGATGAGACTAAGTTTGATCTCTAGTTAGGATGTCGAGGCTAGTGATTCCCATTTTCACCACATTTCACATAGAATAAGACATATTTGAATGGGGATAATAGATCAAAATGAATTTTCCAAGTTGGCAAGTGAATTATGATAAACATATGATAGGTGAAAATAATATGTTATTTTTATCACGTGGACAAAAATTATGATTTGAGTGTTAAATCTTGAGCTTAAAATTTGTACGTTGTATATTTGGGTTGTTTTAGCTCATAAATTCCTTATTAGGTCATTTGATATATATTTTTTTATTTCTCTTTTTTATTGGATGTTTGAAATAAAGATCTTAATCACAACTTTTGTAAGTATTATTATGCTAATAGACTAAATTTAGATCTCTTATTGGTGATAATATTGTAAAGGATTAGATCCTACAAGTTTATTATAATAATTGGTTAGTAAATAATATGGAGTTTTTTCAAGTCTAGGTTTTCTTGCTTGAATGATTTTCCTCTAGAAGCAATTGCGATATGATGTATTTCTTTAGTATATTTTCCTTGTAAATATATGATTAGTTTTATTTTTGGACATGCTTCCTCCAATATATTAATAGAGGAAGTATATTAGGAGCCTTTACTTCCTATCAAGGAGAAGAGTACATGATCTTAAAGGCCAATATTTCTAGAAAAAATTATACTTCCACAAAAATAAAGAAATAAAACTTTGGAAGAAGATTACAATTAATGGCTAAGTGTTTAATGAGTTACTTGTTCATAATGTCATTTGTAATTGAATTAAATGAAAATATTTTTTTATATTGAAGAAAAGTGTTTATACAAATATAAGAATCATATCACAAGTGCACACATCATAAGTTATTTTTATTAGATAAGTTAGCATTTTGAATATCCATGATACCTTGTACAAAGGAAAAGACAAGAAGTTAATCCCAACAAAACACAAAAAAACAACATAACAACAAAAAAATAACAAGACATAATAGCTTTAAGGAAAAAAGATAGCCTAAAATTAGGATGGTTTTAAAAAATAATCCAAATCACTTTTATTGATCACAATAGTAGGATCCTCCTCCCTAAATATAAGCTTCTTAGAACAAGGAAGAGAAATAACGTCTATGACACATACTTCTAGTGACTCCAAAGCATAATCCATCCTCAAGCACTCAAGTTTTTGAACCTTACAAAAGGTTGGAATGGGCTCCTTAGAGTGGCATTTGATCCTTCCTTTTCTAAATAATTTGTTAGTTCTTATTTTTCAAAAAGAAATCATATGCATGATCCACTATATTGCAAGCTTGAAAAATAATGAACAGTCTTAAAATTCAACTTGTCGAACCCACTTCCCAAATTTAGAGGAGAAGGTGAGAACCACAAGTGCACAAAATCAATCAAATAAAAAAAACTTCATAAATAAAGTTATATTATCAATAGTACTATATTGCCCTAGAGAATTGAAAAAAATCATAAAAATCTTTTTGTTCCAAAAATTTAAGGGGAATTTAGGAATATAAACCCAAACATAAAACTAGAATATTTCCTTCCACAAGTCAAAACTATGAGATCAATTTTAAAGAATAATACCATTCAAACCCATACTAGGGACCACCAAGAAGGATTCTACAAAAATCCTTCTCATTAGGAAAAGGGAAAAAAAAGATTTAAAAAATATTCAACATAGAAAAAATTTGAACATTTCATTTAAGTTTCCAAAATCAAAAGATCCATTTTCTAACACCATCAATATTGAGATGATTTCCATAGAATCTCCTATTGATCGAGCATCTCAACCAAGTAATGGATTCATCCATCCAAAAGAGAATGATTAAAATCTATTTATATCTGCACTTCCTCAAAGCCCTAACCATCCATGTTAGAACTCACAAAAATAAAAGGAACAAAAATAGGCATAAAAAGATGCTCATCCTTCTTAACATGCTCCAATGAAGAAACAATATCCACACCATAATGCTTCAACTTTTACAGAACCTTTGAAAGCCTAAGGACAACATCATTAAGATAAAAAACATCATTAGACTTGTAAGAAAACTATAAAATCTTTGGATAAGAAGCATCAACCACCTCCAAAAACCTCACAATCTCCAATGAAGAAGTGACAACCACCTTCTAAACTGTATGGTCCACTATAAAAGGAGATAAAACACCATCCTTAAAACTATTAATGTACAACCTCTGATCCTTTAGAGTAGAAGAAGAGAATTATGTTTCCATATGGAGGGAAACAACCCTTTTGTTAGACCTATAAAAGTAACACCAACACCCTTGGCATCATCGTCTCTAGAAAACTTAATTACCTTATACCCTATCAAGTTTTTTTTACCTCCATGTCCCCAACAAACATTTTTCTACTTTAAACAACTTCCAAAAGGATATCATGTTCATGTTCATCATCATCATCATCATCATATAGATAATCCATTGGATCCAAAAATCCATTTTTATTGAAAGGAGAAAAAATATTAATAGAAGAAGACAAAGAACAATGTCCTTCAATTTCTCGGCAATAGTAAGAATTGACATCAATAAGAGAGTCATTAGCTTTTATAGCAGCCATAGCACCAAAAAAAAGTGCCAAAACAAGGGAATTGAGCATACCATCTCCCACTTTGTTTTCCAACACTTGCATCTTCATTTTCTTCGACCTCACCATCTTCTTACATGACTTAATTTGACCCTGTTGTCTTATATGTGCTAGTTGTAGTGATAGAGAGATTAGTAGGGTAAGCTGATAGTTGTATCTACTTTTTTTTCTATCACCTTCTCTGCTTTCCCTTTTTGCTTCCTCATTGTGCATACGCGTTGTATTATTTCTTAGGACTGTGTGAAATGAAATTTATGTGATACTTCAAGTGAAAGGATGACCTTCATCATCTTGACTAGATTTTTATTTAGTTTAGCTTACCATAATCAAATAGTAGATGCCATACATTTGATGTGTTGAATTAAATAAAAAAATTAATGATGATGGAGATTGCCTTTCTACAACTAAATTAAATCAAAATATTATTGATGAAAAAACCTATGCTTTTGCTCAAATTGCTGCTAAACTAAATCAAGTCCTAAGTGATGCGGGATACTATCTTTTATAGAAAGTTTTATATGTATGCTATTTAAGATATGCAAAATTTTTAACATACAAATTGATATTAATTTAAAATATATTTTGTTCCATCAATTGTACAATTATATATTTTGATTTTAATTTGTCAACTCAATTATAAGTTTATTGAAATTTAAACTTAATTTTTAGCTAAATTTAAAATTTGTTAATATTTTAGGTTTAATAATTTCCAACCAATAAAATAGTTTATTGAAACTTTAAGCGTGACCACCTTTCCTTTTCAATTAATTTTTTTAAAATTAAAATTTTTCTCTAAAAATCTTCTAACTAGTTTAGAAACTTTGCAGAATGTTACATTCGTGATTTGTTTCCTGCAAGTCTTGTGGATAAGAATTTCAATGTTAATTGTTAACTGTCGATGGTGATGGTGAGAGAGGAGATTGAAAAGGAGGAAGGGGAAAATAATGTTTAATTTGCTTGTAATAGATGAGACTGTAGGCTGGAAATCTCATGGCTGTATTGATTCTTCAAGAATTGGTAATTTATTTGGGATGACTGAAATAGTATCATCTATCTGCAAGAAAATATATGGGTGAGCAGCTGCAATGGATCATCATTACACTCAAATGTTTGTGGGGGTGCATTATTTGAACTTCAAATGAGGTTTGATGGGTGCATTATTTGTTGAAAGTTTTAATGTTTTGTTTGATTGGAATTGCATATTGAGTACTTAATTCTTGGAGGAGTAGCTAGTGATGGGTGGTGGTTGTATTGCTCTATTTTAGTGTGGTTGTAGTATTTGAGCTTCCAAAAGTGAGGTTTAATGGTGGATCTAGAGGTGGGGGGTTTCGTATCCTTTTGGATTGCATTTCCTGAAAGTTTTAACATTCTGGTTGATTGGAAATGCAGGTCGAGTGGGTGTCATTTAATGTGTGATGGTAGAATTGTTGTGTTTTAATGGGTTTGCATGTGAGTGTTATGGTTTGAATTATGGGGAAGCCCTGAAGAATTTCTCTGTTAGTTCCAGAGGGCCCGATTGATGCCTAGTTGGACTATGGAAAATGAAGAATGGGAAATTGATATTGGAGGGACATTGAAATACTCATCAATGGGAGAAAAGAAAGAAAGAAAAATATTGGGAGCTTCAAGCATATTGGCAGGTATGTATCAATTAATTATGTCCAAATTGCTTTTGTAATGATTTAGTTCTGCATCCATTGTTAAATCCTAAATTTATTAGATTAGTAAGATGGGTTTGTAAAAAAAGTTTCACTACATTAGGGATTTATTCTTGAAATTGATACCCTGTTTGTCTGCTAAATTTCCATTAAAGTTCTTGAGAGGACATGCCAAGATCAATATTCAAACATATTTTAAACCCTTCCATCATAAAGTATGATTGCCTAGTAGCTAGTAAATGGGAGGTGAAGGTGTAGGTAGAGGGGGAGGGGATTGGGGGGGAGTGGGAGAGGAAGTGGGAGTGGGAGTTGAAGAGGGAGTGGAGGAGGAATTGAAAGGGGAGTGGAGGTGGAGTGGGAAGAGGGAGTGGGAGTGGGAGTGGGAGTGGGATTTGAAGAGGGAGTGGAGGAGGAATTGAAAGGGGTGTGGAGGTGGAGTGGGAAGAGGGAGTGGGAGTGGGAGTTGAAGAGGGAGTGGAGGGGAGTAGTAGGAGGAATTGAAGGGGGAGGTGGAGTGGAGGTGGAATGAACATGGAGGGGGATTGTGAGTGGGAGGGGGGGAGAGAAGTGGGAGGTGGAGGTGGAGGGGGAGTGGAGGTGAAGGTGGAGTGGGAGTGGGATGTGAAGGGGGAGTGGGAGTGGGAGAGGAAGTGTGAGTGGGAGTTGAAGAGGGAGTGGAGGGGGAGTGGTTTGGGGAATTGAAGTGGGAGTGGAGGGGGAGGTGGAGTGGAGGTGGAATGGGCATGGAGGGGGGAGGGTGACTACAAGTGGGAGGTGGAGGGGGAGTGGGAGTGGGAGTGGGAGTGCGAAGGGGTGGGGTAGGATTGCAAGGGGGAGAGGAGTGGTAGTGGAGGGGGAGTGGTGGGAGTGAAGGGGAGGGGGAGGGAGTGGAGGGGGAGGGGAAGGGGTAGAGGAAATGGGAGGGGGCTGGAGGTGGAGGTGGAGGTGGAAGTGGAGGGGGAGGGGAGTGGGGGGAGTGGGAGAGGAAGTGGGAGTGGGTGTTGAAGAGGGAGTGGAGGAGGAATTGAAAGGGAGTGGGAGTGGGAGTGGATGGGGAGGGGGAGGAGGGAGGAGTGTGAATGAGAGTGGGAGTTGAAGGGGGAGTGAGAGTGGGAGAGGAAGTGGGAGTGGGAGTTGAAGATGGAGTGGAGGGGGAGTGGTAGGGGGAATTGAAGGGGGAGTGGAGTGGAGGTGGAATGGGCATGGAGGGGGGAGGGGGACTGTGAGTGGGAGGGGGGGGGGGAGAAGTTGGAGGTGGAGGGGGAGTGGAGGTGAAGGTGGAGTGGGAGATATGAAGGGGGAGTGTTAGTGGGAAGTGAAGGGGGAGTGGGAGTGGGAATGGAGGGGGAGGGGGAATTGAAGGATGAATGGGAGGGGGAGGGGGAGTTAAAGGTGGAGTGAAGGGGAGGGGGAGGAGGGTGAATGGGAGGGATGGTGAGAGGAAGTGGGAGAGGAAGTGGGAGTGGGAGGAGAGAGTAGTGCGAGTGGAAGTAGGAGGGGTAATTGAAGGGGGAGGGGGAGTTGAAGGTGGAGTGAAATGGCGGGGGGGGGGGGAGTGGGAGCTAGAGGTGGAGGTGGAGGTGGAGGGGGAGAGGAAGTGAGAGTTGGAGGGGGTGGAGGTGGAAGGGGGGGGGAGTGGAGTTTAAGGGGGGAGGAGGGAGGAGTGTGAGTAAAAGTAGGAGGGGGAATTGAAGTGGGAGCTAGAGGTGGAGGTGGAGTTGACAGTGGAGTGAAGTGGAGGGGGAGTGGAGTAGGAATAGGGAGTGGTAGTGGGAGTGGATTGGGAGGGGGGAGGGGGAGGGGGAGGGGGAGTGCAAGTGGGAGTTGAAGGTGGAGTGAAGGGGAGGGGGACTGTGAGTGGGAGTGGGGGGGGGAGAAGTGGGAGGTGGAGGGGGAGTGGAGGTGAAGGTGGAGTGAGAGTGGGAATGGGGGAGGAGGGGGAATTGAAGAGTGAATGGGAGGGGGAGGGGGAGTTGAAGGTGGAGTGGGAGCTGTGAAGGGGGAGTGGGAGTGGGAAGTGAAGGGGGAGTGAGAGTGGGAGTGGGAGTGGGAATGGGGGGGAGGGGGAATTGAAGGGGGAGTGGGAGGTGGAGGTGGAGGTGGAGGGGGAGAGGAAGTGGGAGTTGGAGGGGGTGGAGGTGGAGGTGGAGGGGGGTGAGTGGAGTTAGAGGGGGGAGGAGTGAGGAGTGTGAGTAGAAGTAGGATGGGGAATTAAAGTGGGAGCTAGAGGTGGAGGGGGAGTGGAGTAGGAAGAGGGAGTGGGAGTGCGAGTGGATGGGGAGGGGGAGGGGGAGGGGAGTGCGAGTGGGAGTTGAAGGTGGAGTGAAGTGGAGGGGGAGGAGTGGGAGTGGGAGGTGGAATTGAAGGGGGAGTGGAGGTGAAGGTGGAGTGGGAGTGGGAGGGGGGAGGGGGAATTGAAGGGGGAATGGGAGGGGGAGGGTGAGTTGAAGGTGAAGTGAAGTGGAGGGGGAGTTGAAGGTGGAGTTAAGTGGAGGGGGAGAGGAAGTGGGAGTGGGAGGGGGGGAGTGGAGTGGGAGGGGGGGGGAGGGAGGAGTGTGAGTGGAAGTAGGAGGGGGAATTGAAGCAAGATCTAGAGGTGGAGGGGGAGGTGGAGGTGGAGTGGAGGTGGAATGGGTGTGGAGGGGGGAGGGGGAGTGCAAGTGGGAGTTGAAGGTGGAGTGAAGTGGAGGGGGAGGAGTGGGAGTGGGAGGTGGAATTAAAGGGGGAGTGGAGGTGGAGGGGGAGTGAAGGTGGAGTGGGAGTGGGAGGGGGGAGGGGGAGGGAGGGGAGAGGTAGTAGGAGTTGGAGGGGTGGAGTGGAGTGGGAGGTGGGAGGAGTGTGAGTGGAAGTGGGAGGGGGTAATTGAAGGGGGAGCTAGAGGTGGAGGGGGAGTTGATGGTGGAGTGAAGTGGAGTGGGAGGAGTGGGAGGTGGAGGTGGAGGTGGAGGGGGAGGTGGAGTAGGAGAGGAAGAGGAAGTGGGAGTGGGAGGGGGTGGAGGTGGAGTGGGAGGTGGGAGGAGGAAGGAGTGTGAGTGGAAGTAGGAGGGGGAATTTAAGGGGGAGCTAGAGGTGGAGGGGGAGTTGAAGGTGGAGTGAAATGGAGGGGGAGGAGTGGGAGCTAGAGGTGGAGGTGGAGGTAGAGGTGGAGGGGGAGAGGGAGAGGGAGAGGAAGTGGGAGTGGGAGGGTGTGGAGTTGGAGGGGGGAGGAGTGGGAGTGGGAGTAGGAATTGAAGGGGGAGTGGGAGTTGGAGGGGGAGTTGAAGGTGGAGTGGAGTGGAGGGGGAGGGAGAGGAGTGGGTGTGGAGTGGGAGGTGGGTGGAGGGAGTAGTGTGAGTGGAAGTAGGAGGGGGAATTGAAGGGGGATCTAGAGGTGGAGGGGGAGTTGAAGGTGAAGTGAAGTGGAGGGGGAGGAGTGGGAGCTAGAGGTGGAGGTGGAGGTGGAGGTGGAGCAGGAGAGGGAGAGGAAGTGGGAGTGGGAGGGGGTGGAGGTGGAGGTGGAGGTGGAGGTTGAGGGGGGGAGTGGGAGTGGGAGTGGGAGTGTGAGTTTAAGGGGGAGTGCGAGTTGGAGGGGGAGTTGAAGGTGGAGTGGAGTGGAGGGGGAGGGAGAGGAGTGGGAGCTGGAGCTGGAGCTAGAGGGGAAGGTGGGGAGGGGAGAGGTAGTTGGAATGGGAGGGGGTGGAGGTGGAGTGGGGGAGTGGAGTAGGAGGTGGGAGGAGGGAGGAGTGTGAGTGGAAGTAGAAGGGGGAATTGAAGGGGGAGCTAGAGGTGGAGGGGGAGTTGAAGGTGGAGTGAGGTGGAGGGGGAGGAGTGGAAGCTAGATGTGGAGGTGGAGGTGGAGGTGGAGGGGGAGATGGAGGTGGAGGGGGAGATGGAGAGGGAGTGGGAGAGGGAGAGGGAGTGGGAGAAGGTGGAGTGGGGACCTAAAACCCCTTACAAGGAAGCTACTTAAGATTAGACATTAAACCCACCAAAAAGAGTTAGGGTTGAAAACCAGCCTACTAGCAGACCTAAATCCAACAACAAAACTAGCCAAAAACTAGTAAATAGAAACTGACACCCAGTAATAGAAACACAAAAAAACATAGGAAAAACAAAGTCAAGAAACTAGGCAAACTCCAGCAGAGTTGCCTTCATGTCAGATTTGTTATTCGACATCTTACTAATGGTTGCATTAAGATCTGAGAACTCCAAAATCCTCTCTTGTATCTTCTTCATCTTGGAAGATCTGGTGCACTTTCTTGACCCAATCTGGTCCTTATCATCATCTTTGATATCATTTATCTTTAGAGGAGACCCAATGTTAAACTCCTTCTTGATGTTATTGATGAACTCAACCACAGTCCCCATAAATTTATTTCTATCCAGTAGAATCTTCTTGAGGGTAGAATCCATTCTATCCACTTTATCCTAAAACAAGCCCATCTTATTATCATCCCTGTTCTCCCTAGCTTTGTTCATCCATTTAGACCCAGAATCCATCCTCTCGTGAATATTATCCACTTTAGCAAAAAGAGATCCGAGATTAAGACTTAGAGTCTTGATTTCATGATAAATTATTTAACTAGGTGGAAGGACTACATGGACATAGCTTTGGCCATTTACAAAACACCAAAAGGGGGATTAATTTTGTCCTCCAGATCTTCCTTGAGGAGCTAAACATTTCTCTCCTTCATATTGACAATCTTCAGACAAGGAATAGTTCTAGAGGAGGAGGGAATATCCTTGTCCATAATAGTCACATCACATCTCACTTCTTTATCCTTTTTGTCCATTATCACCTCAGTGGAGGCTTCATCATGCAGAGAAATAAGGACATCATGGTCCACATAACTATCATAGTCGACCAAGATAGGAACTTTCTGACCACCAGGGTCATTCTAATCATCCCTATCCAAAACATGATCTCAATATTTTTAACCCCTTCCACTTTTGTGTCACTACCGGTAGTAGACAAAGAATCCTTAATATCATCCTTAGGTATTTTTTGAGAATTCCCTTTCAAATCGAGAATCCCCCAACACTTTCCCCCTCCGACACAGTCTCCATGGACCTTTTCTTCTCAAATTTCAATCTAGAGGAAGAACCCTCCTTACCCTCATCCTCCCTAACTCCTTTAACCAAGCTCTTAGCAGACCCACCACCTAGAAACTAAGGAGGAGTCAGGCTGAGAGTAGCATTCTTCTTAACATGCTCAACAATAAGCAGAATAAGCCCTTCATGAAGAACCAGATTACTCTCTTTTCTTTTATGACAAGCAATACTATGACAGAGAGAACTAAGAAAATAGAAGGGGAAGGAAACCCTAACCTTATGCCTAAAGTGATAGAGAAGAACAAAATTATAAGAATGGGCACGCTTATACCTCCTATCATGGGTTATATACTCCATAATGACCACCATCACATTAGACCAGATTTCATTGAAGCTCTCGACATCATAGCACCCCCCAACATCCTTAATTATATTTCTTGCTTCCTCTTCATCCTTGGGAAAATGGTGAATGGAATTGTAGGATACCTTCTTATTCTTGTAAAATTTCATCCCTTTCATGCTTAAACTTGAGACTTCGGTACTGGGATCCTCAATAATCTCGACCTCCATTCCTGCAATATTAATAGTACCATCCTTCCAACTATCAATGAATCTTTTGGTGACCCCTTCATCAAAGCCATGTAATCTCTCCATCTAAGGAATAAGCCCACATTTACATAGCTTATCCTATACCTCCTTCTCTTCCTTCCATATCTTATAATTCTTGGGTTCATGATGATTCATCTCCCCACCCATACTAACAACAACATTTATACACAATAAAGGATACACAGTAATAGTCTTGCACAAGATGAAAAAAATAACAACAGAAAAACCTTTCACCACTCTAATGAACTCATGTCTTCTCCTCTCATTCTTGGGAGCTCATTTTAAAGTGCATTATTTTGCATCCATCTTAGTTCACACCATTTAATTACATTAATTACATTACATCATTTTAGTTCACATCAGGAGGTTATTAATTTCACTTACATTAAGTTCATTCTAAACATTACATTTAATTTCACCTCATTAGTACATTGCATTTTTTTTCATGCAGGTGCATTCATTAAAGTTTGTTGCATTTAAACTTTGAATTATATTCAAAATATAAAGTGTATCAGGTCATCCATTTAGGTCATCAATAATCATATATCATTAATCACATCCATCTATCATTAAAGTCCATCCATATATCATTATATTAATCATTAAGTTCATTGAATCCATACATTAAATCATATAAGTACATTAAAGTTCATCCACTATAGTTACATCTCATTAAATATCCATTGCATTACATTACATCATATAAATGCATCCATAAAATATCATCACATAGTATTAGCCACATAAATCATTAAAGCATTAAATATTCATCATGAGACATCATTTTAAATATTAAACCATGTATTACATGCATCCATCTATTCTATGTCATAAATAAGACATCCACATTCATATCAAAATGTAACATGTGCATTCATATCATAAACTGTATCTGAAAAGCATAAAAACATAGCATATAGAGATAAATCATATAGATTTACATATCATAAAGAACCTAAAAAAGGAATTCCAACACATAATGATATCAAGTAAAGTAAATCTATCAAAGAAAATAATGTCTATGGTATCATCAATGTCCATCATTAGTATATGAAATCAGAGTCCTAACAAAATGAAAGTATCAATCATAAATAACATCATTAGATAAAGAGTATAAGTACAAATGTATCAATACAAAAAATCATAATGTACATCAAAAAATAGCTCATCATATATACATCAACTTCCTAAAGCACCTGCACCATCAATACTAGGACCTGTATCAGCACCATGACTAGAGCTCGCCTATAGCCCATGCTGACTCATAGCAGCCATAAATGTCTACATCATGGTACTAAGCTATGTAACCTATTGTCTGATCTCAAACACCTCAGACTATAAATATTTTACATCAAAGGCCAATTTTGGTGCATGAGTAGGAGAAGCCTGAGGAGGAGCCTTTCGAGGAAGACCCTGTGGTGGAGGAGCCATGGAAGAAGATGGAAGAACATAAGAAGATGGAAGAGATGAAGAAGATGGAAGATGAGTAGAAGGAAGATGGCCCTATAGAGGAGGAGGTGTTAGGTGTGCCTGTGCCTGATCTACCAAAATTTGGGTGACCTGTGCCTCTATATCCCAACCTAGGTGAGGAAGCTACAACATATCATCCTATGTTGTCTGGTAGTCTATCTGAGGATCCTAGATAAGGATCTCTCTACCTGTACTCAAGCATATAAAGATAATCCCTATGGCATCCCCTGTGGCCTACCAAACTGTCGTAAAACCTAATAAAAACAAAATCTCTCAATGATCAAGGTTATCCACCCTATCATCCATCATGGCATGCACATATAAGGAAGTTTATACACATCCTCAAGGAAGAATGGGCAATTGATATTGTAGGGACATTGAAATACTCATCAATGGGAGAAATGCAAGAAAGAAAAAGATTGGGAGCTTCAACCATATTGGCAGGTATGTATCAATTAATTATGTCCAAATTGCTTTTGTAATGATTTAGTTCTGCATCCACTGTTAAATCCTAAATTTATTAGATTAGTAAGATGGGTTTGTAAAAAAAGTTTCACTACATTAGGGATTTATTCTTGAAATTGATACCCTGTTTGTCTGCTGAATTTCCATTAAAGTTCTTGAGAGGTTATGCCAAGATCATAGAGTATGATTGCCTAGTAGCTAGCTCATGTATAGTATGTCAAATAACACATGAATCTGCGCTACATTTTCTTGTAGTTCATGACTTTCATTTTATTTTTCTACTCTGTGCATAACCCACATCTTATAGCTTATCAATAAAGCCATTCCCTAGTAGAATATTGAATGTTATAGTGATAAGTGCCCATAATATATTTATGAATTTACCATATACACATATAAAAGGATACAATTGGATAATTTGCATTGGATATTACAAGGATCCCATGCATGAACCAAGAGAATTAAAAGAAGGAAATGTCTGATCACTTAAGAAGATATGAAGGCAGGCAACCATTATAAGTATAGCTCCAAACCATTGCACAGGGAGGTTCTACTAAAGGCTACTGAAGGGAAAAGGTAGAGCTTATAGTAATTTTGGGAGTTTAAGAGAGCCAAGCAATGAATAGATCCTATGCCATGTAGGTAATGTGCAAGGAAGTTTATAGAACTTTCTCTATATCTAGCATTTGTAGGTCCATGAATCAAGGGTTTTTGTGTCCATGGAAATGTAGTGTTATTGACTTATCCAAATCTAATTGTTCTTAGAATGAAATAAAATCTAAAATAATGTAAATCATAGCAGCCTTCTAGGAAAAATGATAGATATAAAAACTCTATTCCACAAATTCAAATTACCATTAAGAAATTATAAATACAAATGAATGAGACTAGTCCTCTACCACAAATATCATTTCCCCTCAACCCAACAACTACAGAGGCATTGCAACCTCTCGAGGAGGAAATATGTCATGTTTGGTTGTCAAAATCCATTCCCTCTGAATTACTCACATTTTATTGTCCAACACTTTTTTGAACTTCATTCTCCTTTCCAAAACCAATCTGATCCACCACTAGCACTTGTTTTACCACCAAAATCAATTTCTTCACTTCCATTACCGAGTGATGACTTTTTTGAAATTATTTCATCTTTACTCATGCTCAATTTATTTCCCATTTTGTTGAAAAAAAATCCGCGACAAATCCTCATGGATTTGTGAGAATTAAATTCATTAAATTCTAAATTGAATGTGCATTTCAAAGGAAGGCATGGAAAATCCCCCAAATCGTGAGCTTATTTTGAAAGATAAGTCTCTGCATGGGAGGTTAGAATAATAGGAAATTTGATTAATGTTGTCCAACCCATTGTGTTGATCAATGTAGCATATCGGATGTACTATTGACCATGTTTAGTAATTACTTAAGACACTTTAGTGGTATGTTAATCTAGCTACCGAGTTGATAGTGCAACATATAGAATGCCATAGTCACTAGTTAGGGATTACATTAACATACTATAACAATGTGTTTAATAATTAATCAACACAATTAATGGTGCATTCTATATGCTCTATAGGCATATAATTGATATATCTTTTAATACTATATGTTTTGTAATATAACAACAATATACATGTAATTAATGATATATTTGAATTCTACCTCTATGTACACCCAAAGAGCATTGAAGTCCACAACCTGTTCTATCATGAAGCCACTAATGTCATATGTAACATCTTGTTACACTCCCAACTCATAATTTTTTTGACCACCGCCCTAGTTGGACTAATCTAAAAAAATATCATTGGGGAAAGTTTTGATGTTGTATAGCACCAAGCCAGTGCACGGGGAGGTTTTGCTATAGGCTACTGATGTAGTAGAGCTCTAGAATTATGGAAAGGGTTACGTTTCAATAATTTTGGGATTATAAGAGAGCCATGCAATGAATCAAACCTATGCCATGTAGGTAATGTGCCAAGAAGTTTACAAAACTTTCTTTGAATCAAGAGTTTTTGGGTCAATGGAAATGTAGTGTTAAGTATGACTTTTCCAAATGTAATTATCCTTAGAATAAAATAAAATCTAAAATGTAAATCATAGTAGCTATCTACTTACATTTACATTGGAAAAATGATAAATATAAAAACCAGACCTCCACAAATTCAAATTATCATACATAAATCATAAATACAAATGAAAAAGATTGTATTCCTAGTTTAACTACTTTCCTCTACCACAAATCCTCAACCCAACAATTGCAGAGGCATTGCAACCTCTAAAGGAGGGCATATGTAATGTTTCATTATCAAAATCCATTCCCTCGAATTAATCACATCTTTTTGTCCAACACTTTTTCTTGAACCCATTGTGTCAGTATTATCATTCTCCTTTCCGAATCCAAGGTCTTATCGTCCATAACCACTATTATACTCTGCACCATCCACAAGGTTGTTCTACCTAGCATAACTTGTTCTAGCACTAGCACTTGTTTCACCACCAAAATTAATTTCTCCACTTTCATTACCCAACACAGTGCCGACTTCAAATTCCATTCTGAAATTATTTCATCTATACACATGCTCAATTTATTTCATCCCTCATGTATCTTGTTGGAAGTCATCATTAGCCCAAGGATATCACTACCACAGTCCTCTAAGTTTTCAATGCCATGGTTCCCTCTCTATGTTCAATCACTGGTCTCATACATAAATCTATGATAGAATTTCTTTTTAACGATTTATCAAAATTTTGAGTCATTATTTTTTTAAGGATATTTAAATATAAGCAACCATTTTAAATATTGGTGATGATGCAAATGACTTTTTCTTAGATTTAACATTTGCAGTGAAATTCTAGTGAGTGAAGACCAAATATACCCTTTCTCAAGAATTATTTTTCTATTTTAAGATTTATGGATGGCTCTAAGAACCTTGGATTATTATATCAAATGTCTTCGTAGATTATAGAATTTTATAAACCTATACCATTTATTTGGGATGGTTAAAGTCCACATATTCACCTCATATAGGACTGTTAAATTTGATACAAATGTGTGACAAATGGAACTGGAAAAAAGGTATTCTTGGACAGAGAGGCATAACTTCTGCTGATTTGGAAATATTTAGATTGCAAGTTACAAATGCATTGACAAATTTTTCCTCATTAGCCACTAGATCATTGACTAGATCTCAGCTTCTGTTCTTCTATTCTTCTCTTCCTGAACCCAATAGACCCTTTAACTGTAGACTAAATTGTTTATTCATTTGACAGACACAACTAGCTTGTTCAAATTGAAAGACAAAAAGTTATAGTTTCCTTTATTCTATTATTGAGCCCTATTCTTCCACTGATAGGATCACTCACTATCTAACTACTAACAAAACAATCACTGAGTGTTGCAGAGTCACAAATCAAAAGAAAGGGGACATTACAAATTTTCTCCCTATATAGATTTCTCTGGATGGGAACTCTGTTTACACTTTATTTCTTCCATTATGTAAACTGTACCTAAAAATATAAATTTGCAGACCAATTGATTCCCTTAATATGAATCAACACAAATCATTTCAATCAGTAGAGATTTTTTAGGTGCATAATGTAATTGGATCCATGTCGTGAAGCTGCTTCAAGTCTCTAATGGCTTCCCTTATTCTTGATAGAGGAATTGAAATGGAAGTATGATGATAGAACCTAACCTTCACTCTCATGTCCCAATTGTAAATAGTGTCATTTGTTTTTAATACTTTTCCCTTCCGTGCACATATATTATTCTTCTGACAACCTGAGGAAGTTTGCATAAGGTGATTATAGCCCACCACAAGGAACCCTCTCACAGTTTTCCCATCATTCACATATCCATTCCCCATCTTAATGACTTGCTCAACCCGCGTCCTGACTAATTTGCAGAGATTACTCACATTTATCTTCACATTGTTCAATTCCTTTGCAAAAAATTCCATCAGAGGAAATTCTAAAACCCAGAAAAACATAATAAATAAATATTCAAGAGAACTTACTCATTGCTAGTTGAAAGGAAATCAGTGCTAGTGTGTCATTCCCTGGAATGTCAAAGGGAACATTGTCCTGTCTAGTGTAGACCACTTTAAAAGAAAATGAAGAGTGAAAATTCATTAACCCAAATTCATGTGTTTTGGCAAACTTTAGAAATAAATTTTCTAAACCCGAGTCTTTCTTGAGCTCCAAGATTACTGAATGCTTGAAGATCTTCTCCACATAAAATGCCAACTGATACTCCTAATAAAATTTCCTTTTATTTCTCTATCAAATTTTCTATGTGCTCTTACCTTCATTCGAGTGATGTTTGCACTTTATGGTTTGAGTGTTCTTACTTTCATTCGAGTGATATTTTCTTCCATTATGTCAAAGTTTACCTGAAATGAAATAAGGAATTATTTAATCTCATTTGTATACGGATCAAAAAATTATTTCAATCAAATCATACCATATATGAATTATTTTTGTGTTGACCAATTCTGAAATGGAATTTCCTAACTAATTATGGATCAGACCAGGCTAAATGCAAAAAAAAATTCTCTCTGCTAATGAAATCTAAGCATAAGGGCACCCTCTTTCATTCATTACTTGATCGATGCCCTCACCCCATCTCTCCATGTGCTGGATCTTCTTCACTGCCACTGCCCATTCATTTCCTAGTGTGCCCTCGTACACTATTTTGAAGGCCCCATTTCCTAGCTTCTATTTCTCCCCAAACCCCTTTGTGGTGAATATGTGGATTGCTAATCCTCCACTCACTTCCAGTAATCTTTTTCAACTTCATACAACCTTGCTTATCTTTTTCAACATACAATATAAGATCCCCTTGATATTAGTAGTACTACTGCCCTTGCAACTATTCTTGTACAAATAAGATTTTAGGGATAGATTATTTTAAATGTAAAATCTTTGTTTATTCTTTGAGTATGGAAATCAGATTTTTAGAAATAGTTTAAAGCACTAAGTAATAAAAATTTGTATGATATTTATTGGGAAATTTCATTGACAAGATCTTTAACGATTTCCAGCATGGATAATATTCTTTCAAAGAAATTTAGAGCATAGATGAGTAAAACTTAGTTTTTGATTTCTTGAGAAATTCTTTTAGAAAAATCTTTAATGACTTCCAACATGGAAACATATTCTCAAATAAATTTTAAGCACATGTGAGTAAAGCTCTTAGTCTTTGATTTCTTCTAAATTGTTTTTAGCAAAATTGACTTCCAACATAGAGAACAGATTTTCAAAGAAATTTAGAGCACTGATGAGTAAAACTTAGTTTTCTATTTATTGAGAGAAATATCAAGAAAAATATTTAACGACTTTGATGTAGAGCCTAATGATCAATCCCTTCAACAAGATCAAGAGGCTCCACATGCTGTAAAAAACACACACTATGTTTCCTAGTTGTTTCACTAGGCCTTCTTGAACCAATAGGGTCAAATCAACTCCCAAGATCCAAGACTCATTTTCAAGCCATCCTAAGGTCTTATCCAACCTATTTCAACTTGTTTCAATATTCATCAAGCTCCCACAATGTCCATTATTATAAAGATCATCTAAACAACTCGAAAACTAGGCCTCCTCCCTAGTAGCCCTCCATTTCCTGATTTTTGGACTTTTGACCTCGAACTTCCAAAACACTTACAAACTAAATTTCAGATTCAGATACCCATTTAAGTCTTAAACAACATATCAAAAAATTAGGTAGGGTTGTTTTTGAATATCACCCTAAAAAACTACTGCTCCATTTTTCCTTCCTAGGCCTAATAGGTCACTTTTACAAAGGAACCCTATCCTAGATTCAACACCCAAAGTTGCCACTTTCAAAAAGTGTTAATATGGTCCCAATTAGAGTAATATGTAACCAATTTGATTCTACATGCCTCCTATACCTAAAATCCCCAAATCACTCCTCAAAACCCCTAAAACTAGGGCTTCAATCCTCCTCTTCCTAGCACTTGCATACCTTAACCAAATGTCCTACACCATGTATTCAACATTAAATTTGACTATTTTACATAAAATTATACCCCTATTAAGGCATTTCCTCTACTCCTACACTTGTGGCATCAATTTTGTGCTCTTTTCCCACTCTTCCTCATGGTGTACACCCACCCAATCCAATAATCTTGCATCCAAATGATTAGTAACATCATACATATGTTACATGGGGTCCATTAAATGATAAAAAAAAAAAAAACATTCATTGAATGGCCCATTAAACCATTGAAAGGATCAAAATAGAGTTATTTCAATGCTCCAAAATGATCACCTACAACAACTTTTCAAATCTGAAATAAAATAGATTATAAGAACCTCCAAATAAGATATAAAATTATGTTATTGGGTATGTGCAAGATCATGAGGGGCCAAACTATGCCCTTACGTGGCAATGAAAAATCAGCAAATTAGGGTTCGTCAACTTGACGTGAAAATTTGAATTAGCTATCAACCTAATACCAAAAAGTTGTAAGAATAGAATCTGTAGGAAATTGAATGTAGTTTCTAAACTACTAGGCCTTTTCTAAAAAAAAATTAATATAATTGGTGAAAAGTATAGATTTCAATACAGCAGTACAAAAATTTCAAGAAAAAAATAAGAAGTAGGTGTATGTCTGACCACCTTAATCATGATCAAATGATAATATTTTTTTATAAGATTTTATATATAAGTAGTAGACTCATTCCTAGATGTGACGCATATTTTTTTGTAATTTTATTCCAAAAAAATAATTAATTATGAATTTTCTGCTACAACATTTTCAGAATAAAAAAACTCCTGTGTTTGACCACCTTAACTCATTCAAAACTTTCCAAAATTCAATTTTTTTTTTTCCTTGTACTAGGCGAAGCATAGAATGTGACGCATTTTTCAGATTTCAAAAATGTTATACCGTTTGAAAGTTATAGCCATTTTTCAATTAGTATATAAATTTGCACTTTAGAGGTAACTTAATTAGAAAATAACTAATAATTACTTACCGAATTCAAAATTTGACAACAATTATATCAATAGAAAGATGATAATCTCCTTAAAATACCCATTTCATTTATCAAATTTAGGTGAAAAAAAATTGTCAACTACATGGTCGAAGTTTGGAACTCAGAGAAACAAGGGAAAAACACGTTTTTGTGACATTTCAAGAGTTGACCAGGTAGGTTTGGTGCACAAAGCAATACCGAGCCAAATCGGGTACCCAATTTGAAATTGGGTACCCAATTTTTCCCAGCAGAATTTTGAATTTTAAATTTTCCCTCCCCTTTCTCCCTCTTAATTTATTTCCAAACCCTTTCTCCCTCCAATTTCTCCATAGTTCAATATATTATATATCAAAAATTATATATTAGATTATATATTATATATATTAAATATTACATAATATCTATTATATTTTAAATATTATATAATATACATTTTACATTAAATATTATATAATATATATTAATATTAAATCTTACATTATACATCATATATTATATATTATTTTATATGTATTATATATTAATATGTATTTTACAATATATCACATGATATCTTCATATTTAAATTGTATGTAATATATATATATATATATATATATATATATATATATATGTGTGTGTGTGTATGTATGTATTATTTATAAAATATTGTTGTATATATAATAAAATCAAGTATAGTATATATATATATATATATATATATATATATATATATATATATATATATATATATATATATATATATATATATATATATATATATATATATATATATATATATATATATATATATATATATATAGGACATTAATACATAGGTTAATTACACTAATATAAGGCATCCAAAAGGTTTCCAAAGGGGTCATAGAGGGTTCCTAAGGGTCCTAAGGCTTGAGAAAGTGTACTAGGACCCCTTAGGTCCTGGTGCAACCCCTGACAACACACTGGAGCACTTAATTGTGTCCCAAGGGGTCGTACAACCCCTTGGGACACACTTTAGTGTTAAAATGTATCAAAACGGGTCATGGGGACTTCATAGGGGTCCTAGTACACCTTATCACACGTTAGGACCTCTAGGAAGTCCTCATGACCCCTTTTGCACATTTCAACACTTAATTTTGTCCCAAGGGGTCGTATGAACCCTTCGGACACACTTGAGTGTTCTCATGTGTCAAAAGGGGTCACTGGAACTTCCTACAGGTCCTAGTACACCATATCACACATTAGGACCCCTAGAAAGTCCCGATGACTCCTTTTGACACATTTCAACACTAAAATGTGTCCCAAGGGGTTGTATGACCCCTTATGACACACTTGAGACTTCTAATGTGTCAAAAGGGCTCATGGGGATTTCCTACGGGTCCTAACATGTGATAAGGCATACTGGTGTAATACCCCAAAAATGGGCTATAAGTTCATTAACCTCCTACATCGACAATTCAAACAAAATCGACATCAAAGTCCTAACCTAAGGCACATCTAAACATCATCGAATCATAATTGATTATCTTAAATTTTGCATCGGGGAATATTCCTAGTAATATTCCTAATTATCTTAATTATCTTTAATTTAATGATTATTTGGCGATAAATCACATTTATCCTAAGTTTGATTAATTGAATATTTTCATATTTAATTAATTAGATTTAATATTTGCCACTTAATTATGTAATTAAATTTAATCCTATCTATTATTAATTGTATTATTTAATTTTGACAATAAATCAAAATTCCTATCTTTAATTGATTAAATTCTTATTTAATTAATTAAAGCATGTTGTCATTATTTAATAGTATAATTTTTAATAAAAGTTTGAATAAATAGTTAATTAACCCATAAATTAATTATTTATTTTCAAAAATCAGTTGAGTTGAGGATAAATCACTTTATTTATTTATTTAATTCTTAATTATTATGCATATTCAAAAGAAACAGTTAAACTCCAAATCAGAAAATCAATGCAAGTTATTGACTTTTTGGAACTCAACATCCTTTTGGAGTTCAAAAAGCTGATCTAAACTCTAAATTTGAGTTAAAAAGCTGTTTTTGCATGATTTTGAGAATTAACTATCTTTCATGATCAGATAACTCAAAAATCAAGATGAGTTAATTTGAGTGATTTATGGCTTTTATTCATGCACCTCCAAAGCCCTAGATTTCTATAAATTAAAGGCTTCAGCTCTTCACAAATCATCTCATATTTTGCACAATCACGCTGGAGAATTGGAATTGAAGAATCAAAGCTCTTGCGAATCGACATCTTTGTGAGATCAATCTTATTTTTGCATTCATATTTCATATCATTGTTAGATTAGCATAGCATATCAGTTTTCAATAGCATTCATATCATATCAGTTTTTATCATTCTTATTGCATATGAAAAATCCAAAAAAATAGATTAATTGCATTTAATTCATATCTAGAATTGCATTCAAATCCTTCATTTAGGTGTCGTCTAGGTCACTGATCTCGATTACAATCTGAGAACATTAATCTCGCACCTATTAGAAGGCAGTAAATCGCTTGGTTAGATAGCTTTCAATTTTGCACAATTTTGATTATCACTAACCTCTAATGTTTTACTGAGTGTTGTGTCTACAAATCAGGTACAATTTTCACACACACATTTCTGGCGCCCACCGTGGGGCCCTGAAACGGGTTTCCCTTCATTTCTATCAATTTTCTATCTTTTGAGGATAAGGGTTTCAAGGGTCCTGGTATACTCTGTAGGACGTTATTTTTTGTTTCTTTTTTGCCTGCAAAAAAGAAATTTTTTTTTTTTTTGGCACTTTTTCAATCAAAGTTGTCCGTACATAGCGATTTTTATCATTCTGTCCGTACTTCCGTACATCTCTGTACAAATTCTCGCGCGAGATTTCACTTGCGTCGCGCGAGATTTCTTTCTGTGTCGCGCGAAATTTCTTTCTGTGTCGCGCGAAATTTCACTGGTATCATTTTTGTGTGCAAAAAAAAATACTTTCTGGCGCGAGACTACAGTTCCTCGCGCGAGACTTTATATTTTATCGCACGAGACTCCACTTCCTCGCGCGAGTCTTCATATTTTTGTCGCGTGAGATAGTACTTCCTCGCGCGAGACTTCATTCTTCATCGCGCGAGACAGTGTTTCCTCGCGCGAGACCGCATTCTGCCTCGCGTGAGATTTTGCTACAGAGACACATAATTTGCAGATTTGTACTTTCAGATTATTGATTTCTAACGCTTACAATTTGCTGTTGATTGGTCTTGATTTTGTACTTTCGGATGTGTGCTAAATTCTGGATTGCAGAGCGTTGGATCCCAGGTATTCTCCTTCATCTAATAATATTTTGATTTGGGACTTAAAATAAATCTCTTATGTGTCAAGCTTGTGTGCATCTTTTCATGCTTTTGATCTATTTCTACACACTTGCATAATTGATACTAGGTTGTGAACCCTTAAGGATTCATTACGTAGTCTTAGGATACTTGTGATTGATCTTGATTGCTATCTTGGGTTATTGGACTCGCTAATCCACCGGCCCCTCATTTCCGCCCCGTGGTTGCAATCTCAGCGCCATAAAGGGGAGGGGTCAACAGGACAAAAGCGTTAAATGTTCCACTTGGAAACCCTTTTGTGCTTTTAGGAACTCACTTGTTTTCTAAGTTGTGGACTTGTTTTTAGCTTGTGTGAGGTGTTAAGTGTTCCACCTTGTGGACTCATCTCATATTTGCTTTAAGCATTAAGTGTTCCTCTTTCTACTTTTTGAATGCTTTTGGTAGATTTACTTTCAGAACATATATCTGTGCTCACATAGTAATTAGGCCCTATGAACACTATTTGTGATTCTTGAGAGATTGGATTCCTAGCGAAATCCTTCTTGACGATAGAATCCTTGTAGGTAGGGAGGATACTTAGTGCGTTTCACATTCAACTTAGTTAGTGAGTCTTTTCTTATTGATCGACACATTCTCTCTCCGGAGAGGTTGATAGATCACGTGGGGTTGATATCACGAGCTTTGGTGAATCAAAATTGGTTAGTGCGTCTTCTCTTATTGATTGATACATTCTCTCCCCAAAGAGGTTGATAGATCACGTGGAGTTGATATCACAGACCTTGGTGGAACAAAACTTTGTCTTAGCGTGTCGGATTAATCTGCTTGCTTTGTTTGGGTTAAAAGTGAAGAGGTGTCAAAACCTTGAATCTGGAGCCAAGTCCCCTTGTGGTATACTATTGTGAGTCATCTTTAGAGAGGGTTAACCATAGCGGACAATCCCTTCACAGGGCAAACTACATTGACGGAACCTCAAGCGGTAATAGCCATTTTTGCCATGGTAGTGACAGCCGCTATATAAATGTCCTTGTGGAAGAAATCTCCACGGGTATGGTTCATTGTTGGGTTGTCAGATCTCCCTAGCAGCTCTTGAAGATTAAGTTCTCGGACTGTGTCAAAACCCTGGTGCGCCGGGATTGGAGTTCACCCCTTTGAATCATAAAAGTTGCAGAGTCAAACCATTACTAAAAACCCTAGAGAGGCCAATTTTTCACTTTCAGGTATATGTGCATTATTGCAAAACTTTTTAGAACATACACAATTAGTACTCTCAGGGATTAGCACAATTTGGTCACTTGATTGTTCATGCGCAAGGTTGCTTTTGCCCTTGTTCATTATTTTCAGACGTGCTTGGAATCACTTGCTTGCTGTTCTGCGTGCTTATTTATCTACTTGGCTATTAAAAATGATCAAATCTGGTATAACCTTCAAAATCTGGACAATACAATTTGCAAACAATCCAAAACTGAAAACCTTACATTTTGCAAAAATTGACGTAAAATCTTTTTTGGAGTCAAAAGTCATGTCAGGAAGTCAAAAGTCGTACGAGTTTTGTCAACTGTCATTTCATATCTACCCAACTGTCGTATGAGTTTAGCAACTGTCATTTCATAGACTACCCAGTGTCATACGAGTCTGCAGAGTGTCGTTTGGAAAAATTTGAGAGAGTTGTCAAAAATTGTCAAATTGCAAGATATCCAATGTTTCCAGCCTAGTTCCAGAATCTGTCAAAAATATCATTGTATCAAGAACAGAGCAGTAGCTATTGAAAATCAGTACACATGTCTCAAAGAATCAGTACACATGAGGAAGAAATTCTGATCGCCACTATAATGAAACAGATACATGCTATGCAAGTCCAGCTTGACAAACTTGAGAAAGAGAAGGAATCTAAAAAGTTCTCCATAGAATCTTTATACTCTTTTCCATTTGATAAAGACTTGTACATGCCACCATGCCCCCGAAAAAAATTTGAGCAATATGATACCTCTTCCACAGAGAGTGACACATCTAGCTTTGAAGACTATGATGACTATGATGACAGAAAATGTAATGATACCTATGACACCTCTGTTCCTAAGAGTCCTCATCGTTCATTCCTACTTACTACAAAGGGGCCGTCACATTGGATAGATCGTGATGGTGATCCATATGATTCTGATTTTGAAAGAGATTTTGATGGCTTTTGTGGACAATACCTTGATGATGATCCATCTACTACTGCTGAGGACTATAAAATGCATCGTGCTAGCTTGAAATGTCAATACTATAAGGATCTCTCCTCTAAGAACTCTCCAGCTGAAAATAAAGATTACACTCTCAAGAAAGATCATGTTAATGTTGAACCTTTGTTTGGTGATGGTTCCCTTCCATCCCCTATTTCCCCCAATACTCGTACATTTCCTAAAGCTTCTGAGTCTTTCAAATCTTTCACAGAACCTTCATCCGACACAAGCCTTGATACTTTTCATGTGGTTCCCTATAGTTATCCTCCAGGGCTACCTCTTAAAGAAACTCAAGCTAACTTTCACTTGGCTGCAAATACTTTCAATAATGATAAACCTAAAGAGCCTAAGCCTTCATATGCTATAATCCCTACTTCAGCTAGTCCTTCACCATCTCTTCCAAAGTCTTCCATACAATCCCAACATGCTTCCTTGTCCTTAGAAGTGGCTCCATGTCAAGAGGACTCTAAAAATGATAAAGAAAAGAACATAAAGAAAGATCAAGATCAAGAACCCTCCATGTCATCCACTCCTTTTCCCAATGTCTCTTATCTGCCTCAGGGTTCTTTTGATCCTGTACCCCCTTTTTCATGCATTCCACCATGTCTTAAGTCTTCACCTAAGCAAGATCAAGCTACTACTTACACTGTTGAGCTTATTGGCAATCAAAATAACCTTACTACGCTTGCACTTTCCAAAGATGATACTTCCATTAAGGTTGGTAAAAATGGTGTTCCTTCCAATGTTAAGCCTATTGAAAAACAAGAGAAAAATTATGCGCTTATGCTATCCGAAGATCCTTGTCAAGATCAAAGTCTTTCATCTTCTTGTTCTACCACTCCATGTTCACTTCCACTTTCTACTCTTCCTAAGTCTTCGCAAGCTTTGAATGATCCTATCAAAGAAAATGCTCTTATTCAAGATGTCCATGATTTTATTGAAAATTCTAATGCTCACTCTAAAGATGCTGATATCCTTGGTTGTCATATAGATGATGATGAACTTATTGATTATCCTTTTGCATCTTCCACTTCCATCCTTGGACCTCTTCCACCACTACTAAAGGCTTCACGCCTTCCTTCCATCTTGGGTCCTTATGTCCCTTCACTTTCCCCTCCTAACTCTCCTAATTCACCATCCATCTTGGGTCCTTACATACCTCCATCTCCTATCTTTCCTCAAGATCAACATAGATGCATACCCTTGAATCCTTTTCATCCACCCACCCATCTAAACCAGTCATCTCCTCCTTCCACAAGTCCCAAGTCTTTTGGAAGTAACTTGAATGTTCAATACAAGAAAAAGAAGCAATACAATAATCCATCAAAAAAAGATCACCATGTCTCCTCTAATAGACATGGAAACATAAAGTCAAAAGAGATATCTAAGAAAAAAACTACAAGACAAGTATGGGTTCCAAAATCCATCATTCAAGATATTCTCTCTAGATCATCAAAAGGAAATAAAAATCCTAAGGCTATATGGATTCCAAAGTCTCTCTTGAAAGAGTCTGGTGTTGAGCAAAAAGTGAAATTGACATTCAAGCTTCCAAAGGCTTCCACTTCATCTCCTTCCAAAAATATTCGTCCATTTCATGCGCCCAAACCTCAACCTCTGCTATCCATTCGCCATATTCCTTCACGTATTCCTTCATTCACATTTCCTCCACCCTCTCACCACCCTTCAAGGTGTGTGTTTACGTTGATCTTGCCTTCCTTTCCACCTACCCTTTTACAATCCTTCCATGCATTATCCTTCTACCTTCTATCATTTTTCCTCATTTGCCTATTCCTCCTATCTTCCAACCTCACTCGCTTTACATAAAACCTTATCCTCCATTTTTCTCTTTCATCTCCCTTTCCCTATCAGCATCTTTAAGCATATCATTTTGATTCCTTGGCATATCATGGTTTATCCTTTCAAGGAGCATTATCTTAAAAGCTTGCCTTCTTCCAAATAAATAAATAAATAAATAAAATAACAAAAAATTAAAAATGTGCCTTGGTGAAAACCTGGAAACAGGCACCTTGGTAGCAAAAGTAAAGAGAAATAAATTCATCCTATGGTGAAAACCACTTCCTTGTGGCACCTTGGATAAGTAGCATGATGAAAACCTGGCAATCAGGCATCATGCGTAGTTCTTCTACATATTTCATCCATTTCATCTTCTCTCTTTGATCTTGACAATGTTGATCTATACATGAATATTTGGCTATTTTGTGAGCTATCTTACGGTGATCTTGCTTTCATTCCTTCCATGTTTAGCCTTCATATCCATCTTCCTCCATTCATTTTCGCCTATCGCTATCCTTTTCCCCTTTGGTCTTGATCTAATAAAAAAAAAGAAAGAAAGAGTAAAACACGATGCTATGAAGCCTCTTGACATGTCTACTCCTTTGGACTACATCCTGTCCTTCTTTGGCAGTACACTTTTGTGACTCATCCTATGCCGGCCTTTCATTGCTTGTCCAAATATGCTTTACATGAAAATTTTTCCCTAGCTTGAGTATTCTTAAGGAGTTTGGCCTTGAAGATTTCTTCCCTTCATTATCCTTTATTCTCTTGTCTTCCATCTCTTCCACCAGCTTGTCAATCCCTCTTGTTCTCCACATTGCTAGACATTGGGACTGCATGATATGATCTTGGTTGGGAGTTTGCAAATGGAAAAAGATGCTATCAAGTATACCAAGTATCAAAACCAGTATCAAAATCAGTATCAGAACCAGTATCAGAACAATTATCAGAATTAGTATCAGAATCCGTATCAGAACCAGTATCAGAACTAGTATCAGAACAAGTATCAGAATAGGCCTACAAAACAAGTATCAGAACGCCTACAGGGGCTACACCTTTCACTTTAGTTTATGGGTCTGAAGCGGTATTGCCTATTGAGGTTGAAATCCCATCACTCAGAATCCAAATGCATGGACTTGTCACTGATGAAGACTACAGAGTGTCTAGGTTACAAGAACTTGAACTACTAGATGAGCGCAGACAAGCAGCGTATGATCATCTCAGAGTGTATCAGAAAAGAATGTCTAGAGGCTACAACAAGAAAGTCAGACATAGAGAATTTCAGGTTGGCGATCTAGTGTTGAGAGAAAATCCTAAAAATCAATCACATCAAGAACGCAAGGGGAAGTTCGAACCCAACTGGCTGGGTCCCTTTGTAATCACTGCTACTTTTGGCTCTGGTGCCTATCAACTCTCAACAACTGAAGGAGAACAGCTCCGAGAACCAATCAACGTTCTCCATCTGAAGAAATTCTACGCCTAAGGCATTCAGTGCTTGGTAAATGTCCTGAAAAAAATCTTAAAAATCGGAAAAAGTCTTGAAAAAATGAACATCTTGGTGAAAACCTAGCAATAGGCGCCTTGATGATTCACAAAAAAATAAAAAAATATCAAAAGTACAAAAATATTGAAAAAAATAAAAATACAAAAAAATGAAAAAAGAAAGAAAAAGTGCCTTGGTGAAAACCTGGAAACAGGCACCTCGGTAGCAAAAATAGAATCTCTACCAAGATGGTGAAAACTCGGCAAACGGGCACCACTTGTTCCAAAATGCTTCATCTATCAGCACAATCTTGGTCTTTCCCAGCTTTTAGTCTTGCTTTAGTTTGTACATATCTCCCGGTTTGTTCCTACATTTCCAGTTTTCAATAAGTCGGCCTGTACACCAACCAGCTCAAGCGTTTGCATCCTATCAATGTTCACACTTGGGGGCAATCAATGTCATATCCTATGGTCTCCCATGTATCTTAGACGTGTCATATCCACTCAGAGTCCTTTGAAGCTTCAAGTTGAGTCAGTCAGTCAGTCTCGTCTCCAGAAAGGATTTTGCATCAACAACAATCAAACATCAAAACTCAACTGAAAACAATCTGTGCTTTTCATGCTTTTATCTCCTTGTATGCTTACTGATTCGCATTGAGATTTTTGCATATTGTGTCCCTTCGAGCTCTTCAATGATGTCCTTTACAGGATTTAGAGAGTGATGACTGGGGGCATAATCTTTTCTTTGTCTTCTGCTTGTATGTGAAAATCTAACAGCTTTGGAAATTCTGGATTGAAATGGTGTCCGACTGTAAGAGCCTCTATCTCGAATTGGATGGCCATGCGTACCTTGACCATTGATACCCAAAAAAATTCAAGGATGTTTGATCTAACTATTATCTTTTTGAGTAAGTTCTTTCTCCTACTGTGAATGCAATCTTGCCTAAGGATGTGAACGATAAAGGGTCACTACGGGTAATTCACATTGGATTTAGAATGATCTCTTGACTGTTTGATGTGTTTGTAATGCAAGGCATACTCAGGTCATCACAACGTTTATGTTTTGATGCTTGTACAAATTGCTATATCAAAATGGACATGATATTCAGGTCATCCTGGCGTTTGTGCCTTGATGCTTATATCTAATCCGACATTCAAAAACTAAAATCAATATTCATATGTCCATGGTTGTTTGACCAGTGGGTGTTGTATTGATTCTTGCACATACAAATCGATATTCATATGTCTATGGTTTCATGGCTAGTGGGCATTGTATTGATTTATCCGGTTACCTCAAAGTTCAATGATGATAACAAGTCGACACATGATCAGTGACTAGGTCCTAGGTCTTAGGTTGCATTTCATTTTGCATGTCTCATTGCATTTTGCATGTTTACATGATCTCACAATGATTAAACGAACTTCAATGCTTAAATGATTCTTCAAATCACATCTTCAAGTCTAACAAGAACTGCATCTCACACGAAGGTTCCTCCAATGAAATAGCAAGTAGAATCCTTTTTCGGGATCAAAATTCAAATCTGAGATCATTCATATTATTAACTACTTGCACATTCGACCTTCAATCATCACAGAAATCTAGTATTCAACTTAACTGATTATCTTACATCAAACTATCAAAATTTCAACTTGGTCAACCATGGTCAACTCATGGTCAAACCTAGTCAAACTTGGTCTTTTAGGACCTCCAAACGATGCAGAATGCATTCTCGGACGTGTTTAACCACTTCTCAAATCAATTAACATGCTTCTAAACTATAATGCTGACTTTTCTTGTCAGATTTCAATTTTAATCCCGAAGGGGGCATGGTATTGCACATCATTCAAAGTCTGTAAATCAAATTCTGTCAATCAAATCTATCAATATCTTTCATCAGTAATCAAGACAAACAATCACGTCTAGTTACTGATTCATCAAAGGTCCTCATCGCTCGGGGCAAATCTATCATCACTTGGGGCATATCAGATTCAAGATCCATATCAATCTGGTATTCTCTTAATCTTGTAATCTGTATCAATTTTTGCAACCATCGGATCATAGTGTTCTTTCCTTGGTTCTTCGGCAACTGAAGGATTCGGATGTGATACCTGCTAGTTCTACTAAGACAATCGAGTCTAGAACGGGTCACTCACTTCTTTTCAATCCTAAGGTTCAGAATCAAGTATTTTGACACTTTTTCGCAATAATAGGTTCATTTGCTTCTACAGTGAACATTATCTTTGGTCATTCAAGACCTATTATCTCCATCTTAATTCAATATCAATCAACTCCTATCTCAATATCTTTCAATCGGTTTCTATCTTGAGATCGGTTTATCTTTTGAATCAGTTTCATATCTTTATCAAACACAGACTATCTTTGAACCACTGCGCTTCACACAGTAATTCAAAGAGGGGCAAAATGTAATACCCCAAAAATGGGCTATAAGTTCATTAACCTCCTACATCGACAATTCAAACAAAATCGACATCAAAGTCCTAACCTAAGGCACATCTAAACATCATCGAATCATAATTGATTATCTTAAATTTTGCATCGGGGAATATTCCTAGTAATATTCCTAATTATCTTAATTATCTTTAATTTAATGATTATTTGGCGATAAATCACATTTATCCTAAGTTTGATTAATTGAATATTTTCATATTTAATTAATTAGATTTAATATTTGCCACTTAATTATGTAATTAAATTTAATCCTATCTATTATTAATTGTATTATTTAATTTTGACAATAAATCAAAATTCCTATCTTTAATTGATTAAATTCTTATTTAATTAATTAAAGCATGTTGTCATTATTTAATAGTATAATTTTTAATAAAAGTTTGAATAAATAGTTAATTAACCCATAAATTAATTATTTATTTTCAAAAATCAGTTGAGTTGAGGATAAATCACTTTATTTATTTATTTAATTCTTAATTATTATGCATATTCAAAAGAAACAGTTAAACTCCAAATCAGAAAATCAATGCAAGTTATTGACTTTTTGGAACTCAACATCCTTTTGGAGTTCAAAAAGCTGATCTAAACTCTAAATTTGAGTTAAAAAGCTGTTTTTGCATGATTTTGAGAATTAACTATCTTTCATGATCAGATAACTCAAAAATCAAGATGAGTTAATTTGAGTGATTTATGGCTTTTATTCATGCACCTCCAAAGCCCTAGATTTCTATAAATTAAAGGCTTCAGCTCTTCACAAATCATCTCATATTTTGCACAATCACGCTAGAGAATTGGAATTGAAGAATCAAAGCTCTTGCGAATCGACATCTTTGTGAGATCAATCTTATTTTTGCATTCATATTTCATATCATTGTTAGATTAGCATAGCATATCAGTTTTCAATAGCATTCATATCATATCAGTTTTTATCATTCTTATTGCATATGAAAAATCCAAAAAAATAGATTAATTGCATTTAATTCATATCTAGAATTGCATTCAAATCCTTCATTTAGGTGTCGTCTAGGTCACTGATCTCGATTACAATCTGAGAACATTAATCTCGCACCTATTAGAAGGCAGTAAATCGCTTGGTTAGATAGCTTTCAATTTTGCATAATTTTGATTATCACTAACCTCTAATGTTTTACTGAGTGTTGTGTCTACAGATCAGGTACAATTTTCACACACACAACTGGGACCCCTAGGAAGTCCCCATGACCCCTTTTGACACATTTCAACACTCAAGTGAGTTCCAAGGGGTCGTATGACACTTTAGGACACACTTGAGTGTTCTAATGTGTCAAAAGGGGTCATGGATAGTTCCTAGGGGTCCTAGTATGTCTTATCACATGTTAGGACCCCTAGGAAGTCCCAATGACCCCTTTTGACACATTTCAATAGTCAAGTGTGTCCCAAGGGGTCGATGAATCCTTAGGAAAAACTTGAGAGTTCTATTGTGTTGAAAAGGGTCATGGGGAATTCCTAGGGGTCCTAACGCATGATAAGGCACACTAAGACCCCTCAGAAGTCCCCATGAACCCTTAAGACACACTTGAGAATTCCAATGTGTCAAAAAAAGGTCATGGGGACTTCCTAGGGGTCCTAACATGTGATAAGGCATACTAGCACCCCTAGGGAGTCCCTATGACCCCTTTTGACACATTGGAATGCCCAAGTGTGTCTTAAGGGGTCCTACGAACCCTTAAGACACACTTGAACATTCCAATGTGTCAAAAGGGGTCATGGGGACTTCCTAGGGGTCCTAACACATGATAAGGCATATTAGGACCCTTAGGGAGTCCTCATGAACCCTTTTGACACATTGAAATGTTCAAGTGTGTTCGAAGGGGTCCTAGGACCCCTTAAGACACACTTGAGCATTCTAATGTGTCAAAAGGGGTCATTGGGACTCCCTAGGGGTCCTAACACATGATAAGGCATACTAAGACCCCTAGTGAGATCCCGATGACCCCTTTTAAAACATTGGAATGCTCATGTGTGTCTTAAGAGGTCTTAGGACCCTTTAAAACACATTTGAGCATTCCAATGTGTCAAAAAGGGTCATGGGGACTCCCTAGGGGTCCTAACATGTGATAAGGAGTTCTAGGACCCCTAGGGAGTCTCCATGATCCCTTTTGACACATTAGAATGCTCAAGTGTGTCTTAAGGGGTCCTACAACCCCTTAAGACATACTTGAGCATTCCAATGTGTCAAAAGGGGTCATGGGGACATCTTATGGGTCCTCACATATGATAAGGTGTACCATGACCCCTAGGGAGTCCCCATGACCCCTTTTGACACATTGGAATGCTAGAGTGTGCCTTAAGGGGTCTTAGGACCCCTTAAGACACACTTGAGCATTCCAATGTGTCAAAAAGGGTCATGGAGGCTTCCTAGGGGTCCTAACATGTGATAAGGTGTACTAGGACACTGAGGGAGTCCCCATGACCCTTTTTGACACATTGGAATCCTCAAGTGTGTTCAAAGGGGTCCTAGGACCTCTTAAGACACACTTGAGCATTCCATTGTGTCAAAAGTGGTCATCAGGACTCCCTAGGGGTCCTAACGCATGATAAAGTGTACTAGGACCCCTAGGGAGTCCCCATGAACCTTTTGACACATTAGAATTATGAAGTGTGTCTTAAGGGGTCTTAGGACCCCTTAAGACACATTTGAGTGTTCCAATATGTCAAAAGGAGTCATGGGGACTCCCTAGGGGTCCTAACGCATGATAAGGCATACTATGACCCCTAGGGTGTCCCCATGACCCCTTTTGACACATTGGAATGCTCAAGTGTGTCTTAAGGGGTCCTATGACCCCTTAAGACACACACATGAGCATTCCAATGTGTCAAAAGGGGTCATGGGGACACCCTAGGGGTCCTAATGTGTGATAAGGTGTACTAGGAACTCTGGGGAGTCCTAATGAACCCTTTTGACACATTGGAACACTCAAGTGTGTCTTAAGGGGTTTTACGACCCCTTAAGAAAAACTTGAGCATTCAAATGTGCCAAAAGGGGTCATGGGGACTTCCTAGGGGTCCTAATGGGTGATAAGACATACTAGGACCCCTAGGGAGTCCCCATGACCCCTTTTGATGCATTAGAATGCTCAAGTGTGTCTTAGTGGGTCCTCAGACCCCTTAAGAAACACTTGAGCATTCCAATGTGTCAAAAGGGGTCATTGGGACATAGTAGGGGTCCTAACATGTGATAAAGCATACTAGGACCCCTAGGGAGTCCCCATGAAACCTTTTGACAAATTGGAATGCTCAAGTGTGTCTAAAGGGGTCATAGGACCCCTTAAGACACACTTGAGCATTCCAATCTATCAAAAATGGTCATGGGGACTTCCTAAGGGTCCTAACATGTGAAAAGGCATACTAGGACCCATAGGGAGTCCCCGTGACCCCTTTTGATACATTGGAATGCTCAAGTGTGCCTTAAGGGGTCCTAGGACCCCTTAAGACACACTTGAGTATTCTAGTGTGTCAAAAGGGGTCATGGGGACTTCCTAGGGGTCCTAACATGTGATAAGGCATATTAGGACCCCTTGGAAGTCCCCATGACCCTTTTGACACATTGGAATGCTCAAGTGTGTCCGAAGGGGTCCTAGGACCCTTAAGACACACTTGAGCATTCCAATGTGTCAAAAGGGGTCATTGGGACTCCCTAGGGGTCCTAACGCATGATAAGGCATACTAGGACCCCTTTTGAGTCCCCATGACCCTTTTTGACACATTGGAACTCTGAAGTGTGTTCGAAGGGGTCCTAGGACCCCTTAAGACACACTTGAGCTTTTCAATGTGTGAAAAGGGGTCATTGGGACTCTCTAGGGGTCCTAACATGTGGTAAAGCATATTAAGACCCTTAGAGAGTCCTCATGACCACTTTTGACACATTGGAACACTCAAGTGTGTCTTAAGGGGTCTTAGGACCCATTAAGACACATTTGAGCGTTCCAATGTGTCAAAAGGGGTCATGGGGACTCCCTAGGGGTCCTAACACATGATAAGGTGTACTATGACCCCTAGGGAGTCCCCATGACCCCTTTTGACACATCGAAATCCTCAAGTGTGTCTTAAGGGGTCCTACGACCCCTTAAGATACACTCAAGCATTCTAATGTGTGAAAAGGAGTCATGGGGAGTTCCTAGAGGTCCTTATGTGTGATAAGGCATATTAGGACCCCTAGGGAGTCCCCATGACCCCTTTTAACACATTAGAATGCTCAAGTGTGTCTTAAGGGTTCCTAGGACCCCTTCAGACACACTTGAGCATTCCAATGTGTCAAAAGGGGTCATTGGGACTCCCTAGGGCTTCTAACGTGTGATACGGCATACTAGGACCACTAGGGAGTCCCCATGACCCCTTTTGACACATTGGAATGCTTAAGTGTGTCTTAAGGGGTCTTAGGACCACTTAAGAAACATTTGAGCATTCCAATATGTCAAAAAGGATCATGGGGACTCCCCAGGGATCCTAACGCATGATAAGGCATACTAGGACCCCTAGGGAGTCTCAATGACCCCTTTTGACACATTGGAAAGTTCAAGTGTGTCTTAAGGGGTTGTAGGACCCCTTAAGACACACTTGACTTTTCCAATGTGTCAAAAAGGGTGATGAGGACTTCCTAGGGGTCCTAACACGTGATAAAGCATACTAGGACCCTTAGGGAGACCCCATGAGTCCTTTGGACACATTGGAATTCTCAAGTGTGTCTTAAGGGGTCTTACGATGCCTTAAGACACACTTGAGCATTAAAATTTGTCAAAAGGGGTCATGGGGACTTCCTAGGGGTCCTAACACCTGATAAGGTGTACTAGGACCCCTAGGTAGTTCCCATGACCCCTTTTGACACATTAGAATGCTAAAGTGTGTCGTTAGGGGTCCTTAGATCCCTTAAGACACACTTGAGCATTCTAATGTGTCAAAAGTGGTCATTGGGACTTCCTAGGGGTCCTAACGTGTGATAAGGCATATTAGGACCCCTAGGGAGTCCCCATGACCCGTATTGACACATTGGAATGACCAAGTGTTTCTTAAAGGGTCTTAGGACCCCTTAAGACACATTTGAGTGTACCAATGTGTCAAAAGGGGTCATGGGGAATCCCTAGGGGTCCTAACATGCAATAAGGCATACTAGGACCCCTAGGGAGTCCCCATGACCATTTTGGACACATTGGAACACTCAAGTGTGTACTAAGGGGTCCTATGACTGCTTAAGACACACTTGAGCATTCCAATGTGTCAAAAGGGGTCATGGGGACTTCATAGGGGCCCTAACACATGATAAGGCATATTAGGACCCCTAAGGAGTCCCCATGACCCCTTTTGACACATTGGAATGCTAGAGTGTGTCTTAAGGGGTCCCAAGACCCCTTAAAACACACTTGAGCATTCCAATCTATCAAAAGGGGTCATGGGGACTTTCTAGAGGTCCTAATACATGATAAGGCATATTAGGACCCTTAGGGAGTCCCCATGACCCCTTTTGACACATTAGAATGCTCAAGTGTGTCTTACAGGTTCCTAGGACCCCTTTGGACACACTTGAGTGTTCCAATTTGTCAAAAGGGGTCATTGGGACTCCCTAGGGGTCCTAACATGTGATAAGGTGTACTAGGACTGCTAAGGAGTCCCCATGACCCCTTTTGACACATTCGAATGCTCAAGTGTATCTTAAGGGTTCCTACGACCCCTTAAGACACACTTGAGCATTCCAATGTGTCAAAAGGGGTCATGGAGACTTCCAAGGGGTCCTAACATGTGATAAGGGGTATTAGGACCCCTAGGGAGTCCCCATTACCCATTTTGACACATTGGAATACTCAAGTGTGTCTGAAGGGGTCCTAGGACCCCTTAAGACACACACGAGCATTCCAATGTGTCGAAAGGGGTCATTGGGACTTTCAAGGGGTCCTAACATGTGATAAGGGCTACTAGGACCCGTAGGGAGTTCCCATGACCCCTTTTGACACATTGGAATGCTCAGGTGTTTCTTAAGGGGTCCTAGGACCCCTTAAGAAACACTTTATCATTCCAATGTGTCAAAAGGGGTCATTGGGACTCCCTAGGTGTCCTAACACATGATAAGGCATTCTAGGACCCCTAGGGAGTCCCCATGACCCCCTTTGACATATTGGAATGCTCAAGTGTGTTTTAAGGGGTCCTACAACCCCTTAAGACACACTTGAGTATTCCAATGTGTCAAAAGGGGTCATGGGGACTTCCTAGGGGTCCTAATGCGTGATAAGGTGTAGTAGGACCCTTAGGGAGTCCCCATGACCTCTTTTGACACATTGGAATGCTCAAGTGTTTCTTAAGGTGTCCTAGGACCCCTTAAGAAACACTTGAGCATTCCAATATGTCAAAATGGGTCATTGGGACTTCCTAGGGGTCTTAACATGTGATAAGGTGTATTGGTACCCCTAGGGAGTCCCCATGACACATTTTGTCACATTGGAATGCTCAAGTGTGTCCAAGGGGGTCCCAGGACCCCTTAAGACACACTTGAGCATTCCAATGTGTCAAAAGGGGTCATTGGGACTCCCTAGGGGTCCTAACGCATGATAAGGCATACTAGAACCCCTAGGGAGTCCCCTTGACCCCTTTTGACACATTGGAACACTCAAATGTGTCTTAAGGGGTCCTAAGACCAGACCCCTTAAGACACATTTGAGCATTCCAATGTGTCAAAATGGGTCATGGGGACTCCCTAGGGGTCCTAATGTGTGATAAGGCATACTAGCACCCCTAGGGAGTCCCCATGACCCCTTTTGACACATTGGAATTCTCAAGTGTGTCTTTAGGGGTCCTACAAACCCTTAAGACACACTTGAGTATTTCAATTTGTCAAAAGGGGTCATGGGGACTTCCTAGGGGTTCTAACATGTGACAAGGCATATTAGGACCGCTTGGGAGTCCCCATGACCCCTTTTGACACATTAGAATGGTAGAGTGTGTCTTAAGGGGTCCTAGGACCCCTTAAGACACACTTGAGTATTTGAATGTGTCAAAAGGGGTCATGGGGACTTCTTAGGGGTCCTAACATGTGATAAGGCATATTAGGATCCCTTGGGAGTCCCCATGACCCCTTTTGACACATTGGAACGGTCAAGTGTGTCCGAAGGGGTCCTAGGACCCCTTAAGACACACTTGAACATTCTAATGTGTCAAAAAGGATCATTTGAACTCCCTAGGGGTCCTAACATGTGATAAGGCATACTAGGACCCCTAGGGAGTCCCCATGACCCCTTTTGATAGATTGGAACGCTGAAGTGTGTCTTAAGGGGTCTTAGGACCCCTTTAGATACATTTGAGCATTTGAATTTGTCAAAACAGGTCATGGGGACTCCCTAGGGGTCCTAAGGTGTACTAGGACCCCTAGGGAGTCCCCATGACCCCTTTTCACACATTGGAATGCTCAAGTGTGTCTTAAGGGGTCCTACAACCCCTTAAGACACACTTGAGCATTCCAATGTGTCGAAAGTGGTCATGAGGACTTCTTAGGGGTCCTAACATGTGATAAGGCATACTAGGACCCCTAGTGAGTCCCCATGACCGCTTTTGACACATTGGAATGCTCAAGTGTGTCTTAAGGGGTCCTACAACCCCTTAAGACACACTTGAGCATTTGAATGTGTCAAAAGGGGTCATGGGGACTTCCAAGGGGTCCTAATGCATGATAAGGCATACTAGAACCCCTAGGGATTCCCCATGACCCCTTTTGACACATTGGAAAATTCAGGTGTGTCTTAAGGGGTCCTCGGACCCCCTAAGACACACTTGAGCATTGCAATGTGTCAAAAGGGGTTATTGTGACCTCCTAGGGGTTCTAACACGTGATAAGGCATACTTGTACCCCTAGGGAGTCCCCATGACCCCTTTTGACACATTGGAATGCTAGAGTGTGTGTCAAGCATTCCAATGTGTCAAAAGGGGTCATGGGGACTCCCTAGGGGTCCTAACGCATGATAAGGCATACTAGGTGTTGCCCAAAATTTCCCTCTCATTCATTTTCGGCCACAACCCTATTTTCCAAGTGAAATGCTCAAGTGTCAAAAACCTAGTGTGTTTTTAACCTCCTATCTGCAGGCTCGGGATGTTTCTGCCTTTTGGTCTAAAAGTTCAGTGTGTTTTTGACCTCTCCACTCTAAAAATTTGGTGTGTTTTCGACCTTTTCTCAAAAACCCTTTGTGTTTTTGGCACCTTCTATGTTTTTGACCCTAAACGTGCAACTCCAATCAGGTGGGTCCCAGTGCCTAAAGGCCATGCCAATGCAGAGAAGATTTGATGGCTGTCACATGATTGCATGGGATATTTTGATCCCATGAGATCATATGACAACTGTTGATGTGGTGTCAGCAAAGATCGGCAGTCAAGACAAGCAGTAAGAGGTCATTAGTTAGCATCACGGAGTTGGTCCCATGATTGCATGTGGCTAAGAGACCGCATGTGATCATGCAATAAATGGTAAGGAATCAAGGGAATGGCGAGGTGGTGATCGGTGACTAACACCTTACAGTTGGTTGCATGATCGCATGGGCTCTTTCGAGCCCATGCGACCATGCGACAAACCGTCAGTAGTTTCAGTGGTGCTAGTTCACAGTTTGGGTAGTTAATGTCATGCGGTTGGTTGCATGATCGCATGCAGTCTCTTAGCCACATGCAATCATGCAACAAGCCCCTAGCGATCAACAGGGCTTTAGGGAGCTTGCAGTTTTGTGACGTGTCTAGTCTACAGTGGGTGGCTGGCGGTAGTGGTAGGTTTGATAGGTGGCGGATTTTGTGGGCCTGAGGTGTCATTTGTGGCGAAGGAAAGTTTTCAAAAAACTTGTCGCATGATCGCATGAAGGATTTTTAGCTCATGCGATCATGCAACCATTGCTATTACAAGGGTGGCGTGATTGTTTTGGTAGGCTTTCTTCTGCAGAGATGTTTGCAAAGTATGGGTAGCTGAGAATTGATGTTTTCGAAGGCAATTATAGCTGGGAAAGTTTGCAAAGATCTTTTAGGCTACCATTTTTGGGTCCTTTCGAGGATCTGATTAGATTTGAACAGTCATGATAGAGTCTAGCTTGCAGAGAGGTAGATAGATGAGGTTTTTTGTCGACAAGTTGATCAATTCAGGGATGAACATGCAAAGGGAAAAATATCTGATCGGCCATGATATTTACAGAGTGTATTTATGATCAGAAGTGATTGGCCTAGGGTTGATTATTATATTGTAAAATCTATGTAGCCCTAAAAGTTTGATTCCTACCTACGTGCAGAGAAGGTATATATTATTTTTTGGAGCCTGTAGTGCTCTGAATTCACATTTTGTAAAAAGAGAAAGTCTTTTCTTGGAGAACTATTTGTAGCATTTTTTCTCTCTGATTTTTCACATCTTGTAAGTTCTCATTGATAATACAAATGCTGCCAAGTATTCTGTGACATGTTTGTGTCCCTGTACTTTCTTTTTTGGCTTGTCTCTTATTGGATTGAAGTTTACGAATGCTTTCAGTGATACTTAGCTTTTCCTGATCCCCTTTACTTTCAGCTTATTTGTGCACTACTATGTTTGATTTGATCTAAGTGAGGTTGTGGGTATCCTTCAGCCCCTGTCATTTTGTCTCATTCCTGTGTCCTTTTGCTGAAGAGAATGTTTGCTTGTAGGTCATAATTTGTGTCTAATTTTTAGGCCCTCTAATGAAATACTCATGCAAGCCTATTTAGTAAGCTGTGATCTCCTAGACCTAAGTCTATCACTAGTTTCATTCCTCTATACTGAGATCCAAACCCTAGTTTTAGTGCATCACCTAGTAGGATAGATTTGCCTTCAGTCATTTCCCCTTCCATGCACTCCTATCCCTTTCCCTCAAAGTTTAACATTTCATGTTAAGAGAAAATCAGGGTGATTATCCAAGAGGAACCAGCCTAAAAGCTAGAGGTCTTATCTCAGTTAGCAAGAGGTCCCACAACCTTGAGATGAGTCCCATGTTATACTAGATTATCAAGACTACGAGAGCTTAAGATCAGAGGTGCAAGTTCACTGTACAAACTTTTTGGCACACCCGGTAGGATAGAAAAGAAGTTGATTTGTTGAAAATTGTGTCATCTTTGATATGCAAATTGCATAATACAGACCTTTAGAGGTTGTTCTATCAAGTATATCTAGTGACTCCACTGGTTTCAAAGGTTCAGGCCAACCTTGTTTAAGGTTTATGAGAAAGATCGAGACTAGAAGCTCAAAGCCTGCTGAATTTTTAGAGTTGCCCTTGAAAAGAAGCTACAAAGGTAGGAAAAATTAGAGAGAATCTCCTACAAGAAGAGTCCAATCTACACCTCCTCATACTTCAGAGAGGAGACCTCTCCTCTTTCATTTCAGATGAAGAGGCAGATCTCTAACCAGAGATCTAGAATAAGAAGAAGATCCAAATCTAGCAAGTATAGCTCATATAGTTGTTAATCTTCAGGTTACACCTCCTACAATGTCTAGAAATTTTGCCTTTGCACCTTTCAATCAGGGGAGCCCATTAAATTTTGTATTGCATCATGATCTGCCCTTGGTGGCATTAAAGAGTATACTTGATTTCATAGGGGACGGACAGACAATAGCCTTTGAGCACATAAGAGATGTGACCACCATCTGCAACATACACAACATTACTCAAGAGGATGTGGCCACCAAATTATTAGCAACATCTCTGAAAGGTAAGGCTCTAGAGTGCTTTAGAACTTTAACTGTTGGTTCTATTACTTCATGGGATGAATTAAGGGATGCATTAATCAAGCATTTCAAGGATAAATCAGATAATTTGTCTCTAGTTGAGCAATTAACAACTATAAAGAGAGACCCTCAAGAGAAAATGATAGATTATAATAGTAGATTCCTTAAAACATTGAATAGAATCCCAGTCTCTATGAGGCCATCAGCTGACCATGCCTTCTCATACTACTTGCAGAGTCTGAATAAACAAATTTCTGTCATGATCCAGTCTATGGGTGGTACCACTTTACCACAAGCCTTTAACACTGCCGTCAAGGCTGAAAATTGTTTGATCCAAGAAGGCATGATACAGAGAAGACCTCCCATGCCTATCTTCCCTAGTCTTCAGCCCATTGCACCTACACAAGTACCCCCATTTACCCCTATTCCCACAGTTTCAGCACCTCAAGCTAGTACCAATAGTCAGGAACATGCTGCGACAAATTTCTCCCAAGGGTTACAAGAGGTGAAGAGTAATCAGAAAACTAGTATGCAAGAAATGCCAAGCTTGCTGTAGACTCTAACCAAAGAAGTCACAAACTTGAAGAAACAAAACCAAGGCATCAGGCCACCCTTCCAACCATAAGGCCAAAGTCCTAATCAGCAATACCAAAATGAAGGTTAGCCTTATCAACAAAATAGGCCACCATACCAAGGAGGCTATCAAGGGAAAAGACAAAGTTTTAATCAAAGACCATTCCAACCATATAAACCTACACCTCTCAATTCCATAAATCCAGTTAGGGATATGGTTCCTAGTCAAAACAATATGGCCATGGATAATGAATGGTGTTTCCCTTGCAATCAGCCCCACAATCAAGCTACGTGTTCTAATGGATGGATGAACCAAGCACTAATGGTTCAAAATGATTCACAAGCTCAAGTAGAAGCTCCTTCTAGTGGGACAGCTCCTCAACAAGAAACACAAGAGAACGAGACTGCTCTTTTCAATTGAGAGCAACCAGATTTCAATGGAGTCAATGATGAAGCTGCTTTTGTTGCCTACACAAGAGCAAAGAGAAGAGCCCAAGACATGGAGAGAGTAGATTCTAGTACTAAGGCAACTACATCTATAGAGCCACTATAGCAAGTTGCCCCTATGACATCCAAGGAGGCCCCTGTCGTCACAAGCAAAGAAGGCCAAGTTCCAAAAGAGGCAGAACCCATCATAATAAGAACACAACAAAGAGTACACCCTATGGCACCTTATAATATTGTAGACAACATGAAGAAGGTGAATGTCACCATGTCTATGTGGTACTCGTTGTCTATTCTAGGACAACCTGAAATTTTGGAGAAGGCCATGAGAGAGGCAACAAATCCTCAACCTGCAAAAGAAACTGCAAAACCATTGTTGGTCAACACTGATCAAGAAAAGGAGACTCTAACTAGCAACTCCAAGGCCAATACCATGCAAGGTAGGAATTTAAGGCCACCTCCCTTTTACGTATCTTTAATTATTCAAAAATCTTTAGTGCATAATTGCATGGTAGATAGTGGAGCTACTAGAACTGTAATGCCCAAGAGAGTGGCTGATCAATTAGGACTTAAATATGAACCCTTCCAAAAGAAGGTTACACAACTTGATGGATCCTCAGTTAGTACTATAGGTGTGGCCAAGGATACCAGTCTAATTCTCCATGCTAGTCCTAATTTTTCCATTCTCCTTGACATTTATATCATAGATCTTCTTGCATTGTTTGCCATATGTCTCTCAAGGGAATTCACAACCAAGATAGGAGGTTATCTTTCTTCCGACTGGTCTCACATGCTCTTTCATACAAGGTATGGTACAAAAGTCACCATTAAATCAGAGGCCTTAGCAATACATCATATAAAGCCATATGTGTCCAATTCCATCAATACTAATTGTCCTATATTTGATGACAATGATTTCCCAACCACTAGTTAAGCAAGCACCAAAATTGAGAATATCCCTAATATTCTCCTAGATGAAAGAACCTCAGAGATCCAAGAGAGTCTTGTTTGGGATTTTGGTTTGGGGAGTTATTTGATTCAAGAAAGTGGAGCCATAGAACCAAGCTTTCTCAAAGAATACACTGATTCAGATGATTGTGATAGTCAAGTCTGGGAACTATTTTTTGATGGAGCTAGAAGTAGACATGGTTCTAGTGGAGGTGCTATGCTAGTGTCCCCAAAAGGAGAAAGGTATTATACTACCTTTAGATTCGGTTTTTCCTGCACCAGCAACACTACAGAGTATGAAAGTCTGGTTAATGGACTAGAATGGGCTAGGAAAAGAGGGCTTAAAGCGTTAAAAGTATATGGTGACAATGAACTTGTTGTCAGCCAAGTAAGAGGGATGAGTGCAATAAAAAATGATGTCATGAAAGCATACAAGCATAGAGTTTGGGATGCAATTGAAGATTTCCATGCTTTCAATATCGTTGCTATCCCTAGAAAATTAAATCAAAATGCTGATAGGTTAGCTACTATTGGTTCTCAGTTTGACATCCCCAATAGCATTTCAAAAGAGGCAAATTAGCAACACATCAAGATTATTGTTAGACCTTCAATTCCAGATAATAATATTAATTGGCAAGTGTTTGACAATGATGAACAAATTCTGCAGTTCTTGTTTGAAGAAGATGTCTTTTCAAGGCACAATCAAAGGAGGTTATCATAGAACTATGGTGATCAAGTGATACAACTTAGATCTAATAAGATGCATAAAGGTCTTATCACCTTAGAGACTATCTTCAACAAGGATGACAAAGTCAAGAAAAAATAAAGCTAGCCTGGTAGTCCAACAGGAACATTGTGCTGAATTAGAGTTAGAACCAAGTAAGAGCCTACAATTTGGAAAAGTAAACACTAATTCAGAAAAGAAAGCTTACACTAAATTATTCAGAGAATTCAGTGATGTTTTTGCATGGGGGTATGGAGACCTCAAGAGTTTTGATCCTACCCTTGCTTAGCACACTATTGAATTGGAGCCTAATGCTAAACCAGTAAGGCAAAAGCAAAGGCCTGTTAATCCCAAGCTCGAACCACTAATGCATAAGGAAGTGCTCAAACTAATAGAAGGTGGCATCATCTACCCCATCAAACATACTAGTTGGGTTTCCAACCTTGTTCCTGTCAGAAAGAAGAATGGGGAGCTGAGGTTGTGTGTTGATTTCCAAGATTTGAACAGAGCCTCATTAAAAGACTGCCATCCACTACCCTCTATGGAACAAATTCTATAATGTGTCTCTGGATCCGAGAGATTCTCATTGTTGGATGGCTATTTAGGATACAATCAAATCTTAGTGAAAGAAGATGATCAATATAAGACTACATTTAAAACCAAGTGGGGAACCATGGCATATCAGAAGATGCCCTTTGGTTTGTCAAATCCAGGTGCTACATTTCAAAAGGCAATGGATATGGCCTTTAAGGGCCTCATGTACAAGTTTGTGCTGGTCTACCTAGATGACATAACTATCTACTCAAAGCATGCATTAGACCACATCAGGCATTTGAGGCAGATTTTTGAAAGATGCAGAGAATTTGGGATATCCCTTAATCCCAAGAAATGTGTGTTTGTAGTTCATGAAGGAAAACTATTGGGATATGTAGTATCCAAAGAAGGAATTATAGTGGATCCTGAGAGAATTGCAGCCATCTTAGAACTACCATTACCACATCACAAGAAAAGTCTCCAATCTTTCATAGGAAAGATTAACTTTTTTAGGAGATTCTTGCCTAACATTGCAGAGTTACTCAAGCCTTTGACAACCATGTTGAGGAAAGGTTCAGCCTTCAGTTGGACCAAAGAAGGAAAAGTTAACTTCCAAGCTATTAAAGAAGCCTTAATAGAAGCTCCTGCTCTCCTAAACCCAAATTTTAGTAAGGATTTTATCCTTTATGCTTATGGGGGTCATGATGCTATATCTGCAATGTTGACTCAAGAAAATGCTAAAGGATTGGAGCAGCCTATTGCTTTCTTTAGCAAAGGTTTAGAATAGTATGAACAAGGATACTCTTTTGTAGAAAAGCATGTTCTTACTGTGGTAAAGAGCCTCAAAAAATTTAGACATTTTTTGACTCATAGCAAGGTGCATTTGATGGTTACTCATCTAAGTGTCAAAGAATTTTTGCTTTCTAAGGACCTAAATGAAAAAAGTGCTGGTTGGATCACTAAGGTGATGGAATATGACATAGATATTTAGATTACCAAGCTGGTTAGAGGAAGAGGTCTTTGTGAGCATCTGACAGAAGATGGAAGTTCAAAGAAATTGGAATATATAGATGCATATCTGGTGGTGCATTCTATAGGAGAGCAAGCCAAGGCAGCTAGCTCGTTGCCTAATATGATCAATTATTTGAAGACAGAACAATGTCCTGCCGGCCTAGATTTAGCAAAAAGGAGGTATTATAGGATACAATCTATTCCTTTTGTGCTGATAGATGAAATTCTTTTTAGAAAAGATCACAATGGTGTCCTTCTAAGATGCATAGATTCAAAAAGGGTTGCAGATGTCTTATTTGAGTTTCATGATGGAGCTTCTGGTGGCCATTTCCCTCCTAGGACTACAGCTTTTAAGATCATGAGGGATGGATACTATTGGCCATCTATCTTCAAAGATAGTCATGATTATGTTAGAAGATGCGTCAAATGTGCTATTTTTGTAGGGAAAGAAAGATTTGCAGCTCTACCCCTACAGCCTGTCAAAACAGAGCAGCCTTTCATGAAGTGGGGTATAGATTTCATTGGCATGATTAACCCTCCATCTAGTGCAGGACACAAGTGGATAATCACTGCAACTGATTATTTCACTAGGTGGACAGAAGTAGTTGCTTTAAAAGAAGCTAATGAGAGTGCTATTTTAAGTTTTTATGATGACATCATTCATAGATTTGGCATTCCAGATTCTATAGTTTCAGACAATGCATTAGCATTTACAGGCCTCAAAGTCTCAGAGTGGGCAGTCAAGAAGGGCATTTGTCTAAATACAAGTTCTAATTACTATCCTTAGGGGAATTTTTTGGCAGAATCAACAAATAAGAATCTGATTAGAATAATAAAAAGGACCCTAAAAGACAATCAGAGGGACTGGCATATTAAATTGAAATCTACCTTGTGGTTAGATAGAATTACTCCAAAGAAAATCATTGGTAATTCCCCATACATGTTGGTGTATGGTAGAGAAGCCAAGTTATCTATTTCAAATGAATTACTAGCCTTGGACTTGGCCTCTCAATATGCCTTGTTTGAGGAAAGTGATCCTATGCGAATCAGATATGCCCAGTTGATGGAGCTAGAAGAGATCAGAGATAAATCAATGTAGGATATGGCATTCCATCAGAGTCAAACAAAGAGAAGCTTTGATAAAAGAGTCAGGGTCAGAGACTTCAAGGTTGGAGATGTAGTTCTCAAATGGGATGAGTTCAAGTCAAAACTTGGCAAGCACACAAAGTTTGATTCCTTTTGGGGTGGGCCATTTGTTATAACAGAGTGCAGAGGATCCAACACTTTTCAACTTTCAACCCTTGAAGGGGCTGCCCTACCAATCTCAGTGAATGGTTTCCACTTGAAGCTTTTCTTTGAGGTTAATCCCTCTCTATAGGTCCTTGTAAATCCTTGTAAATATTTTTCCTTCTTTCTTCCAGCTTTCTAGTTTAGTTTTTCCCTATTTTCCAAGAAGTGCTCATGTACAGGTTTGTCTTCCTAGTTCAGTTTTCATCCCTCTCCCTGTCAAAAAGTTTTTTGTGCTCAAGAGATGACCCCATACCCAATGGATTTTGTCAAGGAAACTGGTCCAATGTCTAGCAGGTTGACATCCCGCAGAGGTCGCTAAAATGTTGCCCAAAATTTCCCTCTCATTCATTTTCAGCCACAGCCCTATTTTCCAAGTGAAATGCTCAAGTGTCAAAAACCCAGTGTGTTTTTGACCTCCTCTCTGCAGGCTTGGGATGTTTCTACCTTTTGGTCTGAAAGTTCGGTGTGTTTTCGACCTCTCCACTCTGAAAATTCAGTGTGTTTTCGACCTTCACTTGAAAACCCTCTGTGTTTTCGGCACCTTCTATGTTTTCAACCCTAAACATGCAACTCTGATCAGGTGGGTCCCAGTGCCTAAAGGCCATGCTAGCATAGAGAAGATCCAAGGGCTGTCGCATGATCGCATGGGATCTTTTGATCCCATGAGATCATATGACAACTATTGATGCGGTGTCAGCAAAGATTGACAATCAAGACAAGCGGTAAGTGGTCATTAGTTAGCATCACATAGTTGGTCGCATGATTGCATGCGGCTAAGAGACTGCATGCGATCATAAGACAAATGGAAAGCAATCAGGAAAATGGCAAGGTGGCGGTCGGTGACTAACACCTTACGATTGGTCACATGATTGCATGGGCTCTTCTGAGCCTATGCGACCATGTGACAAACCATCAGTGGTTTTGATGGTGGTGGTTCACAGTTTGGGTAGTTAAAGTCATGCGGTTGGTCACATGATCGCATGCGGTCTCTTAGCCACATGCGATCATGCGACAAGCCCCTAGTCATCAATAGGGCTTCTATGGGCTTGCAGTTTGGTGATGTGTCCAGTCTACAGTGGGTGGCTAGCGGTCGTGGCAGGTTTGACAGGTGGCAGATTTTGTGGGCCCGAGGTGTCATTTGTGGTGAAGGCAAGTTTTCAAAAAAATTGTCGCATGATCACATGAAGACTTTTTAGCTCATGCGATCATGTGACCATTGCTATTAAAAGGGCGGCGTGATTGTTTTGGCAGGCTTTCTTCTGCAGAGATGTTTGCAAAGTGCGGGTAGCTAAGAATTGATGTTTTCGAAGGCAATTATAGCTAGGAAAGTTTGCAAAGATCTTTTAGGCTACCATTTTTGGGTCCTTTCAAGGATCTAATCAGATTTGAATGGTCATGATAGAGTCCAGCTTGTAGAGAGGTAGATAGATGAGGTTTTTTGTCAGCAGGTTGATCAATTCAGGGATGGACACGCAAAGGGAAAAATATCTGATCGGCCATGATATTTACAGAGCATATTTATGATCAAAAGCAACTCTCCTAGGGTTGATTATTATATTGTAAAATCTATGTAGCCCTAAAAGTTTGATTCCTGCCTACGTGAAGAGAAGGTATATATTCTTTTTTGGAGCCTGTAGTGCTCAGAATTCACATTTTGTAAAAAAGGAAAGTCTTTTCTTGGAGAGCTATCTGTAGCATTTTTGCTCTCTGGTTTTTCACATCTTGTAAGTTCTCATTGATAATACAAATGCTACAAAGTATTCTATGACATGTTTTTGTCCCTGTACTTTCTTTTTTGGCTTGTCTCTTATTGGATTGAAGTTTACGAATGCTTTCAGTGATACTTAGCTTTTCCTGATCCCCTTTACTTTCAGCTTATTTGTGCACTACTATGTTTGATTTGATCTCAGTGAGGTTGTGGGTATCCTTCAGCCCCTGTCATTCTATCTCATTCCTGTGTCCTTTTTCTGAAGAGAATGTCTGCTTGTAGGTCATAATTTGTGTCTAATTTTTAGGCCCTCTAATGAAATACTCATGCAAACCTATTCAGTAAGCTGTGATCTCCTAGACCTAAGTCTATCACTAGTTTCATTCCTCTATACTGAGATCCAAACCCTAGTTTCGGTGCATCACCTAGTAGGATAGATTTGCCTTCAGTCATTTCCCCTTCCATGCACTCCTATCCCTTTCCCTCAAAGTTTAACATTTCATGTTAAGAGAAAATCAGGGTGATTATCCAAGAGGAACCAGCCTAGAATCTAGAGGTCTCATCTCGGTTAGCAAAAGGTCCCACAACCTTGAGATGAGTCCCATGTTATATTGGATTATCAAGACTATGAGACCTTGAGATTAGAGGTGCAAATTTAGTGTACAACATTTTTGGCATGCCCGATGGGACAGAAAAGAAGTTCATTTGTTGAAAATTGTGTCATCTCTGATATGCAAATTGCATAATACAGACCTTTAGAGGTTGTTCTATCAAATATATCTGGTGACTCCACTAGTTTCAAAGGTTCAGGCCAACCTTTTTTAAGGTTTATGAGAAAGATCGAGACTAGAAGCTCAAAGCCTGCTGAATTTTTAGAGTTGCCCTTGAAAAGAAGCTACAAAGGTAGGACAACTCAGAGAGAATCTCCTGCAAGAAGAGTCCAATCTACACCTCCTCATACTTCAGAGAGGAGACCTCTCCTCTTTCATTTCAGAAGAAGAGGCAGATCTCTAACCAGAGATCTAGAAGAAGAAGAAGATCCAAATCGAGCAAGTACAGCTCATATAGTTGTTAATCTTCAGGTTACACCTCCTACAATGTCTAGAAATTTTGCCTTTGCACCTTTCAATCAAGGGAGCCCATTAAATTTTTTAGTGCATCATGATGTGCCCTTGGTGGCATTAAAGAGTATACTTGATTTCACAGGGGAGGGACAGACAACAGCCTTTGAGCACATAAGAGATGTGACCACCATCTGCAACATACACAACATTACTCAAGAGGATGTGGCCACCAAATTATTAGCAGCATCTCTGAAAGGTAAGGCTCTAGAGTGCTTTAGAACTTTAACTGTTGGTTCTATTACTTCATGGGATGAATTAGGGGATGCATTAAGCAAGCATTTTTAGGATAAATCAGATAATTTGTCTCTAGTTGAGCAATTAACAACTATAAAGAGAGACCCTCAAGAGCAAATGATAGATTATAATAGTAGATTCCTTAAAACATGGAATAGAATCCCAGTCTCTGTAAGGCCATCAGCTGACCATGCCTTCCTCTACTACTTGCAAATTTTGAATAAACAAATTTCTATCATGATCCAGTCTATTGGTGGTACCACTTTACCACAAGCCTTTGACACTACCGTCAAGGCTAAAAATTGTTTGATCCAAGTAGACATGATACAGAGAAGACCTCCCATGCCTATCTTCCCTAGTCTTTAGCCCATTACACCTACACAAGTACCCCCATTTACCCCTATTCCCATAGTTTCAACACCTCAAGCTAGTACCAGTAGTCAGGAACATGCTGTGACAAATTTCTCCCAAGGGTTGCAAGAGGTGAAGAGTAATCAGAAAACTAGTATGCAAGAAATGGAAAGCTTGCTGCAGACTCTAACCAAAGAAGTCACAAACTTGAAGAAATAAAACCAAGGCATCAAGCCACCCTTCCAACCACAAGGCTAAAGTCTTAATCAGAAATACCAAAATCAAGGACAGCCTTATCAACAAAATAGGCCACCATACCAAGGAGGCTATCAAGGGCAAAGACAAAGTTTTAATCAAAGACCATTCCAACCATATAACCCTGCACCACTCAATTCCATAAATCCAGTCGGGGATATGGTTCCTAGTCAAAATAATATGGCCATGGATAATGAATGGTGTTTCCCTTGCAATCAGCCCCACAATAAAGCTAGGTGTTCTAATGGATGGATGAACCAAGCACTAATGGTTCAAAATGCTTCACAAGCTCAAGTAGAAGCTCCTTCTAGTGGGACAGCTCCTCAACAAGAAACACAAGAGAATGAGACTGCTCTTTTCAATTGGGAGCAACCAGATTTCAATGGAGTCAATGATGAAGCTACCCCTTTGGACACTCGTTAGGGCCCCTAGGAAGTCCCCATGACCCCTTTTGACACATTGGAATGCTCGAGTGTGTTCGAAGCAACCCCTTCAAACACACTCGAGCATTCCAATGTGTCAAAAGGGGTCATTGGGGACTTCCTAGGGTTCCTAACATGTGATAAGGCATACTAGGACCACTAGGAAGTCTTAGTAACCCCTTTCAACATTCAATTTAAATATTATGATCTATAAAATTTATATATTAATATAAGTTCATTAAATATTGTTATATACAATACATATTAATATAAAAAATATATTAATATAAAATATATATGACATACAATTTAAACATTCTAAGATATTATAATATAAAATATTTTAATATAAAATATATATTAATATATAATTATATATAATATATATTAAAAAATTTACACAATACCCCTTAAACGCTATATATATATATAATTTGTACATATATTTATATAATATAAAATATATATGACATACAATTTAAAACCCCTAAGATATTATAATATAAAATATATAAATTAATATATAATTATATATATAATACATATTTAAACATTATATACAAAAGTTCAATTTTTTCATATACTCTCGCCATTTTTTCATACTTGGCAAAATCGGGTACCCGATTTCCCCGATTTCAAAAGTTCAAATTTTTCATATAATCCTGCCATTTTTTCATACTGAGCAAAATCATGTACCCAATTTCAAATCGGGTACTTGATTAGGCTTTTGCTTTGGTGGTAGGTTTGCCCAGGTGTACTGACACCCAGGCCTACTAAAAAGTCAACAAGCGCTTTCATGCGCTTTTGGATGAGTGAAAAGTGAATATTTTTCACATCACCACTTTTTGGCCCCTCATGATCTTGCACATACCCTATTACATCCTTAGATCACCCACAATCCATTTCGAAGTTTAGATCAATCAACTAAGCATCAAAACAACAAGATTTTTGCAAGAAAACTTGCATTTTATTGATTTCTTCAATCTGTCGATACAAAATGTATCCTAGATCCGTACCATTCTATACTTTCATGTTTCTCAATGCTTAAATAGACTGGCCATACTAACCTTTCCAACTAACCCAAAGTGGATGGAACTTCTAACTATGCAAACTAATCCTATTTTTGGAGTTTCCCTCAAAATCACAATTAGTCATTATTATTCAAATATTTAAATTCTAAAACTTATTTAAATAAACTATTAATAATCTATAACCTTAGCATTGGTCATTTTGTGACCTTATCACATCATTAAACTCCTAAGACTCCTACTTGACTCCACTTGGCATGACATTGCCATATTACATTAATTTGGTCCTATGGTCCTTACCATGACCATTAGGACATTTGCCACTACATTTAATTTTATATCTTTCCTTACATTTCATAGGTACTAATGGCCCAAATTATAATGTTTATAGACCTTATAAGTCATTCTAGTCTTCCAATGCTTAAGGTCATCCATGTGACCCCCTGGTAGTCTTCCAAGCCTTAGGTGCTCCTACACCATACTACTCTAGTTTGAAAATTTTCCAAGTCCTCTTGGAAATTTCTACAAACAAAACATCTTAGGAGAACAAAAATATTTATTTTGAGTCTTGGTTTCCAGAGATCATTATATTTGATCCATTGCACCATTTCTTGTTGTTGTCCTCCATTAATCCTCTTCATCTTCACTTTAGGCTTGTCATTCCTTGCAAATGTGTACTGTTCTTGCTTTTCAGTGCTTTCCATAGGCTTTGTCTTTCTCTAAACTCTTACCACTGTAGCACATACCTGCAAACTCATCCAATGTACCACCAAAAGGTACCCTTCTTTCTTGTTACCAATCTACCATATCTCCATGTTGGGAGAATTCACCAACTTTTGAGCCTCCTCATGGCCCATTATCTCTACTAACTCCTCTTCATCCTTGGTCTCTCTTTTCTAGAGACTACTCTTGCTATCAAAGCATCCTTATGCCATTTACCTTGGCACACAAAGTGATCATCCATCACTAAGGCTACATCATGAGCCTCACAATCTACTATAGGGGTACCTTCAAACATTGTACCCTTCAAAGGACATGTCACTATCACAATCATAAAACTACCAACACATTCAAGCCCTCCAAGACTTGATTCTCTATTGTCATCACCAGAATCTTCTTCTTCCACATTTTCTTCAACCTCTTGGCATTAGATTCTTTTTCTTCTTCACCATTTGTCATTACACCAGCATCTTGAACCTTGTCACTATTAGGTTCTTCCTACTCTAGGAGTTCCACAAGTACCTTGAACCTCCTTCAATTTTCATGTAATTCTCTTTCCATTCTTTGCATCTTCTCTTGCATCATCCTTTCATCTTCTCTTTGTTTCCTCTTTTCTTCATCTCTTTTCTTCTCCTCATTCAGTAACCTTTTCAATGCTTGTAGCATCTCCCTCTGTGACCTTTTCAAAGCCATCTCCATCTATTTAGGACTCATTTCTTGGATCTTCTCACTCCTATAACAATATGATATAGTGCTCAATGACCAATCCCTTAAAAAAGATCAAGAGGCTCCACATGCTATCTAAAAAACACGCTATGGTTCCTAGTTGTTTCACTAGGCCTTCTTGCACCAATAGGGTCAAATCAACTCCCAAGAGCCAAGACCCTTTCCCAATCCACCCTAAGGTCTTATCCAACCTATTTCAACTTGTTTCAATAGTCATGAAGTTCCCACAATGTCCCCTGTTAAAAAGATCATCCAAACTTCTCCCAAACTAGGCCTCCTCCCTAGTAACCCTCCATTTCATGATTTTTGGAATTTTGACCCAGACCTTCCAAAACACTTACAAACTAAATTGTATATTCAGATACCCATTTAAGAGTTACACAACATATCATAAAATTAGGTGGGGATGTTTCAGAACATCACCATAAAAAACTGTTGCTCTATTTTTCCTTCCTAGGCCTAATAGGTCACTTTTACAAAGGAACCCTATCCTAGACTCAACACCCAACCTTTCCATTTTTCACAGAGTGTTACTATGGTTCCAGTTAGAGGAATATGCAACCAATTTGACTCTATAGGCCTCCTATACCCAGAAGCCCCAAATCACTCTTCAAGAACCCCTAAAACTAGGGCTTTCTCAATCTCTACTTCCCAACACTTCCAAGCCTCAACCAAAGGTCCTACACCATGTATTCAATATTGAAAATTTTCTATTTTTTATAAAATTATATGGTTGTTAAGGTAGATCCTCTGCTGCTACACTTGTGGCATCAATTTTGTGCCCATTAAACCATTGAAAGGATCAAAACAGAGTTATTTCAATGCTCCAAAATGATCACCTACAATAACTTTTCAAATTTGAAACAAAATATATTATAAGTGTAAGGAAACTCAGGTGCGGAAACAACTTCCTACACTAATCTCTATAGGAGAGTATTGTGAAAATTCTTATAAATCCTTACAATTTCAGATTCGTTAACTACTTTAACAAAGATATTGCAACCACATACCATACATACAGAAAAATAGAGAATGACACAATGATATACCCTGGGGAAAACCTTTCGGTAAAAAACCCCAGCACTCCAAAACCTGCACAATGTATTATCTTCAACACAAAGATTACAATACACTTGCAATGCAAGTTCTTTCAGGAGATGAGAGACAAAGCCAACAAGACTTAAATTTTTGTTATATCTCTCCCATAGGAGTAGCATCATATATATAGACTCCTCTGGACCCAAAAATAGGCACAACCACCAAGACCCATGCACAAAGCCACATGTACATAGTTGTTACATGTAATCCCAAAAATAGGCATCCATCCCTAGAATAGACTATGATAGCTTGTCATAGAATCCACCAAAAATAATGGTCACAAGAGAAGTGTAAGAGAATCTGTCATACCAACCTATTTTTGGCATATTCTCTTACACACAGCAACCACTTCTTCTTGGGTGCCCAAATAGGCCCAAGTCATAAGATGATCTTACACCTATCATAGCACATTCCTTAAATAGTTCTTACATGTCATAGGAATCTGTCATGACCATTTTAGTCATGATCTCCTTACGCACAAGATGCCGACACATCAAGTGGAGTGACACATCAACATGCCAACTAGACATGTACACTCACACTTAATTACATTATTTGCAAAAAATACATTTACAAAACAAATAATAAGAATAGGAATTATCCAAGGTTGAGACACCTTATTCCTAACATTCTCCCACTTGTCGAACACCTTGTAAGAGCAACAGGAACATAACAGGAACTTTAACCGCTATAGGCCAAAAGTCCCATAGAATCTGAACACCATCTAAACTTCTTAGTGCCCACTGGTTTTGTTAATGCATTTGCAACATTCTTCACAGTATCTACCTTCTCCAAATTTACCTTTCCATCTTCCACCATATCTCTCACAAAGTGAAACTGCACATCAATGTGCTTCATTATGGCATGGAAAGTTGGATTCTTTGCAAGGAAAATAGCACTCTGACTGTCACACCAAATAGTAATTTGTTCTGCATCAACACCAACATCAGAACACAATCTTCTAAGCCAAATGGCTTCTTTACAAGCATGAGTAGCAGCCATGTACTCAGCTTCTATAGTGGACAAAGCAACCACAGGTTGTCGCTTACTCATCCAACTGATGGCACCACCAAACATAGTGAACACATAAGCATTGGTGGATCTCCTGCTGTCAATATCACTTGCCCAATCTGAATCCACAAACCCACGAATACAAACTGAATGCAGAGATCCAGAAGAGTTACCATGATAACATATGGAGTAATCTGATGTAGCCCTCAAATATCTGAATACTCGCTTAACTGCATCCCAATGTACCCCTCCAGGATTAGCCATAAACCGACTCAGGACTCCCATTGCTTGGGCAATGTCTGGTCTAGTACATACCATAGCATACATAAGATTGCCAACTGCACTAGCATAAGGTACTCTACTCATGTCCTCCACCTCACTAGGAGATTTTGGACAATCATCTACAGATAACTTTGTTCCCATAGAAATAGGAACACATAGTGGTCTACAATCTGCCATGCTGAACCTGTCCAACACAGACTTCACATACTTACTCTAACTCAACCAACATTTTCTATTAGACCTATCTCTACTGATTTCCATACCCAAGATGTACCTAGCTGCCCTAAGATCTTTCATCTTAAACTGTGCTGACAACTGAGATTTAAAATTAGAAATCATACCCTTACCCTTCCCAAACAGCAACATATCATCAACATATAATGCAACAATAAGAAGGCGATCATTTTCAACTCTGAAATAAACACAATGATCTGATTTTGATCTTACAAATCCAATTGACAACACAAAGGCATCAAACTTAAGGTACCACATCCTAGGAGATTGCTTCAAACCATATAGAGATTTCTTTAATATGCAAACTAAGGATTCTTTACCTTTAACAATGTAGTGCTCAGGCTGTGACATATAAATCTCTTCCTCCAAATCACCATGAAGGAAAGCTATCTTCACATCCATTTGTTCTATCTCTAAATCATATGATGCAATAAGGGATAACAAAAATCTAATGGATGTCAACTTTGCAATAGGAGAGAATATTTCACCATAATCTATTCCCTCTACCTGTGAATACCCCTTTGCAACCAATCTAGCTTTATACCTTTCAACACTGCCATCTGCATTGAATTTCTTCTTGAACACCCATTTATAGCCAATAGATTTTCTCCCTTTAGGCAAAGGTACAAGGTCCCAAGTTTTGTTTTTCTCCAATGAAGCCATCTCATCATCCATAGCCTCAATCCAAGAACCTGCATCTTCCATGCCCAAAGCCTCTTTCACAGATCTAGGCTCATTAGTGTTAGTAATCAAAGCAAAGGCACAATTGGAATCTAACATAGAATAACCAAACCTTTTTGGTTTCTTTCTTTCTCTCATGGATCTCCTCAAGGGCTGAGGTTGAGGTTGTTCTTCCTCTTCTTCCAAACTATTAGAGCTGCTAGAGCTCTCCTCATCATTAGACCCAACATGGTCTCTCTGTTCAGTCTTCTCAGGGGTAGGAGGCAATTGAACAACATCTTTTTCCTTTTCTTTTTCATTTGGTTGTAGCACAATAGGAGAAGATGTTAGCTCTCTGAAAATAACATTTCTACTATACAACACCTTACTAGTCACAGGATCCCAAAGCTTGTATCCTTTCACACCAGCACTGTATCCGATGAAAATACATTTAACAACTTTGTTTTCCAACTTAGATCTTTTCTCCTTTGGAACATGTGCATAAGCTTCACAACCAAAAACATGAAGATGTCTAATTGAAGGCTTCTTACCAGACCACACCTCCATGGGTGTCTTACCAACAAGGGCTGATGTAGGAGATCTGTTAACCAGATAGCAAGCAGTGGCCAAAACTTTGGCCTAAAACCTTTGTTCTAAACCAGCTCCACTAAGCATACTCCTAGCCTTCTCCATCAGTGTCCTGTTCATTCTCTCTGCAACTCCATTTTGCTGTGGGGTATAAGGAGTTGTCTTATGCCTCTCGATACCTTGTTCTTTATAGAACTGTTCAAACTTTGCTGAGCAAAACTCACCACCATTGTCAGTTCTCACACACTTAATCTTCTTACTAGTCTGATTCTCTACAAGAGCTTTAAATTCCTTGAACCAACTAAAGACTTGTGTCTTAATTTTAAGGAAATAAATCCACATCCTTCTACTGTAATCATCTATGAAAGATACAAAAAAAATAGACTTGGAGATTGAAGGAACTTTTACAGGACCAAATACATCAGAATGAATAAGATCCAAAACATCAAAAGATTTGTGAGAACTAGAGTAAAACTAAACACAATTTTGTTTACCATAGACACAGTGTTCATAGAAGTCAAACTCGAGATTGCAATCATTTAACCCCTCAATGAGATTTTTATTTTTCAGGGTTCAGAGACCCTTTTCACCAATGTGGCCAAATCTCATATGCCACAACATTGTCTTTTCTGCAGGAAGCTTACCTTCCAAAATGTTTGCACTACCATCGGAACCAATAGCCATAGACTTCTTCACTGCTTGTTCAAATGGTGAGGATGAAGAACTATTACATAGAGGAATACATGCATCTATCTGAAATAAGGTACCTCTCCTAGTACCCCTTGCAAGCACTATCAATCGTCTCATCATCTTGCATCCTTCTTTCGAAAAAACAACTTGCACACCTACATCATTCAACATACTTATAGATAATAGGTTTCATGCCAAACCTGGAATGTGCATAACTCCATTGATTCCCTTTACTCATCCATCAGGAAATTTGATAGTGACCCTTCCGTGTCCAACTATCTTTAGGTGAGAATCATCACCCAAGTACACCTTTCCACCATTGAACTCTTCATATTTTGAGAACTAGTTTCGATGAGAGGTCATGTGAAAAGATGCACCCGAGTCAACCAACCACACATCATCAGATGCATGGGCTGCCAAAGCTGTGATGAATGCATCACCATCTTCTTGAGATCTTTCTGAAGCTGAATCCGAACCTTTCTTCTTCTTCTTCGGCTCTTTGCAGTCTTTACAGAAGTGCCCAGATTTATCACAGTTCCAACATTTTGCCTTGGACTTATTGGAAGTCTTTGACTTCCCACGGGATTTGGATCTACCCTTATTGTCAGACTTATTGTCATTTTTCTTCCCTCTTTTAGTGGATCTCCCACGAATAGCAAGGGCTTCTTTTTTTGAAATGGAAGCCTTTCTCTGCATCTCCTCTGATAGCAGTGAAGACACCACATCATCCATTTTGAAGGTGACTAAAGTGCTTCTGAGAGCCATCACAAGATGGTCCCATGAATCTGGTAAAGAACACAAAAGTGTGTAGCAACGATCCTCCTCCTCTAGCTTGACACTAGTTGATGTCAACTATGCAGCCAGTAGATTAAATGCATTTAAATGATCCGTTAAGGATCCACCTTCCTCCATTCGTAGAGAGTACAAATTCTTCCTCAGGAACAACTTGTTCACCAAAGATTTGGCCTGATACGTGGCTGCAAGTCTTTCCCACAAACTATTTGTGGTTTTCTCATCCAGAACATTCAGAAGGACTGCATCGATTAAACAAAGTCTTATGAGACCCTTAGCTTTACGGTCTTTGATATCCCAATCTACTTGAGCTATAGTTGCTAGTCTTGTAGCACTTGAAGTCACTTCCCATAGGTCATGATCTTCCAACATGTCTTCCATCTTGAGTTTCCACAACTCAAAATTAGTGCCATTAAATTTCTCCACCTCCATTCTTCCATATGATGAACTTGCCATCTCAATCTGCAAATAAGATTCAGAATGCTCTGCAAAAAACTCCCACTCAAACTTGAGATTAGCTCAAAAAACCCTACCCAACAACTAGGATCAAAAGTTGATCAAGCTCTGATACCACTTGTAAGGAAACTCAGGTGTGGAAACAACTTCCTACACTAATCTCTATAGGAGAGTATTGTGCAAATTCTTATAAATCCTTACAATTTCAGATTCGTTAACTACTTTAACAAAGATATTGCAACCACATACCATACATACAGAAAAATAGAGAATGACACAATGATATACCCTGGGGAAAACCTTTCGGTAAAAAACCCTAGCACTCCAAAACCTACACAATGTATTATCTTCAACACAAAGATTACAATACACTTGTAATGCAAGTTCTTTCAGGAGACGAGAGACAAAGCCAACAAGACTTAAATTTTTGTTATATATCTCCCATAGGAGCAACATCATATATATAGACTCCTCTGGACCCAAAAATAGGCACAACCACCAAGACCCATGCACAAAGCCACATGTACATAGTTGTTACATGCAATCCCAAGAATAGGCATCCATCCCTAGAATAGACTATGACAGCTTGTCATAGAATTCACCAAAAATAACAGTCATAAGAGAAGTGTAAGAGAATCTGTCATACCAACCTATTTTTGGCATATTCTCTTACACACACCAACCACTTCTTCTTGGGTGCCCAAATAGGCCCAAGTCATAAGATGCTCTTACACTTGTCATAGCACATTCCTTAAATAGTTCTTACATGTCATAGGAATCTGTCATGACCGTTTCAGTCATGATCTCCTTACGCACAAGATGTGGACACATCAAGTGGAGTGACACATCAACATGCCAACTAGACATGTACACTCACACTTAATTACATTATTTGCAAAAAAATACATTTACAAAACAAATAATAAGAATAGGAATTATCCAAGGTTGAGACACCTTATTCCTAACAGTAAGAACCCCAAAAATAGATATAAAATGATGTTATTACATCCTTAGATCATGCACAATTCATTCCCATGTTTGGATGAATCAACTAAGCATCAAAACAACAAGATTCTTTCAAGAAAACTTGGATTTTTTTATTTATTTCTTCATTCTGTCGGTACAAAATGCATCCTAGATCCATACCATTCTATATTTTCATGTTTCCCAATACTTAAATAGACCCATACTAACCTTTCCAACTGACCCAAAGTGGTTGGAACTTCTAACTATGCAAACTAATCCCATTTTTTGAGTTTCCCTCCAAATCACAATTAGCCGTTATTATTCAAATATTTAAATTCTAAAACTTATTTAAATAAACTCCTAATATCCTATAAGCTTTCCGTTGGTCCTTTTGTGATGTTATCACATCATTAAACTCCTTAAGACCCCTACTTGACTCTACTTGGCATGATATTTCCATATTACATTAATATGGTCCTATGGTCCTTACTAGGACCATTAGGACATTTGCCACTACATTTTATTTTATTTCATTCTATTACATTTCATAGGCACTAATTACCCAAATTACAATTTTGAGAGACCGTATTGGTCATTCTAGTCTTCCAATCCATAAGGTCATCCATGTGACCCTCTGGTAGCCTTCCAGCCTTATGTGCTCCTGCACCATACTCCTCAAGATTGAAAATTGCCAAGTCCTCTTGGAAATGCACGCAAACAAAAAATGTTAGGAAAACAAAAATCTTCATTTTGACTCTTGGTTTGAAGAGATCAATTTTTTTGATCCATTGCACCCTTCCTTGTTGCTTCCTTCCATTACTCCTCTTCATCTTCACTTTAGGCTTTCCATTCCTTGGCAATGTGTACTCTTCTTGCTACTTACTTCATTCATAGGCCTTTTCATGCTCTGAACTCTTACCATTGTTGCAGATACCTAAAAACTGATCCATTGTACTACCAAAAGGTACCCTTCTTTCTTGTCACCAATCTACCATATCTTCATGCTTGGAGAATACACAAACTCTTGGGCCTCATCATGGCCCATTATCGCTACTAACTCTTCTTCATCCTTAGTTTCTTCTTGTGAGACTACTAGTCTTATCAAATCATCCTTATGCCATTTACCTTGGCACACAAACTGATCATGCATCACTAAGGTTGTATCATGAGCCTCACAGTCTACTACATGGGTACCTTTAGACATTGTACCCTCCAAAGGACATGTCACTACCCCAATAAAAAAAAAACCAACACATTCAAGCCCTCAAAGACTTGATTCTTTATTTTCTTCACCAACATCTTCTTCTTCCGCATTTTCTTCATCCGCTTGAACCTCTCCAGCATTAGGTTCTTTTACTTCTTCAACATTTTCCATTACCCCAACATCTTAAACCTTGTCACTATTAGGTTCTTCCTCCTGTAGGAGTTCAATAGGTACCTTCAACCTCATTTTATTTTCCTCTAATTCTCTTTCCATTATTTTCATCTTCTCTTGCATCATCCTTTCTTCTTCTCTTTGTTTCCTCCTTTCTTCATCTCTTTTATTCTCGTCATTCAGGAAATTTTGCAATGCTTGTAGGATCTCCCTCTTTGACCTTGTCAAATCCATCTCTACCTATCAAGGACTCAATTCCTAGATCTTATCACTCTAATACCAATATGTTGTAGAGCCCAATGATCAATCCGTTCAATAAGATCAAGAGGCTCCGCATGCTGTCCAAAAAGCACACTATGTTTCCTAGTTGTTTCACTAGGCCTTCTTGCACCAATAGGGTGAAATCAATTCCCAAGACCCAAGAATCATTCAAAAGGCATCCTTAGGTTTTATCCAACCTATTTCAACTTGTTTCAATAGTCATCATGTTCCCATAATGTCCACTATTATAAAGATCATCCAAATTGCTCCCAAACTAGGCCTCCTCCCTAGTACCCCTCCATTTCCTAATTTTTGGACTTTTGACCCTACCCTTCAAAATAATTACCAAAAATAATTCTGATTTAGATAAGTATTTAAGGGTTACAAAACATATGACAAAATCAGATAGATTTGGAACATCTCCCTAAAAAAATGTTCTTGCCTTTTTCCTTACTAGGCCTAATAGGTCACTTTTAAAAAGGAACCCTATTCTAGAGTCAACACCCAACCTATCTACTTGTCAAAGAGTTTTAATATGGTGCCAATTAGATGAATATGCAACCAATTTGTTTCTACAATCCTCCTATACCCAAAAGCCCCAAATTACTCCTCAAAAACTCCTAAAACTAGGATATTTTTCAATCTCTCGCTTCCCACCACATCCAAACCTCAACCAATGGTCTAAAAACATGTATTCACCATTAAATTTTTCCTTTTTGCATAAATCTATACCCTTGTGAAGGCATATCTTCTGCTGCTACACTTGCGACATCAATTTTGTGCCCTTTACCCACTTTTCCTCATGGTGTACACCCACCAAATCAAATTCTCCTATATCTAAATGATTAGTAACATCATACATACATTACATGGGGTCCATTAAATCATAAAAAATAGATACATTCATTGAATATCCCATTAAACAATTGAAAGGATCAAAATAGAGTTATTTCAATGCTCCAAAATGATCACCTACATCAAATGTTTAAATCTAAAACAAAATAGATTATAAGAACCTCCAAAATAGATATAATATGATTTTATTACATCCATAGATCATCCACAATCCATTTCCATGTTTAAATCAGTCAACTAAACATCAAAACAATAATATTTTTGCAAGAAAACTTGGATTTTATTGATATCTTCAATTTGTCCATATAAAATGCATCCCAAATCCATACTATTATGCACTTTCATCTCTCCCATTGCCTAAAATACCCATACTAATCTTTTAAACTGACCTAAAGTAGTTGGAACTTCAAACTATTCAAACTAATCCCATTTTTTGAGTTTCTCTCCACATCACAATTAGCCATTATTATTCAAATATTTAAAGTTTAAAACTTATTTAAATAAAATCCTAATAACATATAACCTTGGCATTGGTCATTTTGTGACCTTATCACATCATTAAACTCCTTAAGACTCCTACTTGACTCCACTTGGCATGATATTGCCATATTACATTAATTTGGTCCTATGGTCCTTGCCAGGACCATCGGGATATTTGTCACTACATTTTATTTTATTTCATTCCATTACATTTCATAGGAACTAATGGCCCAAATTACAATGTTTAGAGACCTTATAAGGCATTTTAGTCTTCCAATGCTTAAGGTCATCCATGTGACCCCCTGGTAGCCTTCCAAGCCATAGGTACTCCTGCACCAGACTTACAACATGAAGAGAAATTTTTTAAAGAAATTTAATGCACATACGAGTGAAACTTATTCTTTGATTTATTGAGAAAAATGTGTAAGAAAATAGATGAAAATTTATTTAAAATCTCTTGCTACAGAAGAAATGTTACATAGAGTGGAAGTTTAAGTAAAATCACCTCCAATGAGAACTCCAATCTTGTTCGTTCCTCTACAATTCCCAAACATGTACCGAGAAGGATTATAATTTGAATATTCTATCGGATTAAAGCTTTAATCAAACTTCTAAATGCACAAATATGAATCATGACCATTTCTCTACTGGGTTCCCTTATGCTACCATTTCTCTACCTATAAGACCATTTTTTATTCTAGTTTCATTGAGCTTGGGAATGCAAAATTTCACAAAATTTGGAATAAGAAACCCTTTCATCTCCCTAATATAAAAAAGGTTAATGGGGTTTTCAATATCTTCTACACCTCATGCTAGAAACAAATCAACATTTTTTCTTTTGTTTAGTTCAATTTACTGATAATCATCAACATACACTTTCATTTGTTATTGTATCATCTTAAAATGGAAGCACTTCCATGTTAAGAGTATTTAGCCCTCCTAGTAAGTGGTTTGGGGTCATATCAAATGCCTTGAATGGATATTCGACTTGGATGTGGCTTTTCCCCTTGTTCCACCCCATTTTTCCACTTCTTCCTAGCATTTTTTTCCATCCTGAACTGTGAACATGAGATTCTTGACCATAAGGTCAAGGTCGACCTTTTTAGGTCAAGGTTGACCTCAACCTTGACCTAGTCAGGGTCGACCTCGACCTTGACCCTAGGGTTTGGGATCTTCAATGTTAGCTTCTAGTTTCGGGATCTCATCAAAATATTGCACTTTCCCTCTTCGGGGCCACTATTTCTTGGATTAAGCATCGAATTCTCAAATTAATATTTGAGGTGGACCTTTCTTGATATTTTTATAGGATTCCTAATTTATTATTGGAGATTAGCCTTTCTCGAGTTTTGTGCCCAATACTCAAATTAACTTTGGGGTTGGCCTTACCTTGAATTTTTTAACAAGGCTCTTAAATAATTATTTTATTTATTTATTAATGGTGGGCCCCTCCTAGATTTTTGTGTCAAGACTTTAATTTAATTTCCTCTCCATGTGCACCTCTCTAGAGTATTGTGCCATGGGCCCTTAATTATTGTTTTCTACGAGGCCCCTCTTGTGCCCTATATCACTATAAAAGGGAGCCTTCCTCTCTCATTTTCTCCATCAAGTTTTGTGAGAACATCTCTCAATCAAGTTTTGCAATCCATCTCTCAAGCTCTCAAGCAAGAAGATCAAGCATTCAAGCCTTCAAGAATTCAAGCATCCAATTCATCCAGGAGATCCATTAGTAGGCATTGAAGGTTTTAAGCTCTATGGAGCTCTCTTGTTGAAGATTCATTTATTTTCTATTCAAGCCTTTTCCAAGTTCAAGATCCATTCAAGATTGGTGTTGAAGATCTAAAGACAATTGATTGGAGACATCCTATATTTGATTCTACATTCATCCATTCTTGTGGATTCAAGGATTCAAATCCTCCACAAGGGTTTCAACTCAAGCAAGGTGAATTGTTCCATTTACTTTGTTTATTCCAGCAATTTCAATTCAATTTCAAGGTTAATTTGTAAATTGGGGTTTGACTGAGGCAAATCCCCCCCCCAAAAAAACCAAAAACCCTCTTTTTCTTGTAGGTATAGGTGCGGAACTTTGGATCTGAGAGTAGATTTGGATACCCTTTTCGCCGAACTTTCGAGATCTGTGAACAAAGTCAAAGTTGACCTTCATTTTTCTAAGGTCATCCTTGACCTTTTAAAAGGTCAAAGTTGACCTAATCAAATCTGGGAAAAAGATTTTTGGGTTTTGTAGATATCGTAGTTTCAGTTCAGGATCTTGAGAATCAACTATTTTTGAGATCGTTTGACAAGGTTTTTAGCCAATTCTTTTTTGGAGGTAAGTACCTTTATTTCTTAATTTAAATATTAGTCATCTACATTTACTTTCTATATCAATACAATTTCATGTAAGTGTAAAATATTGGTCTTGGGGTCTCTTTTATGTGCAAGGCATTTCCCTAGGACCCCATACACTATTTTATCCTTTTACAGTTATTCAATTTAAAAGAATCATGATGACTATTCTGATAAACCCTATCACCCGTCCTTTGTTTTCAAAATTTCCTTCTCTTTCAAATGATTTATATATTTATTAGCTTGGATTTCTAGAATTACATTCTTCTAAGCTTGCAAACCATCTTCACTCATCCTAACATTTTCGATTGGAGTAAAAATCTCCTTCCCACAAATTGGATATCATTGCCTACTTCATCATCTCCTCCCAATTGGTAGTGTGACTTATTTGTTGAAATCCATCAATTTATTTGAGGCAATTCACATTTTTTATTAGTATATTTGTGAATAATTTTAGAAATAAATTGATTTATGTGAAATGACTTTGAACTTTTTCATTCACTTATGTTAATATTTAAATATTAACATTTATTTTGTATATGTTTAAAATGTATATTTGAACAAATTAAGTGTGAAACATACTAATTATATGTGAAATGTGTTTAAACTATGATATTCACTTTATTCTCTTTTGTGGGAAATGTGTATTAACTTTGATAATAATCATTTTAGTGCATTGGTAATTTTACATATGCATATATTTGAACTTTCACATTCACTCTTGTGAAGAGTGTAACTTAACTTTGACAATAACTTATACTGTATGTTTAAACTATAGTGTCAAGTGTGCTTGAACTTTGGGATTTATTTTGTGCGTATTTGTACTTTGACTTTATTGAGCTTAGTATCTTTATGTGTCTTAGAATAATTTTTTGTGAAACATGTTTATATTTGGTATATTTGGATAAAATCCATGTATGTTTGAATAAATTTGCATGTCTATTTAATATGTGGTTAAACTATGGCATGAGTTTATACTTTTGTGTGAAATATGTTGTAACTTTGAAACTAATTTTATATGACTTTTATTTATATATTTGAAAGCTAATTTTTTATTTACTTTGTGTATTAGTGAACTATCACATAATCACCTTGTATGGTGTATGTTTTAAATTTGACATGTTAGCAAAGTCCATGTGTTTTGTTTCTATGTGGAATTTTGAATAAGTATTTATAAGTGTGAATAAATATTTATAAATATTTATGTGTGAATAAGTGTTTATAAGTATTTATAAATGTTTATAAGTATTTATAAGTGTGAATACATGTTTATAAATATTTATAAATGTGAATAAGTATTTATAAATATTTATAAGTTAAATAAGTGTTTATATTATAATTGTGAATAAGTGTTTATAAATATTTATAAATGTTTATAAGTGTTTATAAGTGTGAATAAGTGTTGTAAATGTTTATAAGTGTAAATAAATGTTTATAAGTATTTATAAGTGTTTATATGTGTATGTACCTATACATCTGTGACCCATCAATTTTGTCAGCGAGATGTGTATGATGGGATTGTCATTTACCCTTCATGATATAATTGCCCATCGAGTTACTTGTAAACGCTTCCATTGGGAAGATTTTTAATTGAACAATATAATCTATTTGAAGGTGGAAGATTGGGAGGGAATATTTTCTGCACATATTTATGATGATGATCTAGACAACAATTGTGTGCTTTACAATGTTTCCATCAGACATGTTGATCATAGTTTCATTGGTAACAATATTCTTAAGCTATAGGTAAAAATATGTTTCTTCCTATCATAGTTGTTATTTGCATCTGTGTCCAATGCCATGGACCTCCTTCAGTCTTGTTCATTGCTGGATATCATTTACACTAATGTTGTGCATCAAAACTTTCTTGGGCTTAACAAGTATAGTAAGGTTGTGAGAAGTTTTGCAATTTCGGGGCTTTTGAGCTTTCTGTGCGACTGTAATCAGGATGGCCATTTTGGGATTGTGTGTACTAATATTGTATTTGGATAATCTTGGTCGTAGGTTTTATGCTATGTGGGCTACTAGTTGATTGAAGAAGAAGCCTTTGTGGTTTTTAGATTTGGTGCCCAATTTGACTATCTTTGTTTTAAAAGCCATTGGATGGTAAGTTTATTTGTTGCTAGTCAGGCATATGCTGATGGAAATGATGCTGACATCAGTTGGCCTATGCTAATTGAGGATGCCTTATCTTTTGTCACACTATCTGCTCTTTATTCCTTCATTAATGGGGTGCATGCACATGCTCTACTTGGGAGTCTGATTTCAGCTGCATTTCATTTTTTGGGCATAGTATTGATGATGAATTCAATATGGATATGTATAGGTTGTTCTAAATATTTCTAAATTATATACTCTTTATAGTGTTGAGCCCTCATACACATTGCTATTGTAATGGTTAGGCTGTGGATCAATTTTTCTCTTATGTACACGAACGAGGTTCTAGAGTTTTCTTGCTAGTTCTTTCTCTAGGGAGCCCCCTGAACTAGTTATTAATATAATAATAAATATAAGTGCATTGTCACTTTTTGCTTTAAAAAAACTATTTATTAGTTTGAAATTTTTTATAAGTATTTATAACTATTAATAAGATAACTTATAAGTGTGAATAAATGTTTATAAATGTGAATAAGTGTTTATAAGTGTGAATAAGTATTTATAAATGTTTATAAGTGTGAATAAGTAGTTATAAATGTTTATAAGTATTAATAAGTGTTTATAAGTGTGAATAAATATTTATAAGTGTGAATAACTGTTTATAAGTGTGAATAAATGTTTATATATGTGAATAAGTGCTTACAAATGTGAATAAATATTTATAAGTGTTAATAAGTGTGAATAAGTGTTTATAAATGTGAATAAGTATTTGTAAATATTTATAAGTATTCATAAATGTTTATAAGTGTCTATAAATATTCATAAGTGTGAATAAGTGTTTTTAAGTGTTAATAAATGTTTATAAGTGTTTATAAATATTTATAAGTGTGAACAAGTGTTTATAAGTGTGAATAAGTTTATATAAGTGTGAACAAATATTTATAAGTGTGAATAAGGGTGAATACATGTTTATATAAGTGTGAATAAGTGTTTATAAGTGTGAATAAGCGTGTATAAGTGTAAATAAATATTTATAATTGTAAATAAGTGTGAATAATTGTTTACAAATGTAATAAGTGTGAATAATTATTTATAAATGTGAATAATTTAAATAAGTATTTATACATGTGAATAAGTGTTTATAAATGTGAATAAGTGTGAATAAGCGTGAATACAAGTTTATAAATATTTTTAATTGTATTTATAATTGTAAATAAATGATTGGAGGTTTTTAGCAAAATGTATGGAAAATTTTGACTTCTCTAAGGCTTGGATTAATCTTATATTCTACTGTATTTATACTCCAAAATTTTCCATTTTGGTAAATGGATCCCCCTTAGGTTTCTTCGAAGGCTCCAATGGAATTAGACAAGGTGATCCCCTATCTCCCTTTTTATTCATCATTATGGCAGAAGCTTTGGGTCATAGTTTAATCAGTCTTTAGGATCAAGAAATTATTAAGGGGATCGAAATCACTTCTTCTATAAAAGCAATTACACATCAACAATTTGCAGATGACATTCTCCTCTTTGTAAAAGGCATTATGCGGGAGGCTATTCAGATCAAAATAGTACTTGATAACTATGCTACAACCTTTGGTCAAGTAGCTAACAAAGACAAATCTGTGATATTTTTCTTTCATACAAAAAAGAAACTTCAACATAAAATAGAAAAATTATTAACCTTCAAAATAGGTTCTCTCTCATGTTCATACTTGGGGATGCCCATAGATACATCTTTGAGAACCACTTTGGCTTGGAAACCTATCAATGAAAGACTAGATAGGAAGATGGATTATTCGAGATGAAAATGGCTATCCTGGGTGGGCAGAATTGTGATGACTAAAGCTACATTGGCTGCAATCCCTATATATCTAATTTTTTGCATTTCTCTTCCCACGGGTCGCTACAAGGACATAGTCAAGTAAATGAGGAAAGGTTTTTGGTAGGGCATAGACACAAATAGAAAATTCACTCTCATATCTTGGGGCAATATTTGTAAACCAGTAAATGCAGGGGGCACTGGTATCAAAAACAATCTGTGGTAGAATCAAGCACTAGGAGGAAAACTTTACTGGAAAATCGTGAAGGATCAAAACCTTAAATGGGTTAGAATTATTAGAGGGAAGTATCTTGGTAATAACATTGAATCAGAGGTCTCTCAAATTAAGGATTTGTCCTAGAGGATCAAGAATTTGGAATTTCATCTCTAATTCAAGAGACATTGTAGATAATAACATTACATGGAACATCAAGGAGGGTAGTAAAGGTCCGTTTTGGGAGGATTCCTGGGGTGGGCATCCTAGCATCAACCAATTGTTGGGCCTGGATAGAATTAGTCAGGTATGTTTGGCTTTTTGGAGTCCCTTTGTTAGAGACTACATTATTCCTACTCCTTTATCCACAACAGATGGTTCTTGGCAGTGGAGAGATTTTTTAGAACTCATTCTTGACCCATTGGAACTACTTCGATTGAGGATGCTTCTTAAAGATAGATTCTTTTTATTCAAATAGGGACAGGATGAAATCATTTGGAATGGGGCTAAATCAAGATCCTATAATGTTAAGGATGGTTATAAGATCTTGTCAGGGCTTGTCCAAACAAGGATAGATGAACTTCAAATACAACTATGCTGGAGCAAAGTATGTCTTCCCAAGGCAGGTTTATTCACATGGGTAGCTTCTCAAGGTAGGATTTTAATTGCAGACTAATTTCTAAAGATGGGTTATTACGGACCCTCCAGATGTTCTTTATGCCACAATAGTGAAGAGGAAATTAATCATATATTGTTAACATGTCTATTTTCTAATGAATGCTGAAACTGGCTATGCACAAAATTAGGTTGGTTCTCAGCCTGCCTATGAGACATTCTATCTCTCTTCAAATCTTGGCCCATGCTTTATGGAAATATTTTATGTGGCAATTTATGGATTATCTCCTCATCCATTTTGATCTGGGAAATTTGGAAGAAAAGAAACATAAGACTTTTTCAGGGTAAATCTATGGAAATTGCCTCTGTTTTCAACAAAATTGAAGTAGTTATAGTAGAGGTTATGAATTCTTACATTCAAGCTCAATCAGCTCAACATAAGTTCTATACTAGTTTGGATGACAAGATGATCAAAATTTGGTTTGGTCTTAAAACCTCAATCACTCTAGGCAGAGGATGTAAATCAAATACAATTTTCAGAGCTACTTGTGTGTTGTTGTCCCCATCTTTAGGTTGGTTTAAACTCAATTTTGATGGGGCTTCTAAAGGAAACCCAGGCCCATACAGGGCATGCTATATAATACACTCTTTGAATGGTAGGGTTTTAGCAAAATTGGCTAAACCTTTGGAAATAGACACCAATAATATGGCAGAATTCAAAGATTTATTGTTTGGTCTTTCTCTTGCACACGATCTTGGCTTGGGAAAAATGGAGATTGAAGGTGATTCCATGATCACAGTAAATTCTATGAAATCAGGGTCTACTCCAAGCTAGTGTCTACAAGCTACATTGGAAGTTATTTTAAATTTGATAAGGAAATTTGAATCCATAATGGTCAACCATATATTTCATGAAGGAAACATCAAGGCAGACAAGTTGGCCAACATTGCAGCCGTGGAGTATTTTTGAAGACCATTTTAGGGGAGGTACAACCAAATCATCCATGTTTCCGGCTTACTCCATGAGAGATTGATGACAAATGTCATAAAGATTTAAACTGGGTATTCCAGTATAGATAAGATGAGAAACTAGATGGGCTTGAGTGTCAAGATTCTTAGGATGTTGTTGAGTTAGAGGAGGATGAGGAGGAAGAGGATGCTAATGGAGCAGTGGATGTGGAAGAGGAAGAAGAGTATGTTGACGAAGTTGAGGAAGAGGACGAAGCTGAACAAAGGGCCTCGGTAGAAGAATTTTCTAATTAAGAGAACTTCACTGGATCTCAAAACAAGGAAGAGGACACTCATGGCTCCTCCACCAGTTCAGAGAATGACACTTCCTCTACCTCTGATAAAAAATGGTGCTAAGTTCCTAAATATGCCCCTTTTGTCCTTATAGTTTAGAGTTTAGTTTTCAGCTCAAGTTGTGCTTGATATACGGGTGTTCATGGAGGTTCTGAGCAATGTTGTTCAGTCTTTTGGTTGCCTCTAACACTTTATTTGCAGACTCTACTACTTTTAACATGTTATCTTTGAAAACTTAATATTTTTAATAGATCCTTCGGCTTCAGCTCCTTATTGATAAAAATAAAATAAAAATAAAATGTGAATAAGTATTTATATGTGTGAATAAGTTTTTATAAATGTGAAAAATGTTTATAAGTGTTTATAAGTATAAATAAGTGTTTATAAATGTGAATAACTATTTATAAGTGTATATAAGTGTTTATAAGTGTGAATAAGTGTTTTTAAAGGTGAATAAATATTTGTAAGTGTTTATAAAGATTTATAAGTATTTATAAGTGTGAATAAGTGTTTATAAATGCGAACAAATGTTTATAAGTGTTTATAAATGATTATAAGGGTGTATAAGTATTTAATAATGTGAATAAGAATTTATAAATATTTATAAATTTGAATAAGTATTTAGAAGTGTGAATAAATGTTTATAAGTGTGAAAAATATTTATAAGTGTTTATAAGTATTTATAAATGTGAATAAGTGTTTATAAGTATTTATAAGTGTGAATAAGTGTGAATAATTGTGAATAATTGTTTATAATTGTGAATAAATATTTATAAGTATTTATAAATGTGAATAAGTGTCTATAAGTATTTATGAATGTGAATAAATATTTATAAGTGTTAATAAGTGTTTATAAGTTTTAACAAGTGTTTATAAGTGTGAAGAGATGTTTATAAGTGTTTATAAATGTGAAGAAGTGTTTATAAGTGTGAATAAATATTGATAAGTTTTAATAAGTGTTTGTAAGAGTGAATAAATATTTAAAAATGCTAATAAGTGTTTATAAGTGTAAATAAGTGTAATTAAGTGTGAATAAATATTTATAAGTATTTATAAATGTGAATAAGTGTGATTAAGTGTTTATAAATGTGAATAAGTGTTTATAAGTATGAACAAATATTTATACGTGTTTAAAAGTGTTTAAAGGTGAAAATAAGCATTTATAAGCTTGAATAAAACTTTATAACTGTTTAAAAGTATTTATAAATGTGAATAAGTGTTTATAAGTATTTATAAGTGTGAATAAGTGTTTATAAGTGGGAATAATTATTTATAAATGTTTATAAGTGTGAATAATTGTTTATAAATATAAATATGTATGAATAAGTGTTTATGAATATGAATAAATGTTCATATGTGCTTATAAGTTTGAATAAGTGTGCATAAGTGTGAATAAATGATTATAAGTATTTATAAGTGTGAATTAATATTTATAAGTATTTTTAAGTCTTTATAAATGTGAATAAGTATTTATATGTGTGAACAAATATTTATAAGTTTTTATAAGTATGAATATAAGTTTATTAGTGTGAATAAGTGTTTATAAGTCTGATTAAATGTTTATAAATATTTATAAGTGTTTATAAATATAAATAAGTGTTTATAAATTTGAATATAAATATTTATAAGTGTTTATAAGTATTTATAAATGTGAATAAGTATTTATAAATATTTATAAATGTGAATAAGTGTTTATAAGTGTGAATAAGTATTTATAAGTGTGAATAAGTGTTTATAAGTGTAAATAAGTGTTTAGAAATAATATAAGTGTTATATTTATAGGTGTTTATAAGTATGAATATGTGTTTATAAGTGTTTAAATATATAAATAAGTGTATATAAGTGTGAATAAATATTTATAAATATGTGTAAGTATTAATAAGTGTTTATAAATGTGAATAATTGTTTATAATTGTTTATAAGTGTGAATAAGTGTAAATATGTGTGAATAAGTGTATAAATGTGAATAAGTTTTTATATATATTTATAAATATTTTATAAGTGAATAAATATTTATAAGTGTGAATAAGTGTTTATAAGCATGAATTAGTATTTTTAAGTATTTATAAATGTCAATAAATATTTATATATGTGAATAATGTTTATAAGTCTAAATACATGTTTATAAATATTTGTAAGTGTGAATAAGTAATTAGAAATATGAATTAGTGTTTGTAAGTGTTTTCTAGTGTTTATAAATGTGAATAAGTGTTTATATAAATTGTGATTAAATGTTTATAAATTTTTATAAGTGTTTATAAATATGCATAAGTGTTTATAAGTGTGAATAAATATTTATAAATGTTTTGAAAATTAAGAAAAAATAGGTTTTACAGGGACCTGAAACCCGAATAGTAAAAGATACAGATAAATAGTTAAAGCAATTGGATAGAACAACAAAAACAACTAAGGGGGACACAAAACAACCCTAACATCCAACACTAAAATAGAGTAGGAAACAAAATTAACAAAAACATCACAATAAAATAGGGTCTACCAGCCTCTCAATTTCTGAATGAAATCTTCCATCTTCTTCATCAGCTTTGTCATATGCTTCAGGTTCTGCCTGAGAACTTCAATCTCCTTGCTGGCCAAAATATCCTAGCTCTTCTTTGCTCTGGTTCTGGATTTTTTTTTCTTGTTTATAAGTATGCATAACTATTTATAAGTATGAATAAATATTTATAAGTATAAATAAGTGTTTATGGGTATGTGAAGGATCATGGTATGCCAAAAAGTGGCAATGTGAAAAGAGGTCCTGATTTATAAACTCTTTGAAAAACAACTACAACTTTCAAACAATATAAATTTTTTTAAATCTGAAATATAAATAACATTCTATACTTCACCTAATACAATAATAATTTAAATGATTCTTTCAATTTGATGAAGTTTAGACTAAGTTAAGGTGGTCAAACATGAGAGTTTTTATATTCAACAAAATTTGTAGTATAAAATTCATAATTAATTATTTACTTGGAAAAAAATACAAAAAAATATACATCACATCCGGACATGAGTCTTCTACTTTTATATAGAAATTTATAAAAAAATATTATCATTTGATTTTGTTTAATGTGGTCAAACATACACCTACTTGTTATATTTCTAGTCCTGATTGATAGACTTACTGAAAAATAGCTATAACTTTCAAATTGTATAACATTTTTAAAATCCAAAATATGTGTCACATTCTATAATTTTCCTACTACAAGAAAAATAAAAAAAGTTTTCAATTTGATAAAGTTTAGACTAAGTTAATGTGGTCAGACATGAGAGTTTTTGTATTCTGGAAAAGTTGTAGAAGAAAATTCATAATTAATTATTTACTTGGAAAAAAATTATAAAAAAATATGTGTCACATCCGGACATGAGTCTACTACTTATATCTAGAATCTTGTAAAAAGGCCTATTATCTTAGAAACTAAATTCAATTTTCTATAGATTCTCTTCTTACATATTTTTGATATAATATTTATAACTTGTTCAAATTTTTATGTCAACTTACCTAAACCTGATTTTTTGAATTTTCATTGCCACTCAAGGGCCTGGTTTGGCATACCATGATCTTGCACATACCCTTATAAGTATTTATAAATGCACGAATAAATGTTTATAAGTGTGAGTAAGTATTTATAAGTGTTTAAAAATGTTTATAGTTATTTATAAATACTTATAAGTGTGAATAAATGTTTATAAGTATTTATCAATTTGAATAAGTGTTTGTAAATGTGAATAAATATTTATAATTATTTATAAATACTTATAAATGTGAATAAGTATTTATAAGAATTTATAAGTATGCATAAATGTTTATAAGTATGAATACATATTTATAAGTGTTAATATATGTCTGTAAGTGTTTATAAATATGAATAAATTTGTAAATATGTTTTTATTAAAGTGAATAAATATTTATAAGTGTGAATAAGTGTTTATAACTTTTAATAAGTGTTTTTAATTGTTTATAAATGTGAATAAGTATTTATATGTGTGAATAAATATTTATAAGTGTTTATAAATGTGAATAAGTGTTTATAAGTGTGAATAAGTGTTTATAAATATTTAGAAGTATTTTTAAAAGTGAATGTGTTGATAACTGTGAATAAATATTTATAAGTTTTTACAAATGTGAATAACTATTTATAAATGGGAATACATATTTATAAGTGTTTATTAATATTTATAAATGTGAATACATGTTTATAAGTATTTATAAGTGTGAATGAGTGTTTATAATCGTGAATAATTGTGTATAAGTGTTTATAAGTGTGAATAACTATTTATAATTATGAATACATATTTATAAGTGTGATTAAGTATTTATAAGATTTTATAAGTGTTTTAAAAAGTTTATAGTTATTTATAAATGTTTATACATGTGAATGAATATTTATAACTATGAATAAATATTTATAAGTATTTATAAATGTGAATAAGTGTTTATAAATATGAATAAATATTCATAATTGTTTATAAGTACTTATAAATTTGAATAAGTATTTATAAGTATTTATATAGGTGAATTAATGTTTGTAAGTGTGAATACATGTTTATAAATATTTATAAGTGTGAATAAATATTTATAAATGTGAATTAGTGTTTTCAAGTGTTTATAAATGTGAACAAGTGTTTATATGTATGATTAAATGTTAATAAATGTTTATAAGTGTGAATAAATATGTGTGTGAAAAAATATTTATAAGTTTTTATAAATGTGAATAAGTGTTTATAATTGTGAATAACTATTTGTAAGTGTTTATAAGTGTGATTATTTGTTTATAAGTGTGAATAATTGTTTATAAGCGTGAATAATTATTTATAACTATGAATAAGTACGCATAATTATTTAAAAGTGCAAATAACTGTGAATAAGTGTTCATAAATATTTATAAGTGTAAATCAGTGTTTATAAGTATTTATAAATGTGAATAAATATTTATAAATATGAATAATTATTTATGTGTGAATATATATTTATGTGTTTATAAATCTGAAAAAGAGTTTATTAGTGTGAATACATGTGGATAAGTGTTTATAAGTGTGAACAAGTTTTTATAAGTGTGAATAAGTATTCATAGATGTTTATAAGCATTTATGAGTATTTATAAATATAAATAAATGTTTATAAGTATTTATAAATGTAAATAAATATTTATAACTGTAAATAAATGTTTATAAGTTTTTATAAATGTGAATAAGTGTTTACAAACGTGAATAAATATATATGTGTTTATAAGTGTAAATATGTGTGAATAAGTGTTTATAAACGTGAATAAGTTTTTATATGTGTTTATAAATGTGAATAAGTATTTATAAGTGTTTATATATATTTTTAAATATTTTTAAATGTTTATATGTGTGAATAAATGTTTATACATGTGAATATATGTTTATAAATATGAATAAGTATTTATAAGTGTGAATAAGTGTTTATAAATGTTTATAAGTGTTTATAAATGTGAATAAGTGTTTATAAATGTGAATAAGTGTTTATAGGCATGAATAAATGTTTATAAGTGTTTATCAATATTTATAAGTCTTTATAATTGTGAATAAATATTTATAAGTATTTGTAAATGTTTATAAATATTTTTAAATGTGAATAAATATTTATACGTGTGAATAAATGTTTATAAATGTGAATAAGTGTTTATAAATGTGAATAGATATTTATTAGTGTTTATTACTATTTGTAAATGTGAATAAGTGATTATAAATATTTTTAAGTGTGAATAAGTGTTTATAAGTGTAAATATGTGTGAATAAATGAATGTGAAGAAATTTTTTTTTTTTTTTAAAAAGTAAAAGTGGTGTAACCACCATATTTTATTAATCTGGTTCAATAACTCCCCTGTGGAAGAACCAGTAAGAAACCCCGAGATCATAGTTATATACATGCATATATCCGAGGATATATAGATACATAAATATTACATATTTCGAGCAATACAACGAAGACACCAAAGACATTGACTGGGATAAGTCCATCACGTTGCAAATGCTCCACGAATGAGAGTCCAGTATGTTGAAGGACATGGATGCCAGCAGGGCAGTTTTTAATCTTCCCTATCCACCGCACTTCTTTCTACCGCAGGCTTTCTCAATGCCTTATCGCATGATCGCAAGGCTTCTCTCTCCTCTCTTGCGATCATGCGACCACACTCCTTTCTACCTCTCTGCATTAACTACCCTAGCTTCCATCCATCTTCTGTACCTACCTCCTGTTGTGCCTTGTGCCTTGTTGCATGATCGCATGGCTTCATTCCCACCCATGCGATCATGCGACCTCTCTACTTGCCTAGCTCTTTTTGAACCGCAACCACCGATTTAAATGCGACTGCCTAAAGCTTGCCTAGTTTTATTTTCTATATGCGAACTTGCGATAATTTTGTGTGGGGCCCTCTCCTTTCACCTTTTCACATGATCACATAACCCTTATTTGGTTTATGCGATCATGCGACAACCTCAAATATTATGCACTGCCTAAAGTTTTTGGCCAGGCTCTTTTTCCTTATGCGATAACTTTTGCTAATGTTCCAAAGTGCGTGGGTCCCCTCTATTGCTCTTGTTGCATGATCGCATGAGCATTATTTTCTTCATGTGATCATGCGACCAGCCCATTTTTCATCCACCAACTACTATATTAAATGTAGTACATTTTATATTCCTTTTTCTTTGATGTTTCTCTCATTCGGATGTAATCCAGGGCATTTTGAGAACGTTCTACAGGAAGAATATTTTGTAAACAAAAGGAATGTTTTGAAGTTCAATCATATACAGAAATATAGATGATATTCTGGGCATAGGCAGCTCTGGGCACAGTCTGTAAATCAAAAAATTTGGCATTAATATATGCTCTGTTTACTCTGTTCTGTTATCCAGCATTGTAATGTGTGTATCTTCCTCCATCAAATTGCTCTCTTCCCCAACAATCAGTTGAATTGCATCAATTATTGCTTGCGACTGGCATATAAACATTAATGAAATCGAGCCCTCATCGATGTGAGATGGCAGAGCCTCTTCCAAAAGTTCCAATCGCATCCTAACTCTAAAATTTTTGGGCATGACTTCATGGTTATAGAAGGCACACTATCTACATAAAATCACCTGACTAACTCGCAAATCCATTGGCTCCCAGCTTGTAACTCGACAATGAGTGATGTATATGATCAAAAGCCCACATATTTGTAGCTGTAATAAATTGCCAAGTACATCCAAAATAAAATCAAGATATCCCAAGTGTGGGCGAAATTATGCATAAGTTTCAATGTCATTTTTGGAACTTGGGATTCTACCAATAGTACACTGATTAAACTTTCACAACCACAAACACATGTGTGCTAATGAACTTGTAGATGGGGAATAGATATGCATCTGTTAAAGAACAAACTTCACATCCAGACATTTGAGGCATCAACTACACATGACACTATTTCTCGACTATAGATTTCCTTCAACTTGGCATCGTGATTAATAATTGAATCATCATTAATAGCCACCAGTTCATACCCATCACAACCTTTGTTTGCCAGATGGTCTGCTATTCTATTACCCTCTCTAAGCGTGTGAGAGATCTGAACTTCTTGAAATGAATCCAGTAACAACCAAATCTGTTGAAGGATGTATGATAGTTTCCAGTTATGGGATATTCTGCTTATACATGTAGATATAATCACTATTGAATCTCCCTCTATTTGAATCTGTCGGAAGCCTCAATTTTTTGCTAATATTAGACCTTCTAATAATGCCTTGGCCTCAGCCATATTGTTTGTGCCATCAGGAAGCGTGCAACATTTTATTGCTAGTAATATTCCTTGAAAATTCTAGATACAAATTCCCACCCCTGATTTACTTGGATTCCCTCTTGAAGAGCCATTGAAGTTAATCTTGCTAAACCCTTTGGATGGCGGCATCCACTTAATCCCTTCTCTGTCCAGCATTTTGTTTGGTTTTGGTTGATAACACCAACCAAAGGGAGCATGTATTTGTTTCCACTCTCGCAATATAAACGAGTCCCATGATGTCATAATTAGATTATCTTTAAGCTTATTATGACTAGCATTAACTAGTTCTGATATCGATCTTTCTATTTGAGTTGTGAGCACTTGGATTGTCAAAAATTGTCTGTGAAAGATTCTTTTATTTCTCTCCCACCAAATTGCCCAGACCACTATTGCTGGAGTGCACTTCCAAATTGCTGAAAAAAGGGAGGATGAATATAGTTGTGGCCATGAGTCAAACAGGTCCCTTAGCTTGCATGGAAGAGGAATTGGATATTGTAACTTTCTAAGGATAAAATGCCAGCATTCTTGAGCAAATTCACATTTTAAGAATAGGTGGTCTGTGTCTTCTTGATGATTATCACAATGCAGACAATTAAAAGGCTAAGCTATATTAAGTCTCTAAAGCCGCTCACTTGTTAATGCCCTATTATTCAAAGCTAGCCAAGAAAAGCATCCTGCTTTTGGTAATGTTAGATTATTCTAGCAGAAGGAATAAGCACAGGATGGTTGCTTGGTTGTGTCTCTCTGCTGAATAAGTTTATAACCATCCTTAATATTAAAATTCCTATCTGCCCCCAGTGCCCAAATCAAATTATCCTCCAAGTTTGATAAGTAGATCAGTCTTTGAGACAAGATTTTCTGAAATAGTTGAATCTGTTGTGGTGAGAGAGGTAGCTCTTGGGGGTCTTTCCAAATTACTTTCCTTAAGTGCAGGCATAAAGAAGATACATATCCAATTAAGTGAATACCCCAAACATTTTCTTCTATAGAGATAATATCCTCCATTCCAATGTCATTTTTACTAATCAAAGATGGTGCCCCACTCCATGAGTCACGCCAAAACTTGACTGATTGACCATTATTGACTTCCCATGTAATATACTTGCATATTAAATCTCTGGAAGAGATCATGAAGTCCCAAATGGCTGACCCTTTAGGGGGGTCAGATACCGATATAATTCTAGCCAGGTTAGAATCATCTAAGTACTTGGCTTGCATAATTTGGCACCAAATATTATGTGGCTTAGAATACATTTGCCATACTAATTTGCCCCCAAATGCTATGTTCTACTTTTGTAGATCATGACTCCCTACCCCACCCAGCTGCTTAACTTGTGCCAATTTCTCTATCGAGACTAAAGGGATTTTATTTACTCCATTAATGTTCCCAGTCCATAGAAAATCTCTAATCAGTTTCTGAATTTTTTGAATGACCGACATAGGAGCCTTGAGGACTGATAAGTAATAATTGGGGATTGCTGAGAGAACTGTTTTGATTAAAAGTATTCTACCTGAGAGAGACAGCCACCTTGCTTTCCATGCAACCACCTTGGATTTAATCCTTTCGATGATTGGTGTCCAGTAACTGATTTTATTTGCCCCCGTGAAAAATGGGATACCAAGGTAGACTAATGGAAGGGAATCCACTGAAAATCCAAGAAGGTTAACAATTTTATTGGATACAATTTGATTTGTATTAAATAGATATATCTTGGATTTGAGAGGATTAACTCTCTGATTTGATGCTATAGTATATAGGTCCAAGGTTTCTTTGATTTGCCTAGCTTCCCTGATGTTTGATGTACCAAATAATAATGTATCATCAGTGAAAAGTGAGTGAGTCACTGAAACATTTGTTTGACCAATTTGCACACCCAGCCACTTGCCTAACGCTTTCTTTCGAAGTATGAACCTACTAAATGTCTCTACCATTAAAATGAATAAGACTGGTGATAAAGGATCCCCCTACCTAACTCCTTGTGTAGATGAAAAATAACCTACCGGAACACCATTTATCAAAACTGAAAAAGATACACCCGAAACACAAGCTTTTACCCATTTACACCAACTTCTTGAAAATCCAAATTTTTGTAGGACCTTAATGAGGAAATCCCAACTAACTCTGTCATATGCTTTCATCATGTCCAGTTTAATAATGAAATGTGCTGATTTACTATTATGGATAGAATGAAGAACTTCATGAGCCACTAGAGCTCCTTCCATTGTCTCTCTACCTGGAATGAAGCCCCCTTGTGGATGTGAGACAATCTTAGTGATAAGGTACTGCATCCTTAAATAAATAGCCTTTGTGATGATTTTATAGATAGTATTGCATAAGGATATTAGTTGGAAGTCTACAAATGTCTTTGGATTTTGCACTTTTGGAATAATGGCTATATTAGTGGTGTTGAAGTTTTTCAACATGGTCTTGCTGGTCCTTGATTCTTCTATAACATCCAATAATTCCCATCTAATCCAGTCCCAGCATACTTGAAAGAATAGAGCAGTAAAGCCATCTGGGCCTGGGGCTTTTTCCGGAGGCAAGGAAAAGATCACTTTTTTTAATTCCTGAATGGTAAATGGAGCCATAAGTTTTAAATTTTCCACTGTTGAGATCATGTTGGGGATTGCCTCTAGCAATTCCTCCATTGGAGGTGGTACTGGACAAGCAATGGTAGGAGGGGCTAACAAATTTTGAAAAAATCTGACCCCTTCATCTTGTATGCTTTGAGGTTCTGACAATAAGATGCCATTGTCAGATTTGGTTATAGAGAGAATATGATTGCTCGCTGTTTTTAGTTTAGCTAACGCATGAAAGTATTTTGTATTTCTATCCCCCTCTTTTAGCCAAAGTTCTCTTGACTTCTGCCTCCAATATTCCTCTTCTCTGCTGCATATTTCCTCCCACTCCTGTACTAGACTTTTCTGAGTAGCGAAGGAGTCATTATTCATCCCTTTATTTATAATAGTGTTATATATGTCCTCTAATTTGGCCTTGACTATTTCTTTCTCTTTAAAAATATTCTTAAATATCATCTCATTCCATTTCTTGATCCATTGTTTGGTGAGCTTCATCTTGTGTGCAAACTGGAACTTTTTAGTTCCATCTGTCGCGGGCACTGAATTCCAACAATGCTTAAGTGAATTCAAAAAACTTGGGTGGTGTAACCACATTCTTTCAAACTTGAATGATGGTCTATGTTGGAAATATTGTTGTGTTACTGTCATGTACAAATGCAGACAAATTGGGAAATGATTTGAACCTGGTTGTGGTAGAATTTCTGAGTGAAATGTAACATTGACTAATTTCTAGCATTGGGAGAGGAGAAATTTGTCTAATTTGATCGCTATTTGAGAGAAGTCTACCCTTTTGTTGGTCCATGTAAATGACCCCATTTGATGGCACAACATCCATTAGGCCATTATCTTCAACAAAATTTGCAAAGTCCTGAATTGTCCTCGTTGGTGGACAAAGTCCACCCATTTTTTCTGACAGTTTTAGAATGGCATTAAAATCCACCCCCAATATGATATGCATGTCTGATTGAAGTTGTAAAAACTAAGTAATCTCTGACCATAATCTCAATTTGTCTTGGGTTGATGTGGGCCCGTAAACATTAAACAATAATATTTTAGTATCAAAACATTCCAATTTGATGGCTTGCCAATTATCTTTCTTCTCAATAATTTGGACTTGAAAAAGATTAGTATCCTAGAGGATAGCTAGCCCACCCGATGCACCTATTGCTAGACTATGAACAACATTCCATTTTGTCCATTTCCCAATAGTTTTGTTAAAAACCTCATCTGACATCTTTGTTTCTTGAAGTAGTATAATATCCACTTTAATAGAATCAATTTCTAGCTTGATTCTATTTCTTTTGTCAGAGGCATTGAGTCCTCTGACATCCCAAGATGCTATCTTCATTGCTAACAAGGAGAACCTTTTGTTCTCCTCGTCAATCTTTTGGAAGGTGTGAACTTCCCATCCAGTGTTGATTGAATTCTAGCTTCAATTTCTTCTTTGACTATAGTACTTTTGGGCTTTCTACCTCTTTTTTTTGGTGAAGCCTTGGCTTGTGCTTGATGTAATGGTGATAGCTCAATTGATAGTGACATATTAGGGTCAAAATCCATAGGACCTACTCCTACAACACAAATGGTATTGTTTGGGCCATCACATATTTCCTGATTAGTCCGATCAATAGCCAAATTTGGATCATCATGCAATTCTTGGTCATATCCTGCTAGGTTTTCCTCTGATGTAGGAAATGTGTTATTCTATATCCATTCTACAATGCAGGAGTGAACAGTCTCCTCTAATTCAAATGGAGGTACCAAAATACTAGCTTCATTCCTGTAGTCTTTATTATGGTTGACGGATATAGCTTCTCTCTACCCATTAACTGTCCCCTTAGATTGACTGGTAGAATCTGAAGAAGAAGAGCCTTTAGAATCCATACTGAGCTCATTTACCACTCGAGCCTTATTGTTGTCACTTTGCTGGTGCATGTTTAGAATCTGATGCTCTTCAATCGGTTGCATATTCTCTTCTACTGGAATAGTGGTAAAACCATCACTCAAGCATTTATGTTGATCTTGTTTGTTGTACACACCTTCATACTAAAGGATCCCCTCTTCTTCTGCTATTTCATATATTATTTTGGTAGCTAGGTCTGTCAATAACTCTTCTAAAATTTTCCTAGCTCGCAGATTTACCAACACCTCTTTATCAAACACATCATTTGTATTTGGATTTGTAGCAGGAGAATCTGAAAATATTAAGTGTTGTACTATGTCATCCTAACTGAAACTTGAGTCTTTTGATTTACTCCAATATAATAAGGTAGGCTGCTTGGAGGCACTCAAGAACACCATAATGATACTTATAGCCCAATAAAAGTAGATAGAAGCTTCATATGGGTAAATCTTGTGGCAGCACTTCAATAGAGTATGGTGAAGAAGATTTCAATTCTGCTTGCTGAGGGATATGTGATATGGAGCACTAGAAAGGATTTGTACAGAAGTTATCACATACCCTCAATTGGGTTAATGGCTGGGATTGGCAATGAGTTATGAAGTGCCCTAATTGATGCTGATATAACATGATAGTCTCCTCATTTTGAAGATGAATTTTCTGATCCCACTTCCCCCATTTGGATTTTAGGGAAATACATTTTGGCAATTTAGAAGTCCCATCATGAAGGATACACACTCTAACTTCTCAGTGCGACACCTCAAATGGTATTAGGTCATGCTTAGAAAAGATACCAAGCTGATTAGCAATGATTTCTACTATGTCCAGATCTCTGAATTCTAAAGGCAAGTTTGGCAAGGCAATCCAAATGGGGAAAAAAAGTGGAGCTCTATCTTGTAGTTTTAGATTAGGGGTCCATACTATAGTAAAGAGTCCAACTCCTTTGCAGAACCAACTTTTGATCTTGTGTATCCCATCCCTCATAACAGAGTTTTCAAATTTAGCAAGAAAATAACCCAACTCAATATTTAACCAAAAAACATCAATTAACCTTGGCCAATTGTCAAAGGCCCAAATTTTAATATCATCAATACATAAGCCTGTTCTTGAAAATGTACCTATTAATGCTATATTTTGGAGATGATGAATTTGATCTTGAAGCAGATGATCTAGAAAGGATATTGATGTATAATCATGAGTCTTAGTCCCCTGATGAGTTACCTTATGAAGAGTGCTCTGCTTAATCTGCCAAACTTGAATAGGTTGCTTAGGATTGAAAGGGGCTCTATTTGTTGTGACCTGATGAGGTTGCCCAGTATGTTGATTAGATATCTACTTCATAACCCTCAAATCTCCCTATTTGTTAGCGGGCCCCTGATTATACCGTATGGCTACAGGTGATCCCGGTGGCGTGCCTTCACAAATGTCTAGTATTTCTTGCTTGTGGAAGCGCCGATATCTACCCTGAGCTCTTTGTCTTGGCAAGAAGAGATTACCTCCCACCTCATGAATAGAATGTGCATTGTTAAAAGGGGCTTTGAGATGTTGTAATGCCTTATTGAAACCCTCCTTCCTCTGCAACCCAGACTAGGGCTTTACTGGTATGTTAATGAATCTAGGATTCACAAAAAAAGGCTTGGCCGGTTGGACTGTTACTTTTCCACTAAATATTTTCATTATGTCATCAGGATCAAAATGGGTAGCAGTGTTGCCCTTCACCCAATTTTTCTGTGCAAACGAGACCGATTGAAAATGTGGAGGGCGAGAGGGCTGACGGGAAACCTTACCATAGTGTGACAAATCTTGTTGCAGTTGGTACTGATCAAACACCTGCTTCTATGATGGAAGCTACTGCCTGGCCCCATATGTATATTGTTTTCTGCCTAACCCTCCATCGAATCCATTGAACTCTATGCTGGATACTCCCCTCTTCCTCGCATGATCGCAAGGCAAGTTTTTACCTCTTGCGATCATGCGACCTTGATCATGGGAGCGGCTATTTTTTGGATATCGCTGTCTGCCTTCCCCTCCATCGAATCTGATGGACTCTCTGTTGGATACTCCCCTCTTCCCTGCATGATCGCATGATATTATTTTACCGCTTGCGATCATGCAACCGTTTTGAAATTTCATTTCTCTCATCCTCCGATTATGCTAAAGTAATGTGAAGAAATTTTTATAAGTGTTTATAAATGTTAATATGTGTTTATAAGTGTTTATAAATTTTTATAAATATTTATAAATACAAATAAACATTTATAAGTGTGAATATATGTTTATAAATGTGAAGAAGTGTTTATAAACTTGTGAACAAGTGTTTATAAATGTTTATAAGTGTTTATAAATGTGAAAAAATGTTTAAATGTGTGAATAATTTTTTTTAAAAGTGTTTATAAATATTTATAAGTGTTTATAAGTGTGAATATATATGAATAAATATTTATATGTGTTTATAAATGTGAATACATATTAATCAATGTTTATAAGTATTTATAAATGTGAATAAGTGTGAATAAGTGTTTATAAGTGTGAATAAGTGTTTATAAGTGTGAACAAATGTTTACAATTGTGAATAAATATTTATAATTGATTATAAGTGTTTATAAGTGTGAGTTAATATTTATAAGTATTTATAATTTTGAAGAAGTGATTATAAGTGTGAATAAGTGTTAATATGTGTTTAATTGTTTAAGTGTGAATAAGTGTTTATAAATGTGCATAAGTGTTTATAAGTGTGAATACGTATTTATAAGTGTTTATGAGGGTGAATAAGTGTGAATACGTGTTTATAAGTGAATAAATATTTACAAGAGTTTATAAGTGTGAATAAGTGTAAATAAATGTTTATAAGTGTGAATAAGTATTTATAGGTGTTTATAAACTTGAATAAGTGTTTGTATATGTTTATAACTATTTATAAGTGTGATGTAACGCCCCGCCAGGCAACCCAAGAGGACAAGACATAAAACCTCTATAAAATGCAAGTAGTGAATTTATATTTTATTTTATTTATTTATTTTAACTAGAATAATATTCATCATTACACTTCATATTTCTAAAAGAAGAAATAATTTTCTACTACTTGAATGTAAGATTTATACAACTTAAGTCCTCCCGAGTTCCCTAACATCACTACTAAAGCAACATCATATAAACCATTTACATGCATAAGATATTCACGGAATCATGAGCTTAAAAGATCTACATTCATTTTAATGCACCAAGTTAAATGTCCCTAACTTATTTCTTTTATTAAACATAGGTTAATCATCCAACATCATTATTCCTTTTATCAACTCATTCCATAAATTCATATTGATTTCATCTACATCTACTATCCTTTATATCACTTTTCTCTAATAATTTAGGTAAGAGATTAATATTCATTAAGGTAGGCATCATCCTAGGTACTTCATTAACATGAACCAAGTATTAACATTAAAATCAAATTACTATTCTATTGCATTGTTTCATAACCATTCATTGTTAATAATTCCAATCACTAATCTATCATTTCTCAATAATCTCTTTGAATTCTTTCATCAAGAGAGAATACATTATTGTTGTGATACATCATTACATATAATTATATTTAAGATTATTTCCTTTACACATGGACAACATAAGAGGATAGGATAAATAACATAAACACTTTCTTTTAATGCTAGTAACATATCCAATATTCCACATTCTTTTCCCTTTCTTTTACCTAGAACTACCCATTCCCTTATGCATTGCTTTGAATTGAGATTGCATCAATACTACAAGACTCCTTTTAGGAGATTAAAAATTACATGAATACAAATACATAAGTACATCTCAACATATTAAAATATCCAATAAGAAATCTTCAACTGCAGATCTGGAAAGGAATATGTGCTAGGATCATCCAAAGAATCACGATCAATACCTCGATATAAATATTAACCACCCAACCACATGGAACCAATAGGCCCACTCCCCCGAGCTAGGAGATAGAACCAAAGGCCCATACAAGAGGTAACAACTAGGAAATTCCTAAGGTGGTGATAAAATTTCCCCAAAGTCACAACACAAAAGAAAAGACAAGAAGACCACAAGGACTACCAGAGGCATGATCAAATTTAGGAGAGACTCTAAGCTACAAGCTAGGTGAGTGTCATCACATAGCCCTCACCCCTTGGGTTGTCCTAGTACTAGCCACTCTTGGCCCCGGCCCCCAAGTAGGCACATGCGGAACCGAATGCCTCTCGTACAGACAAGGTCATCCAGTCATACCTACACATAGGTACCTTCTCCCACTCCCATCCTTAGTCTTTACTAGCACTAAAGGCATGGGTGAGGCACAATTAATCTTGATTAGTGTGTAATTTCCCATTCCAATAATCTCCCATTCCCAATTCATTTATTTAGGTTATCACTTGATTAAATAACTCATAGTAGGTTATCCTGGTACTAGCCACTTAGGGCCCCGACCCCTCACTATGAGACACTCACCTAGTGTACTTAAGTTCCCTAACATACATATAAAAATCATAAGAGCATAATAGATCCATCATCAAGAATTCATACCAATTCCATAACAACATTTGATTGAGTTTAGGAAAACATATGTTGTCCCTAGTCCACTTGACAACCCTAAACCCAATATGGCATACAGAATGTTCCAAACATATAAGAAGACATCCAAGTGATATTATAAACATATTCAGAGTATACATAGATCCAATTAACCAAAAAAAAACATTCTAATAGCCTCTGGTGACCATACGAAACCTTAAAACTTAATGATGTTCTTAAACTGAATTATTTCAAGCAAGGATTAAATGCAAAGAATAGTCATCATAGAACAGTCATCCATATCTTCCACAAAAAAAATAATAAAGACAATCGCTTTAGTGGAGATTTAGCTAACATAATTATGGACTCTCAATTTGATTTTTAGGAAGATCCAATGGTGGGAAAGAAAGTTATGACTTCTGGTTTAAAACAGAAAATTCTGGTTAGGGTTCAGACCTGCCTTCACTAAAACGGTTGTAATTTTCACAAAACATAATAAAAATTCTCCAAACCAATTGGAAATGAAAGATAAGACTTAGGAGAATATTTTATATCAAATTTAAAATTTTATATAATCATATCAGCCTGTAGCATACGAATACATTTGACAAAAAATTCGGAATCGAGAATGGACAAGCATAGTCTGCCAAAATGTCAAAAATAAGGCATTAATTCGACCCTAAAAATAAAATCAAAGAGATACCCATTTGAGATATATGAATTTTACTTTCATAAAATCAATTTAGTAAAACCCTAGATGCAATTTAAATTATTATAATAATAGATCTCCAAAAATGGGTTGCTAAAAATCCTAGGAAAACACATGTCAATTCTTACAAACAAAAACTCAAAACTTTAAAATAACCATAGAAATTAAAAGTATAGATATAATAAATAATTATAATATATAAATAGATCCATAATCTATCAGAGACATAAAGTAACTAAAATATTCAATCCATACCTCATGTCCTACGAAGGTTGAATCGAAGAAGGAAGGAAACAAAAGAGAAGACAAATCCAAACTTGAGATGCATCCTTCAAACCCTATCCACTTTCAGAAATCTTCATGAAAGAAAGAAATAATTCCACAGAAAAGAATCCCTCTCTCAACTATTGAAATTCTCACAAAAATGTCTCTCTCCCAAAAGCAAAGATAACCAAAAATTCTTAAAGACATATGCTTACAAAATCTCCCTCACATCTCCAAGTTTTCTCTCCAAAATCACCATGAAAATTAAGGCCATCCTCTCCTCAATACTTCAGCCCCAAAATCCCCCCTCTTCAAATGAGAAAGTAGTGCATATAAATAGATTTCCAAAGGTTGAGAGGAAAAGTAACCAACTCCCAACTAACTCTTAACTAAAGGGTATTATAAAATAACTTAATATCATACAACTATATTACTCAAATATACAATAAAAGATTATTTGTATTCATTCATACACATATGTAATATTATCCTAACATATATGCATATGCCATCATTAATTACATCAATATCTATATATATAACCTATCCTCATTATTAATAATTAACAATTGAGAATAATATACCTCGCATTATTTAATATTTAATTATTAATAATATTATACTTTACATTAATCTCAAAATATACACCATCAACAATATCTACAATAATTAACATATAATCACATATAAATTATATATATATAAATACATATATGTGTGCACCCATATATATATTTCCATATATATATATATATATATATATATATATATATTTATATAGATACATGCCAAATACCAAACACTATAATCTATAAGATTGTGAAGTAATAGATCACAATATTATTACCTATTTATAATTGCTATAGGATATAACACTGAGGTAGAATAAAATCACATGCCTCAAAATAAATCTAATCATCCAAAGAGGCCATACAAATCATCTTATGAAACATATCAAGAAAACCATAAGATCAAACAAGGTCAACCAAAGTCAACAAGGAAAGTCAAGCCAAACTCCTGAAACACAACATAGAAAGATTAAATAAGAATCATACCAAGAAGGAGAAATAAATAAAATGAGTAAACAAATCATACAACCAAATGAATTCAAGTGGTCACAAGGCACTAACTACAACCATGCCCAACCGGGTGCGTTGGATCTGGGTTTTTGACCCAAAGGTTGACTGACAAAGAAGGAACTCTAATATTCCCAAATTGGAATAATGACAAAGGAAGACTCATGTAGGGGCCTTAGTACTATCTCCATAACAACAACCATCAAGGATTTGAGGGCATGCTCAGACCTGTGAAGCCAGGTGAAGTCGATGCCCGGTACCTGCAAGCCTGCATCACAAAGAAGAAATACATATGCACGGATATACATATAAAAGAAAACATTGCAGACAGATGACCAGGATCAATACATCATGTGGACCTCAGCTATGTGAGTAACTACGACTTCATCCTGAATCATGAAAACACATCATGTATATATATACACTCAAAGCATGTAGCATCATCATAATGAAGGCTAGAATCTCAAGCATTGTGTTAGTCTCTTATCAATACTAATAATAAATTAACATAATCAAATCATCAAGTGAGATACAAGATTCATCCAAGGTAACCTTAATAGAAGAAAATATAAATAACCACTTATATATATCTATCAAGTACATATCATATAACATCCTAACTATGTTCATAAAGGTCTTGTAGGTACTCAATACATACATGGAGATAAATACATACAAAAATGATACCTTTAGATAGTATGTCTGATATTAGAATCATTGAGTACTAGCTTATGAAATTATTATAAACAACTATAGGAATAGATCAAACAAGTATCATGTACAACTTAAGCTGTAAGAAAACATCGAAGGATCTTAATTCTTTCAAAAACACAAAACTTATATTAGGGTTAGAGGGGTATTACATGTGAGTAAGATTTTATAAGTGTTTATAATTGTTTATAAGTGCTATTAAATATTTAGACATGTTTATAAGTGTGAATAACAATTTTTAAGTGTGAATAATTGTTTATAAGTGTGAATAAGTGTTTATAAGTATGAATAAGTGTTTATAAGTGCAAATAAGTGTTTATAAATATGAATAAATATTTATAAGTGTTTATAAGTGTCAATAAGTATTTATAAACATTTATAATTGTAAATAAGTGTTTATAAATTTGAATAAGTGTTTGTAATTATTTATAAATGTTTATAAGTGTGATTAAATATTTATAAGTATTTATAAATGTTAAGAAGTGTTTATAAATGTGAATAAATATTTATAAGTGTTTATAAGTGAATATAAGTGTGAATAAGTGTTTATAAGTGTTTATAAGTGTTTATAAGTATTTATAAATATTTATTAGTGTTTATAATTGTAAATAAGTATTTATAAGTGTAAATAAGTGTTTATAATTATGAATACATTTTTTTTTTGGCAAAAATGGTAGAGCCATTATAATATATTAATAATTCAATATTGCTTTATGCTACTTTAAGAAGATTAGGGGAAAAGAAGCAGGGAAGAAAACCCCTCCTCCTTTCCATTTGCATTACAAAATGGGTGTCCAAGACATACCCAAAAGGCAAAGATTTATACACACAAAAAATCCCTTAGAAAGCCCATGAGAGGCGCATATCAACCCCAAAGGGAGGAAAATCAGCTAAACAAAAGGATAAATATTTATAAGTGTTTATAAATATTTATAAGTGTGAATAAATATTTATAAGTGTGAATAAATATTTATAAGTGTTTATAAATATTTATAAGTGTGAATAAATATTTATAAGTGTTTATAAATTTTTATAAGTGTGAATAAATGTTTATAAGTGTTAATAAGTGTTAATAATTGTTTACAAGTGTGAATAAGTATTTATAAATGTTTATTAATGTTTATAAGTGTTTGTATGTGTTTATAAGTGTGAATAAATGTTTATAAGTGTGAATATGACTTTATAAATGTTATGAGTTGATGAAGGGTGCTCCCCTTAATACCACAAACACAACAGAAATAGAGAAACAACAACAATAATATGCAAGAACAGAAAATTGGCTTCTTATTATCTCCACAAATGTGGAATTACAAACTTTCAGAATTACAATATGCAAAGCCACATGGGCATTCCTTACAATATTCTATAGGACAAAGCCTCAAATCAATACCCAGATCTACTACCCAGAACTATTCTGAACTGCCTAAGACAATAATACAGCCTTCCTTATATAGGCAATTTTCCACCGCCTGGGAAGGTTCCAAAATTTTAGCCAATAAGGCCGACCAAACTTAGAATTATTTTATTTTACATTTTATTACATCATAGTCGGCTCAAGATAACCTTTGAAACCCGAACAAAAATTTTGAAGAAAATTATTTTCTGCCATTTCAGGTGGCCCAACTTCCGAAGACCATAAGTCATCACCAGTTGACCCGATCGGCTATTATAACCCCATTTCAAAAACGCCACGAAGTCCTCTACAGGCTTGACCCATGCAAGCACTCGTCACCCAAATTTTTGACCTCATTCGAGGCCTCTAAAGCCTTCAAAACTGAGTTCAAAGTTTCTGTACCTTGCTGCCAATACCGAAAATTCTCAATATCTTCCAATATACACTTGATCTGGCAATGAAACTTTACTGGCAGACTTATATGACCAAAATGAACCTCCAAGAAAGAAATCAGATCATTCTGAGCACATACGAAAATTACCAAAAATAGTAACTTTCCATAAATAGCAGCTCTGCACAAAATAACCCTTATTGAATATAAAAATAGAAATATTTTTTTGGGTGATGCAAGATTGCTCTTACACCCAGGATGCTCCTGCATCATGAGTATTTATAAATATTTATAGTTGTTTATAACTGTGAATAAGTGTTTATAAATGTGAATAAGTGTTTATCACACGAATAAGTATTTATAAATGTGAATAGGTATAATTTATAAGTGTAAATAAGTGTTTATCAACGTTTATAATTGTGAATAAATATTTTTAAGTATTTATAAGTGTTTATAAATGCAAATAAATGTTTATAAGTGTGAATAAGTATTTATAAATATTTATAAGTGTTTATAAGTGTGAATAAGTGTTTATAAATATTTATAATTGTGAATAAATGTTTTTAAGCATTTATAAGTGTGAATAAATATTTATAAGTGTGCATAAGTGTTTATAAATATTTATAAATGCTTATAATTATGAATAAATGTTTGTAAATGTGTTTAAGTGTTAATAAGTGTTTATAAATATTTATAAGTGTTGAAAAGTGTTTATAAATGTTTATAAGTATTTATAAGTGTTTATAAATGTGCATAAATATTTGTAAGTGTTTAAAATGTGCATAAGTGTGAATAAGTGTTTATAAGTGTACATAAATGTTTATAAATGTTTATAAGTATTTATAAATGTTTATAAGTATTTATAAATGTGAATAAATATTTATAAGTATGAATAAGTGTTTATAAGTATTTATAAGTGTTTATAAGTATTTATAAATGTTTATAAGCATGAACAAATATTTATAAGCGTGAATAAATATTTATAAGTGTTTATAAGTGCTAATAACTATTTATAAGTCTTTATAAATGTTTAAAAGAGTGAATAAGTGTTTATTAGTGTTTATAAATATCTATAAATATTCAAATAAATGTTTATAAATGTGAATAAGTGTGAATAAATATTTATAAGTGTGAATAAGTGTAATGTATAAGGGTAAAAAGGTGTTTATAATTGTGAATAAGTGTTTATAAGTGTGAATTAGTTTTTATAAGTGTGAATAAGTGTTTATAATTGTTTATAAATATTTATATGAGTTTAGACATGTGAATAAATTTTTATAACTATTTATAGATGTGAATAAGTGTTTATAAGTGTGACTAAATGTTTATAAGCATCTATAAGTGTTTTTGAATACTGGCAAAAATATGTTTTGGGGGGACCTAAAACCCCTTACAAGGCAGCTACTTAAGATTAAACATTAAACCCACCAAAAAGAGTCAGGGTTGAAAAACATCCCCCCAGTAGACCCGAACTCAACAACAAAATTAGCCAAAAACTAGTAAACAAAAACCGACACCCAACAACAAAAACATAGAAAAAAATAGGAAAAACAAAGAAAAAATAAACTAAGCAAACTCCAGTAGAATTGCCTTCATGTCTTATTTGTATCTAAGAAGTCCATAATCCTCTCCTATATCTTGTTCTTTTTGGAAGATCTGGTGCACTTGCCTGACCCAGTCTTACTAATGGCTGCATTAAGATTCGAGAACTCCATAATCCTCTCCTGTATCTTGTTCTTTTTGGAAGATCTGGTGCACTTGCCCGACCTAGTCTGGTCCTCATCATCGTCTTTGATATCATCAATCTTCATAGAAGACCCAAGGTTCAACTCTTGCTTGATGTTATTGATGCACTCAACCACAACCCCTATAAACTGATTTCTATCCAGTACGATCTTCTCAAGGGTAGAATCCATTCTATCCACTTTATCCTACAACAAGCCCATCTTATTATCATCCCTGTTCTCCCTAGCTTTGTTCATCCATTCAGACCCATAATCCATCCTCTCGTGAATATTATCCACTTTAGCAGAAAGAGATTTGAGATTAAGACTCAGAGTCTTGATTTCATGAAAAAAACCATTTAACCATGTGGAAGGACTACATAGACATAGCTTTGGCTATTTACAAAACACCAAAAGGGGGATCAATTTTGTCCTCCAGATCTTCCTTGAGGAGCTGAACATTTCTCTCCTACATATTGACACTCTTCAGCAAAGGAATAGTTCTAGAGGAGGAGGGAATATCCTTGTCCAAAATAGTCACATCACATCTCACTTTTTTATTCTTTTTGTCCATTATCACCCCAGTGGAGGCTTCATCATGCAGAGAAATAAGGACATCATGGTCCACATAACTATCATTGTCAACCAGGATAGGAACTTTCTGACCACCAGGGTCATTCTGATCATCCCTATCCAAAATGATCTCAATATTTTTAACCCCCTCCTCTTTCGTGTCACTACCAGTAGTAGACAGAGAATCCTTACTGCCATCCTTATGTATTTTTTGAGAACTCCCTTTCAAATTTGAGAATCCACCAACACTTTCCCTCTCTAAAGCAGTCTCCATGCCACTTTTCTTCTCATATTTCAATCTTTTAGAGGAAGAACCCTCCTTACCCTCATCCTTCTTACCTATTTTAACTAAGCTCTTAGAAGACCCACCACCCAAAAAATGAGGAGTCGGGCTAAGAGAAACATTCTTCTTAACATTCTCAACAATAAGCAGAATAAGCCCTTCATGAAGAACCAAATTACTCTCTTTTCTTTTATGACCAACAATACTATGACAGAGAGAACTAAGAAAATAGAAGGGGAAGGAAACCCTAGCCTTATGCCTAAAGTGATAGAGAAGAGCAAAGTTAGAAGAATGGGCATGCTTATACCTCCTATCAAGGGTTATATACTCAATAATGGCTACCATCACATTAGACCAGATTTTCTTGAAGCTCTCGACATCATATCACCCCCCAACATCCTTAATTAGATTTCTCACTTCCTTTTCATCCTTAGGAAAATGGTGAATGGAATTGTAGGAGACCTTCTTATTCTTGTAAAATTTCATCCTTTTCATGCTTAAACCTGAGACTTTGACAATGAGATCCTCGATAATCTCGACCTCCATTCACCCAATATTAACAGGTCCATCCTTCCAACTATCAATGAATCTTTTGGTGACCCCTTCTTCAAATCCATGCAATCTCTTCATATAATGAATAAGCCCAAATTTAGGCAACTTATCCTATACATCCTTCTCTTCCTTCCATCTCTTACAATTCTTGGGTTCATGATGATTCATCTCCCCACCCATACTAACATCAACATTTAGAGACCATAAAGGATACATAGTAAGAGTCTTGCACAAGATGAAAAACTTAACAAAAGAAAAACCTATCACCACTCTAATGAACTCATGTCTTCTCCTCTCATTCTTGGGAGTTCATTTTAAAGTGCATTAATTTGCATCCATCTTACTTCGCACCATTTAATTATATTACATCATTTTAGTTCACATCAAGAGGTTATTAATTGCACTTACATTAAGTTCATTCTGTAAACATGGCATTTAATTTCATCTCATTAGTACATTGCATTTTTTTTTCATTCATGTGCATTCATTAAAGTTTGTTGCATTTAAACTTTGAACTATATTCTAAATATAAAGTGTATCGGGTCATCCATTTAGGTCATCATTAATCATATATCATTAATCACACCAATCTATCATTGAAGTCCATCCATATATCAACATATTAATCATTAAGTTCCTTGAATCCATACATTAAATCATATAAGTACATTAAAGCTCATCCACTATAGTTACATCTCATTAAATATCCATTGCATTACATGACATCATATAAATGCATCCATAAAATATCATCGCATAGTATTAGCCACATAAATCATTAAAGAATTAAATATTCATCGTGCGACATCATTTTAAATATTAAACCATGTATCACATGCATCCATCTATTCTATGTCATAAATAAGACATCCACATTCATATCAAAATGTAACATGTGCATTGATATCATAAACTGCATTTGAAAAGCATAAAAACATAGCATATAGAGATAAATCATATAGATTTGCATATCATAAAGAACCTAAAAAAGGAATTCCAATACATAATGATATCACCTAAAGTAAATCTATCAAAGAAAATATGTCCATGGTATCATCAATGTCCATCATCAGTATATGAAATCAGAGTCCTAACAAAATGAAAGTATCAATCATAAATAACATCATTACATAAAGAGTATAAGTACAAATGTATCAATACAACAAATCATAATGTACATCAAAAAATAGCTCATCATATATACATCAATTGCCTAAAGCACCTGCACCATCAATACTAGGACCTGTATGAGCACCTCGACTAGAGCTCACCTATAGCCCATGTTCACTCATAGCAGCCATAAATGTCTGCATCATGGTACTAAGCTATGTAACCTGTTGTCTGATCTCAAACACCTCAAACTATAAATATTGTACATCGGAGGCCAATGTTGGTGCATGAATAGGAGAAGCTTGAGGAGGGGCCTTTGGAGGAGGACCCTATGGTGGAGGAGCCATGGAAGAAGATGGAAGAACATAAGAAGATGGAAGAGATGAAGAAGATGGAAGATGAGTAGAAGGAAGATGGCCCTATGGAGGAGGAGGTGTCAGGTGTGCCTATGCCTAATTTACCAAAATTTGGGTGACCTGTGCCTCTATATCCCAACCCAGATGAGGAAGCTACAACATATCATCCTTTGACGTCTAGTAGTCTATTTGAGGATCCTAGATAAGGATCTCTCTACCTGTACTCAAGCGTATAAGGCTACTCCCTGTGGCATCCCCTGTGGCCTTCCAAACTGTCATAAAACCTAATAATAAAAAAATCTCTCAATGATCAAGGGCATCCACCCTATCATCGATCATGGCATGCACACATAAGGAAGCTCAAACGCATCCTCAAGGAACGTCTCACATCCCAAATATGGTCTCTAGACCACCTGATCTATATCATCAACTATGTGACTCCAGTAATCCAAATTTCCTAGGTGGGCTTAGATAACCATCCCCTCATAGATAAAAGAAAAAGGCCATCTAGGATCTCGATGTCGAACTGCAATAGGCTAAGTCATAGTAATATGCTCCCATGTCCACAGCCATATTAATACCACCTCGACAGAAAGGGTAGCACTGTGTTGATACACCACATCATTGAACTTTTGATATATCTAGGCCAACACACACAAGCCCCAATAAAACTTATAAGCATGGGTTATCATATCCTTGAGTATCCTACCCCGTCCAACTGCAAATACATGCCCATGTCTATCTGGAACCAAGATCCCACCAACTAAAACTAATAGTACTACTAGAAGTACTGGGAAGAAAGGAAATTGCACCCATAACATGCTCTCATCTCTAATAGTGGGGTCACCAAAGGTACATCTACAGACTGTGCCATTGTAGACCTGATCATAGTAAACTATCTCCCCATGGATGGGGATACTTATCAACTGATACATGTCATTAGGGGTAGTAGTCATCTCCCCTATTATTAGGTGGAATGTGTTATGGTTAAAGTACGAATGCTCTTCCGTAGCTGTGAGCAGCCCCTGATTCATGCAGAATTGGGAGAGATAACACAAGAAAGATAATCCATATCAACCAATCAGTCGGTGCTCCTGCACACTCAAATCATGCACTCAAATCATCAATCATGTTGAAGGGTAATGGAAACAAACCTCAGATATCTAGCTTCCGAAACTGAGCATGTACAAGCAAGTTTAAACATATCAAAAATCAAAATCATTAACTATTGGATTGTCATAAGTCAATCGACCAATCAAAATCAAATCAAACCACAATCAATTTTCCTGATTCTATTCAGTGAGGATGAAAAATTCATCATCACAATCGACCATCTAAATCAAGATTGACAATCAAAATTCAATATCAAGTGACTCAAACTGACATCACATGACTTGCTATGGACATGACTCAAATCCTAAACCAATTGACTCATTGACAACATCAAATGAATAGGAAAATTGACTGAAGGTTGAAAATTTTTTCCAAACAGGGTGTACGCGCTATTCCATTGTTTAAATGCACTAAAAATCAAATGCACAACTAAAATTATCGAATGCGCAATCAAAATTGAAAGCGCATCAGATAGTGCTAAATGTGAAATCTTGACCTAGATTTAACGTTTGGATGTGCAACAAGATTGTTTGAAAGCATCGCACAAAATTACGGATGCACGCAAAAAAAATTGTATGCACTACTAAAATGCTTGAAAGTGCAACGGAATTTAAAAAATGAAAAAAATAGTGTTTTTGTAAGAAAAGTCCAAATTTTTCAAATTAAAATATAGAAATTGGATGAAGCGAGTTTGTAGGGGTACATACCAGAGGTCCATAGCTAGGTGGGCACTGATACCATCGACCTCACTCGAATCTATGCTCTTGAATTGGGATCACTATCACAAAAGGCTCAGAGGGTCAGAGTGAAAAAGTAAAAGTAAAAGATGAAAATGAATAGTGAAAATAACCTTTTACCCCTTTATATAGCCCTTATTTTAATCTAAAAAGGGGAACTTTTGACCAAAAAATGACTCGGGACCCAAATTAAACACCCATTCATCCAAATCAGGGGCATTAGTCATCACAACACTACAAAATCATTATCAAAAATGAAAATGAAATTCACACTTAATTTAAAAATATTTCAATGCAAATGATCATAAATGAAACATATTTTGGTAAAATCAAATTTCATTTCATTTCCGAGGTGGCATAAACTCAAACCATATCAGGGACATCATTGAGTTAATAAAATCAAAGACATAATCTTTTAATGGGAAATTTTTCACTAACAATCAAATGGGGCATCAAAACAATGAATCATACATCATATCAGTAATCCATCATCGAAATTGACCATCAATGACTTCAATCGACTAGAAATTTATCAAATTCATCATCGATATCTACATCTTTTGTCAACATAGAATCAATCATCAACTACTCAGTGACTCTGCATCAAAATAATGAGGATATTCTTTGAACCGATATGCTTTACACATTGATTCAAAGAGGGGCATTTGTAATCACCTAAAAATGGTCAGGACTAAATCATGTGGGAAACTAAGGCAAAATCAAAGTAGTAAATTGAAATCAAGCTAAAATCAAAGCATAATTGCAATCAAGCCAAGATCCAATTTTAATTGAAAATAAAAAATCTAATAAATTAATTTAAATCAAATAAATCAAGATAAATCAATTAATTGTATAGTTAATTTAAATCAAATTAATGCATTCAAGGGGTACATATGGCTAAAAAATCAATTAAATTCAATTAATTAATTCTTATTTTCCCTCACCCACCACATGGGAGAAAAATGCATCAACTAATAGGAATCAAGAATCAAGCTCACATGGATCAAGTTCAAATTGAATCTTAATCACACATAAGGTGAGAGCATCTTGACCACTCATATTGTCTCTTTGTCCCAAGCTTTGAGGGAAATCCATTTAAATTGTCTCCAAAGGTGGAACCATGGAATTAACCTTAATCCAACCATGATCAACTCAACTCCACCTCCTATACTTTCCAAAATCTATAAAAGCTAAGGCATAAATTAGGAGATGATCATCCACAAATCTGAGAATTGCATCAAACTGCTTGAATTTTTGAGCTAGAAAGGCATTTTAGGCTATTTTAAGCATTAGTTTCAATTGGAATTTGACTTAATTGGCTTAATATAATATCATATTCTCATTTTAAGACTGTCACTAATGAAGGCTTGCTGAGAGCTTATCATTAGCATACTTAAATAGAGATCCATAGGGTGTTTATTAGTTTTATTTTCATTAAGTAGCTCACTAATTGTCGTATTCAGGCTATTTTATTCATTTATTTTCAAGCTAACTCTTTGAAGGTACTTTTTATAGTACGCGTGCATCATGAACATCATGGATTAATTCCTTTTTCTAAAAGAATTTTGTAAAATTTTGGCTCTTTTTGGGGGATTTTGTCACACTAGAACCTTTTTAAAGAATGCATTTTATGCATATTTGACATTCTTGTTCCTGTATATTAAATTTTTCACCAATACCATGATGGGATCCTATGTTTTTGATTGACTCCCATTGTCATCTCCCATGAATATATGTCTAGTAGGCCCATGATGTAGTCCTATGCCTCTTTATCTTATTAGTAATTGTGTTATTTTATTAATTTTTGTCATCCCATTATTTATTTATTTTTCTTTTCTTTTCCTCAATATCCATTATAGATATAATTAATAGGGACTTGATAAAATGGTGGATTTGAAAGTTGGGCCTTCCACACTGGAAATATAAAAATATCAATGAAACATTAAAGAGTTGCAAGACAATTAATTTTTTGAACATTTTATAACATAGTGTAGTTTCATAAATTGTATCTTCATATAATTCCATGCTCACTTAGGCTTCACTTTAGTGCTCAATTTCCATGCCCCCAAATCTAACTGATATCTCTCAAATCAAGGCATGATTTTACAAGCATAGTACCCTTATGGGTCCCTCACCTCTTTTCAACCCTCTAAGACTATATTGAGGTGCCTAGCACCCTAGTCATTGTGAAAAATGGTGTTGGGCACTTGTTTGTAGCCAAAAAGTACTTGATTTGAATATTTCAATGGTTTGAAAATGATGAGAGGGAAAATACTATACACATCAATCTGATTTGAAAATTTTCAACACGTTTCATGAGTCTCACCTATTTAAACATCAAACTTAAAGGAATTCATATTTCATCAAGCAATCAAGCAAGAAATTCAATCATTTTTAAGGAAGAAAAGGAGGAGTTCTAGCATTGAAGAATTCAATGATTGAAGATGATATTCATGATCAAGTTCATGTGTTTTCTCCATTAGTGGATACATACATGATCCTTCTTCTTAGCATCATCAACTTTCATAACATCTTCAAGACAAGGAGGATCTATTGGAGAAGGTATATCATTGTGATTTGACATTATTTAATTTATATTCAATGTTTATTTTTAGACATTATTGTTATAGTAAGATTGAATCCATGGGCGTTAACTAAGGAAAGAACTTTTACAACATAAATAGAATATTTATTTGTCTTGTGTGTGGGTTTTCATATCTAGGACTAAGGTTTTGTGGATCCAAGATGTGTAAACTCGGTCTTTGAAGAATTAGATCTTGAAAAAATGACTAGGAAACTATCAATTAGAAAAATAGTCCATCCTTAGTGAATTATTATAATATATTTCCTAAGAAAATTTAAAGGAAGGATTACATAAACATCTTGAGTCCAAATCGGTGTTTGATATTAGTATTAGAAATTGTTGGGATTGTCTTGCCTACCAAAATATTCCTACTATTTTGAGGCCAATTTAAATGAAACGTTCCTCTTTGATTCCTCTTCTTAGATTTATATTCAAAACTAATATATAAGACTAATAACTTATTGTTTATGTTGATTAGTGTGCAATTTCATACCATTTCACCTAATTTTTGTTGCATCTTATATTATCATATTGAATCAATAAAAAGATGATACTTCAATCACATTCATTCATTACCAACTCATACCTATCTCTATTAGTTTAAAGCTAGAAAAATTTGATTACTTTGTTAACGAAATGATTGATGAGAGTAAGTTTGAGCTCTAGTTAGCATGTTGAGGCTAGTGATCCCCATTTTTACCACATTTCACACGGAATAAGACATATTTTAATGGGGATACTAGATCAAAATGAATTTTCCAAGTTGGCAAGTGAATTATGATAAACATATGATAGGTGAAAATAATATGTTATTTTTATCACGTGGACAAAAATTATGATCTGAGTGTCAAATATTGAGCTTAAAATTTCTACATTGTATATTTGGGTTGTTTTAGCTCATAAATTCCTGATTAGGTCATTTGATATTTTTTTTACTTATTTCTCCTATTTATTGGATGTTTGAAATAAAGATCTTAATCAAGACTTTTGTAAGTATTATTATGCCAATAGAATAAATTTGGATCTCTTATTGGTGATACTCTTGTAAAGGATTAGATCCTACAAGTCTATTGTAATAATTGGTTAGTAAATAATATGGAGTTTTTTTAGGTCTAGGTTTTCTCGCCAGAATGATTTTCCTCTATAAGTAATTGAGATATGATATATTTCTTTAGTATTTTTTCCTTGTAAATATATGATTAGTTTAATTTTTGCACATGCTTCCTCCAATATATTAATAGAGGAAGTATATTACGAGCCTTCACTTCGTATCAAGGAGAAGAGTACATGATCTTAAAGGCCAAGATTTCTAGAGAAAATTATAATTTCACAAAAATAAAGAAATAAAACTTTAGAAGAAGATTACAATTAATGGAGAAGTGTTTAATGAGTTACTTGTTCATAATGTCATTTGTAATTGAATTAAATGAAAACATTTTTTTTATATTGAATAAAAGTGTTTATATGTAAATATAAGAATCATATTACAAGTGCACCCATCATGAGTTGTTTTTATTACATAAGTTGGCATTATGAATATCCATTATCCCTTGTACAAAGGAAAAGATGAGAAGTTAATCCCAACAAAATACAAAATAACAACATAACAACAAAAAACTAGCAAGACACAATAGCTTTAAAGAAAAAAGATAGCCTAAAATTAGGATGGTTTTAAAAAAATGATCCAAATCACTTTTATTGATCATAGTAGTAGGACCCTCCTCCCTAAATATAAGCTTCTTAGAACAAGGAAGAGAAATAAAGTCTATGACACATACTTCTAGTGAATCCAAAGCATAATCCATCCTCAAGCACTCAAGTTTTTGAACCTCACAAAAGGTTGTAATGGGCTCCTTAGAGTGGCATTTGATCCTTCTTTTTCTACATAATTTGTTAGTTGTTATTTTTCAAGAAGAAATCATATGCATGATCCATTATATTTTAATCTTGAAAAATAATGAAGAGTCTTAAAATTCAACTTGTCGAACCCACTTCCCAAATTTAGAAGAGAAGGTGAGAACCACATGTGCAAAAAATAATCAAATAAAAAAAGTTCATAAAAAAAGTTATATTATCAATAGTACTATATTTCCCAAGAGAATTGAAAAAAATCCTAAAAATATTTTCGTTCCAAAAATTCAAGGGAAATTTAGAAATATAAACCCAAACATAAAACTAGAATATTTCATTCCATAAGTCAAAACCATGAGATCAATTTTAAAGAATAAGACCATTCAAACCCATACTAGGGACCACCAAGAAGGATTCTCCAACAATCCTTCTCATTAGAAAAAGGAAAAAAAAAATTTAAAAAATATTCAACATAGAAAAAAATTGAACCTTTCATTTAAGTTTCCAAAAAAAATGATCCATCTTCTAACATCACCAATATTGAGACAATTTCCATAGAATCTCCTATTGATCGAGCACCTCAACCAAGTACTAGATTCATCCATCCAAAAGAGAATCATGAAAATCTATTCATATTTGCAGTTCCTAAAAGCCCTAACCATCCATGTTAGAGCTCAGAAAAATAAAAGGAAAAAAAATCGGCATAACAATATGCCCATCCTTCTTAACATGCTCCAATGAAGAAACAATATCCACACCATAATGCTTCAACTTTTACAAAACCTTTGAAAGCCTAAGGAAAACATCATTAAGGTAAAAAAATATCATTAGACTTGTAAGAAAACTATAAAATCTTTGGATAAGAAGCATCGACCACCTCCAAAACCCTCACAATCTCCCATGAAGAAGTGACAACCACCTTCAAAACCCTATGGTCCACTATTAAAGGAGATACAAAATCACCCTTAAAACTATTAATGTACAACCTCTGATCCATTAGAGTAGAAGAAGGAACCATAGAATTATGTTTCAATATGGAGTGAAAAAACCCTTTTGTTAGACCTAGAAAATGAACACCAACACCCTTGGCCTCATTGTCTATAGAAATTTTTTTTACCTTATCCCCTATCATGTTTTTTTGCCTCCATGTCCCCAACAAACATTTTTCTACTTTAAATGACTTCCAAAAGGATATCATCATAATCATCATCATCATCCATTGGATCCACAAATCCATTTTTATTGAAAGGAGAAAAAATCCTAATAGAAGAAGACAAAGAACAATGTCCTTCCGTTTCTCGCCAATAGTAAGAATTGACATCAATAAGAGAGTCATTAGCTTTTTTAGCAGCCATAGCACCAACAAAAAGTACCAAAACAAGGGAATTGAGCATACCATCTCCCAATTTGTTTGATCCAACTCTTGCATCTTCATCTTCTTCGACCTCACCATCTTCTTACATGACTAAATTTGACCCTGTTGTCTTAGATGTGCTAGTTGTAGTGATAGAGCAAGTAGTAGGGTAAATTGATAGTTGTATCTACAATTTTTTCTACCACCTTCTCTTCTTTCCCTTTTTGCTTCCTTATTGTGTTGTATTATTTCTTAGGACCATGTTAAATGATATTTATGTGATACTTCAAGTGAAAGGATGACCTTCATCATCTTGACTAGATTTTTGTTTAGTTTAGCTTACAATAATCAAATAGTAGATGCCATACATTTGATGTGTTGAATTAATTAAAAAAATTAATGATGATGGAGATTGCCTTTCTACAACTAAATTAAATCAAAATATTATTGATGAAAAAACCTATGCTTTTGCTCGAATTACAATTGTATATTTTAATTTTAATTTGTCAAGTCAATTATAATTTTAATAAAATTTAAACTTAATTTTGACCTAAATTTAAAATTTGTTAATGTTTTAGGTTTAATAATTTCTAACCAATAAAAAAGTTTATTGAAACTTTAAGCATGGCCACCTTTCCTTTTCAATTAATTTTTTTAAAATTAACATTTTTCTGTAAAAATCTTGTAACTAATTTGTTTAATATTTTTTCTATTGGAAAAAATATTTAATTGATTTCAGTCTATTTTCCAATTTATTTCAATAATTTTGGGATTATAAGAGAGCCATGCAATGAATCAAACCTATGCCATGTAGGTAATGTGCCAAGAAGTTTACAAAACTTTCTTTGAATCAAGAGTTTCTGGGTCCATGGAAATGTAGTGTTAAGTATGACTTTCCAAATGTAATTATCCTTAGAATAAAATAAAATCTAAAATGTAAATCACAGTAGCTGTCTACTTACATTTACATTGGAAAAAGGATTGATATAAAAATCAGACCTCCACAAATTCAAATTATCATACAGAAATCATAAATACAAATGAATAAGATTGTATTCCTAGTTTAACTACTTTCCTCTACCACAAATCCTCAACCCAACAATTGCAAAGGCATTGAAACCTCTAAATGAGGGCATATGTAATGTTTCATTGTCAAAATCAATTCCCTCGAATTAATCACATCTTTTTGTCCAACACTTTTTCTTGAACCTATTGTGTCAGTTGACATTTTCCTTTCCGAATCCAAGCTCTTATCATCCATAACCACTATTATACTCTGCACCATCCACAAGGTTGTTCTGCCTAGCATAACTTGTTCCAGCACTAGCACTTGTTTCACTACCAAAATTAATTTCTCCACTTTCATTACCCAACAAAGTGATGACTTCAAATTCCATTCTGAAATTATTTCATCTATACACATGCTGAATTTATTTCCTCCCTCATGTTTCTTGTTGGAAGTCATCATTAGCCCAAGGAGATCACTACCACAGTCCTCTAAGTTTTCAATGTCATGGTTCCCTCTCTATGTTCAATCACTTGTCTCATACATAAATCTGTGATAGAATTTCTTTTTAACAATTTATCAAAATTTTGAGTCATTATTTTTTTAATTATATTTAAATATAAGGAACCATTTTACATATTCATTGATGATGATGAAAATAAATTTTTCTCAGATTTAACATTTGCAGTGAAATTCTAGTGAGTGAAGACCAAATATACCCTTTCTCAAGAATTATTTTTCTATTTCAAGATTTATGTATGGCTCTAAGAATCTTGGATTATTATATCAAAGGTCTTTGTAGATTATATAATTTTATAAACCTATACCATTTATTTGAGATGGTTAAAGTCCACATATTCACCTCATATAGGACTGTTAACTTTGATACAAATGTGTAAAAACTGGAACTGGAAAAAAGATATTCTTTGAGAGAGGCATAACTTCTGCTGATTTGGAAATATTTAGATTGTAAGTTACAAATGCACTGACAACTTTTTCCTCATTAGCCACTAGATCATTGATTAGATCTTAGCTTCTATGCTTCTATTCATCTCTTCCTGAACCTAACAGACCCTTTAATTATAGACTGAATTGTTTATTCATTTGACAGACACAACTACCTTGTTCAAGTAGAAAGACAAAAGTTATAGTTTCCTTTATTCTATGATTGAGCCCTATTCTTCCACTGATAGGATCACTCACTATCTAACTACTAATAGAACAATCACTAAGTGTTGTAGAGTCACAAATCAGAAGAAAGGGGACATTACGAATTTTCTCCCTATACAGGTTTTTTTGGATGGGAGCTTTGTTTACAGTTTATTTCTTCCATTATGTAAACTGTACCTAAAAATATAAATTTGCAGACCAATTGATTCCCTTAATATGAATCAACATAAATCATTTCAATCAGTAGAGATTTTGTAGGTGCATAATGTAATTGGATCCATGTCGTGAAGCTACTTCAAGTCTCTAATGGCTTCCCTTATTCTTGATAGAAGAATTGAAATGGAAGTATGATGATAGAACCTAACCTTCACTCTCATGTCCCAATTTTAAATAGTGTCATTTGTTTTTAATTCTTTTCCCTTCCGTGCACATATATTATTCTTTTGACAACCTGAGGAAGTTTGCATAAGGTGCTAGTGTGTCATTCCCTGGAATGTCAAAGGGAACGTTGTCCTTTCTGGTGAAGACCACTTCAATAGAAAATGAAGAGTGAAGATTTATTAACCCAAATTCATGTATTTTGGAAAACTTTAGAAATAAATTTTCTAAACCCGAGTCTTTCTTGAGCTCTAGGATTACTGAATGCTTGAAGATCTTCTCCACATAAAATGCCAACTGATACTCCTAATAAACTTTCCTTTTATTTCTCTATCAAATTTTGTATGTGCTCTTACCTTCATTCGAGTGATGTTTGCACTTTATGGTTTGAGTGTTCTTACTTTCATTTGAGTGATATTTTCTTCCATTATGTCAAAGTTTACCTGAAATGAAATAAGGAACTGTTTAATCTCATTTTTATAAGGATAAAAAATTATTTCAATCAAATCATACCATATATGAATTATTTTTGTGTTGGCCAATTCTAAAATGGAATTTCCTAATTAATTATGGATTAGACCAGACTAAATGTAAAAACAAATTCTCTCTTCTGATGACATCTAAGTGTAAGGGAACCCTATTTCATTCATTACTTGATTGATGCCCTCACCCTATCTCTCCATGTGCTAGATCTTCTTCATTGCCACTGCCCATTCATTTCCTAGTGTGCCCTTGTACACTATTTTGAAGGCCCCACTTCCTAGCTTCTATTTCCCCCCAAACCCCTTTGTGGTGAATATGTGGATTGCTAATCCTCTGCTCACTTCTAGTAATCTTTTTCAACTTCATACAACCTTGCTTATCCTTTTCAACATACAATATAAGATCCCCTTGGTATTAGTACTACTACTACCTCTAGAACTATTCTTGTACAAACAAGATTTTAGGGATAGATTATTTTAAATGTAAAATCTTTGTTTATTCTTTGAGTATGGAAATCAGATTTTTAGAAATAGTTTAAAGCACTAAGTAATACAAATTTGTATGATATTTCTTGTGAAATTTTGTTGACAAGATCTTTAACAATTTCCAGCGTGGATAATATTCTTTCAAAGAAATTTAGAGCATAGACGAGTAAAACTTAGTTTTCAATTTCTTGAGAAATTCTTTTAGCAAAATCTTTAACGACTTCCAACATGGAAACATATTCTTAAAGAAATTTTAAGTACATGCGAGTAAAGCTCTTAGTCTTCGATTTCTTCTAATTTTTTTTAGCAAAATTGACTTCCAACATAAAGAATAGATTTTCAAAGAAATTTATAGCACTGACGAGTAAAACTTAGTTTTCTATTTATTGAGAGAAATATCTAGAAAAATATTTAATGACTTTGATGCAGAGCCTAATGATCAATCCCTTCAACAAGATCAAGAGGCTCCACATGCTGTGAAAAAAACACACTATGTTTCCTAGTTGTTTCACTAGGCCTTCTTGCACCAATAGGGTCAAATCAACTCCCAAGATCCAAGACTCATTTCCAAGCCATACTAAGGTCTTATCCAACCTATTTCACCTTGTTTTGATATTCATCAAGCTCCCGCAATGTCCATTATTATAAAGATCATCTAAACAACTCGAAAACTAGGCCTCCTCCCTAGTAGCCCTCCATTTCTTGATTTTTGGACTTTTGACCTTCAACTTCCAAAAAAAATACAAACTAAATTTCAGATTCAAATACCCATTTAAGTGTTACACAACATATCAAAAAATCAGGTAGGGTTGTTTCAAAATATCATCCTAAAAAACTGCTACTCCATTTTTCCTTCCTAGGCCTAATAGGTCACTTTTACAAAGGAACCCTATCCTAGAATCAATAACCAAAGTTGTCACTTTCAAAAAGTTTTCATATGGTCCCAATTAGAGTAATATGTAACCAATTTGATTCTACATGCCTCCTATACCTAAAATCCCCAAATCACTCCTCAAAACCCCTAAAACTAGGGCTTCGTCAATCCCCCACTTCCTAGCACTTGCATAACTTAACCAAATTTCCTACACCATGTATTCAACATTAAATTTGACTATTTTGCATAAACTTATACCCCTATTAAGGAATTTCCTCTGCTCCTACACTTGTGGCATCAATTTTGTGCTCTTTTCCCACTCTTCCTCATGGTGTACACCCACCCAATCAAATTCTCCTGCATCCAAATGATTAGTGACATCATACATATGTTACATGGGGTCCATTAAATGATAAAAAAAAAAAAAGATTCATTTAATGGCCCATTAAACCATTGAAAGGATCAAAATAACATTATTTCAATGCTCCAAAATGATCACCTACAACAACTTTTCAAATCTGAAATAGAATAGATTATAAGAACCTCCAAATAAGATATAAAATTATTTTATTACATCCTTAGATCACCCAAAATCCATTTCCAATTTTAGATCAATCAACTAAGCATCAAAACAACAAGATTTTTGCAAGAAAACTTGGATTTTATTGATTTCTTCAATTTGTCGATACAAAATGTATCCCAGATTCGTACCATTCTTTACTTTCATGTTTCTCAATGCTTAAATAGACTGGCCATACTAACCTTTCCAACTAACCCAAAGTGGATGGAACTTCTAACTATGCAAACTAATCCTATTTTCGGAGTTTCCCTCAAAATCACAATTAGTCATTATTATTCAAATATTTAAATTCTAAAACTTATTTAAATAAACTCTTAATAACCTATAACCTTAGCATTGGTCATTTTGTGACCTTATCACATCATTAAACTCCTAAGACCCCTACTTGAATCCACTTGGCATGATATTTCCATATTACATTAATTTGGTCCTATGGTCCTTACCATGACCATTAGAACATTTGCCACTACATTTGATTTTATATGTTTTCTCACATTTCATAGGCACTAATGGCCCAAATTAAAATGTTTATAGACCTTATAAGTCATTCTAGTCTTCCAATGCTTAAGGTCATCCATGTGACCCCCTGGTAGTCTTCTGAGCCTTAGGTGCTCCTACACCATACTCCTCAAGTTTGAAAATTTTCCAAGTCCTCTTGGAAATTTCTACAAACAAAGCATGTTAGGAGAACAAAAAAAAATATTTTGACTCTTGGTTTCTAGAGATCATTATATTTGATCCATTCCACCATTTCTTGTTGTTGTCCTCCATTACTTCTCTTCATCTTCACTTTAGGCTTGTCTTTTCTTACAAATGTGTACTCTTCTTATTTTCTAGTGCTTTCCATAGGCTTTGTCTTTCTATAAACTCTTACCACTGTAGCACATACTTGAAAACTCATCCAATGTACCATGAAAAGGTACCCTTCTTTATTGTTACCAATCTACCATATCTCCATGCTGGGAGAATTCACCAACTTTTGAGCCTCCTCATGGCCCATTATCTCTACTAGCTCCTCTTCATCCTTGCTCTCTCTTTTTTAGAGACTACTCCTGCTATCAAAGAATCCTTATGCCATTTACCTTGGCACACAAAGTGATCATCCATCACTAAGGCTGCATCACGAGCCTCACAATCTACTATAGGGGTACCTTCAGATATTGTACACTCCAAAGGACATGTCACTATCACAATCAGAAAACTACCAACATAGTCAAGCCCTCCAAGACTTGATTCTTTGTTGTCCTCACCAGCATCTTCTTCTTCCTCATTTTCTTCAGCCTCTTGAACCTCCTCAGCGTTAGATTCTTTTTCTTCTTCACCATTTGTCATTATGCCAACATCTTGAACCTTGTCACTATTAGGTTCTTCCTGCTCTAGGAGTTCAACAAGTACCTTCAAACTCCTTTAATTTTCCTCTAATTCTCTTTCCATTCTTTTTATCTTCTCTTGTATCATCATTTCTTCTTCTCTTTGTTTCCTCTTTTCTTCGTCTCATTTCTTCTCCTCATTCAGAAACCCTTTCAATGCTTGTAGCATCTCCCTCTGTGACATTGTCAAAGCCATCTCCACCTATTTAGGAATCATTTCCTAGATCTTCTCACTCTTATACCAATATGATATAGTGCCCAATGATAAATCCCTTAAACAAGATCAAGAGGTTCCACATGCTGTCTAAAAAACACGCTATGGTTCCTAGTTGTTTCAGTAGGCCTTCTTGCACCAATAGGGTCAAATCAACTCCCAAGAGCCAAGACTCATTCCCAAGCCACCCTAAGGTCTTATCCAACCTATTTCAACTTGTTTCAATAGTCAGTAAGTTCCCACAATATCCACTATTAAAAAGATCATCCAAACTGCTCCCAAAATAGGCCTCCTCACTAGTAACCCTCCATTTCATGATTTTTGGAATTTTGACCTAGACCTTCCAAAACATGTACAAACTAAATTCATGTAGATTCAAATACCCATTTAAGAGTTACGAAACATATCATAAAATTAGGTGGGGATGTTTCAAAACATCACCATAAAAAAATGTTGCTCCGTTTTTCCTTCCTAGGCCTAATAGGTCACTTTTACAAAGGAACCCTATCCTAGACTCAACACCCAACCTTTCCACTTTCCACAGAGTATTACTATGGTTCCAGTTAGAGGAATATGCAACCAATTTGACTCTATAGGCCTCCTATACCCAAAAGCCCCAAATCACGCCTCAACAACCCCTAAAACTAGGGCTTTCTCAATCTCTACTTCCCAGCACTTCCAAGCCTCAACCAAAGGTCCTACACCATGTATTCAATATTAATTTTTTTCTATTTTTCATAAAATTATACTGTTGTTAAGGTACATCCTCTGCTGCTACACTTGTGGCATCAATTTTGTGCCCTTTTCCCACTCTTCCTCATGGTGTACACCCACCAAATCAACTTCTGTTGCATCCAAATGATTAGTAACATCAAAAATATGTTACATAGGTTCCATTCAATGAGAAAAAAAATACATTCATTAAATGGCCCATTAAACCATTGAAAGGATCAAAATAGAGTTATTTCAATGCTCCAAAATCATCACCTACAACAACTTTTCAAATTTGAAAAAAAAAATATTATAAGAACCCCAAAAATAGATATAAAATGATGTTATTACATCCTTAGATCATGCACAATTCATTCCCATGTTTGGATGAATCAACTAAGCATCAAAACATCAAAATGCATCCTAGATCTGTACCATTCTATATTTTCATGTTTCCCAATACTTAAATAGACCCATACTAACCTTTCTAACTGACCCAAAGTGGTTGGAACTTCTAACTATGCAAAATAATCCCATTTTTGGAGTTTCCCTCAAAATCACAATTAGCTGTTATTATTCAAATATTTAAATTCTAAATTTATTTAAATAAACTCCTAATATCCTATAAGCTTTCCATTGGTCATTTTTTGAAGTTATCACATCATTGGTCATTCTGTGATGTTATCACATCATTGGTCATTCTAGTCTTGCAATGCATAAGGTCATCCATGTGACCCCCTAGTAGCCTTCCATCCTTACGTGCTCCTGTACTATACTCCTTAAGATTGAAAATTTCCAAGTCCTCTTGGAAATGCCCGCAAACAAAAAAATGTTAGGAAAACAAAAATCTTCAATTTGACTCTTGGTTTGAAGAGATTAAATTTTTTGATCCATTGCACCCTTTCTTGTTGCTTCCTCATTTTATTTTCCTCTAATTCTATTTCCATTATTTGCATCTTCTCTTGCATCATCTTTTCTTCTTCTCTTTGTTTCCTCCTTTCTTCTTCTCTTTTCTTCTTGTCATTCAGGAACTCTTTCAATGCTTGTAGGATCTCCCTCTTTGACCTTGTCAAATCCTTCTCTACTTATCAAGGACTCATTTCCTAGATCTTCTCACTTTGATACCAGTATGATGTAGAGCCCAATGATCAATTTGTTCAAGAAGATCAAGAGGCTCCACATGCTGTCCAAAAAACACACTACGTTTCCTAGTTGTTTCACTAGCCCTTCTTGCACCAATAGGGTCAAATCAATTCCCAAGACCCAAGAATCATTCGCAAGCCATCCTTAGGTTGTATCCAACCTATTTCAACTTGTTTCAATAGTCATCATGTTCCCACAATGTCCACTATTATAAAGATCATCCAAACTGCTCCCAAACTAGGCCTCATCCCTAGTACCCCTCCATTTCCAGATTTTTGTACATTTGACCCTAACCTTAAAAAAAATTACCAAATTTTTTTTTGATTTAGATAATCATTTAATGGTTACACAACATACGAGAAAATCAGATAGATTTGGAACATCACCCTAAAAAAATGTTGCTCCCTTTTTCCTTACTAGGCCTAATAGGTCACTTTTACAAAGGAACCCTATTCTAGAGTCAACACCCAACCTTTATACTTTTCAAAGAGTTTTAATATGGTCCCAATTAGATGAATATGAAACCAATTTGATTCTACAAGCCTCCTATACCCAAAAGCCCCAAATTACTCCTCAAAAACTCCTAAAACTAGGAGATTTCTCAATCTCCCACTTCCCACCACATCCACACCTCAACCAATGGTCTGAAAACATGTATTCACCATTAAATTTGTCCTTTTTTCATAAATTTATACCCTTGTTAAGGCATATCATCTGCTGCTACACTTGTGACATCAATTTTGTGCGCTTTACCCACTCTTCCTCATGGTGTACACCCAAATCAAATTCTCATACATCTAAATGATTAGTTAAATAATACATACATTACATGGGGTCCATTAAATCATAAAAAATAAATACATTCATTGACTATCCCATTAAACAATTGAAAGGATCAAAATAGAGTTATTTCAATGCTCCAAAATGATCACCTACATCAAATTTTTTAATCTAAAACAACATAGATTATAAGAACCTCCAAAATAGATATAAGATGATTTTATTACATCCATAGATCATCCACAATCCATTTCCATGTTTAGATCAGTCAACTAAACATCAAAACAATAATATTTTTGCAAGAAAACTTGGATTTTATTGATATCTTCAATTTGTCCATATAAAATGCATCCAAAATCCATACCATTATGCACTTTCATCTCTCCCAATGCCTAAAATACCCATACTAATATTTCCAATTGACCTAAAGTGGTGGGAACTTCAAATTATGCAAACTGATCCCATTTTTGGAGTTTCCCTCCACATCACAATTAGCCGTTATTATTCAAATATTTAAAGTTTAAAACTTATTTAAATAAACTCCTAATAACATATAACCTTGGAATTGGTCATTTTGTGACCTTATCACATCATTAAACTCCTTAAGACTCCTACTTGACTCCATTTGGCATGATATTTCCATATTACATTAATTTGGTCCTATGGTCCTTACTAGGACCATCAAGATATTTGTCACTACATTTTATTTTATTTCATTACATTACATTTCATAGGAACTAATGGCCCAAATTACAATGTTTAGAGACCTTATAAGGCATTTTAGTCTTCCAATGCTTAAGGTCATCCATGTGACCCCCTGGTAGCCTTCCAAGCCTTAGGTACTCCTGCACCAGACTTAAGACATGTAGAGAAAATTTTTAAAGAAATTTAATGCACATACCAGTGAAACTTATTCTTTGATTTATTGAGAAAAATGTGTAAGAAAATAGATGAAAATTTATTTAAAATCTCCTGCTACGAAAGAAATGTTACATATAGTGGAAGTTCAAGTAAAATCACCTCCAATGAGAAATCCAATCCCTTTCATTCCTCTACAATTCAAAAACATGTACCGAGAAGGATTATACTTTGAAGATTCTATTAGATTAAAGCTTTAGTCAAACTTCTAAATGCACAAATATGAATCATGACCATTTCTCTATTGGGTTCCCTTATGCTACCATTTCTCTACCTGCAAGACCATTTTTTATTCTAGTTTCATTGAGCTTGGGAATGCAAAATTTCACAAAATTTGGAATAAGAAACCCTTTCATCTCCCTAATATAAACAAGGTAAACGGGGTTTCCAATATCTTCTACACCTCGTGCTAGAAACAAATCAACACTTTTTCTTTTGTTTCCTTCAGTTCACTAATAATCATCAACATGGACTTTCATTTGTTATTCAATTTAAAAGAATCATGATGACTATTCTGATAAACCCTATCACCCGTCCTCTATTTTCAAAATTTCCTTCTCTTTCAAATGATTTATATATTTATTACCTTGAATTTCTAGAATTACATTCTTCTGAGCTTGCAAACCATCTTCACTCATCCTAACATTTTCCATTGGAGTAAAAATCTCCTTCCCACAAATTGGATATCATTGCCTACTTCATCATCTCCTCCCAATCAGTAGTGTGACTTGTTTGTTGAAATCCATCAATTTATTTGAGGCAATTGACATTTTTTATTAGTATATTTATGAATAATTTTAGAAATAAATTGATTTATGTGAAATGACTTTGAACTTTTTCATTTACTTATGTTAATATTTAAATATTTAAATTTATTTTGTTTATGTTTAAAATGTATATTTGAACAAATTAAGTGTGAAACATACTAATTATATGTGAAATGTGTTTAAACTATAATATTCACTTTATTCTCTTTTGTGGGAAATGTGTATTAACTTTGATAATAATCATTTTAGTGCATTGGTACTTTTACATATGCATATATTTGAACTTTCACATTCACTCCTGTGAAGAGTGTAACTTAACTTTGACAATAACTTATATTGTATGTTTAAACTTTAGTGTCAAGTGTGCTTGAACTTTGGGATTTATTTTGTGTGTATTTGTACTTTGACTTTATTCAGCTTAGTATCTTTATGTGTCTTAGAACAATTTTTTGTGAAACATGTTTATATTTGGTATATTTGGATAAACTCCATGTATGTTTGAATAAATTTGCATGTCTATTTAATATGTGGTTAAACTATGGCATGAGTTTATACTTTTGTGTGAAATATGTTGTAACTTTGAATCTAATTTTATATGATTTTTATTTATATATTTTAAAGCTAATTTTTTATTTACTTTGTGTATTAGTGAACTATCACATAATCACCTTGTATGGTGTATGTTTAAAATTTTTCATGTTAGTGAAGTCCATGTGTTTTGTTTCTATGTGGAATTTTGAATAAGTATTTATAAGTGTGAATAAATGTTTATAAGTATTTATGTGTGAACAAGTGTTTATAAGTATTTATAAGTGTTAATACATGTTTATAAATATTTATAAATGTGAATAAGTATTTATAAATATTTATAAGTTAAATAAGTGTTTATATTATAATTGTGAATAAGTGTTTATAAATATTTATAAATGTTTATAAGTGTTTATAAGTGTGAATAAGTGTTGTAAATGTTTATAAGTGTAAATAAATGTTTATAAGTATTTATAAATATTTATAAGTGTTTATATGTGTATGTACCTATACATGTGCGACCCATCGATTTTTTCAGTGAGATGTGTATGATGGGATTGTCATTTACCCTTCATGATATAATTGCCTGCCGAGTTACTTGTAAACGCTTCCATTGGGAAGATTTTTCGCTGAACAACATAATGTATTTGAAGGTAGAAGATGTGGAGGGAATATTTTCTGCACATATTTATGATGATGATCTAGATGACAATTGTGTGCTTTACAACATTTCCATCAGACATGTTGTTCATAGTTTCATTGGTAACAATATTCTTAAGCTATAGGTAAAAATATGTTTCTTCCTATCATAGTTGTTATTTGCGTCTGTGTCCAATGCCATGGACCTCCTTCAGTCTTGTTCATTGCTAGATATCATTTACACTAAGGTTGTGCGTCAAAAATTTCTTGGGCTTAAGACGTACAGTAAGGTTGTGAGAAGTTTTGCAATTTTGGGGCTTTTGGGCTTTTTGTGCGACTGTAATCAGGATGGCCATTTTGGGATTGTGTGTACTAATATTGTCTTTGGATAATCTTGGTCGTGGGTTTTATGCTATGTGGGCTACTAGTTGATTGAAGAAGAAGCCTTTGTGGTTTTCAGATTTGGTGCCCAATTTGACTATCTTTTTTTTAAAAACCATTGGATGGTAAGTTTATTTGTTGCTAGTCAGGCATATGCTGATGGAAATGATGCTGACATCAGTTGGCCTATGTTGATTGGGGATGCCTTATTTTTTTTCACACTATCTGCTCTTTATTCCTTCATTAATGGGGTGCATGCACATGTTCTACTTGGGAGTCTAAGTTCAATTGCATTTCCTTTTTTGGGCATAGTATTGATGATGAATTCAATATGGATGTATATAGGTTGTTCTGAATATTTATAAATTATATACTCTTTATAGTGTCGAGTCCTCATACACATTGCTATTGTAATGGTTAGGTTGTGGATCAATTTTTCTCTTATGTACACGAGTGAGGTTCTAGAGTTTTCTTGCTAGTTCTTTCTCTAGGGAGCCCCCCAAACTAGTTATTAATATAATAATAAATATAAGTGCATTGTCACTTTTTGCTTAAAAATAACTATTTATTAGTGTGAAAAATATTTATAAGTATTTATAACTGTTAATAAGCATAACTTATAAGTGTGAATAAATGTTTATAAATATGAATAAGTGTTTATAAGTGTGAATAAGTATTTATAAATGTTTATAATTGTGAATAAGTAGTTATAAATGTTTATAAGTGTCAATAAGTGTTTATAAGTGTGAATAAATGTTTATATATGTGAATAAGTGTTTACAAATGTGAATAAATATTTATAAGTGTTAATAAGTGTGAATAAGTGTTTATAAATGTGAATAAGTATTTGTAAATGTTTACAAGTGTTTATAAATATTTATAAGTGTGAACAAGTGTTTATAAGTGTGAATAAGTTTATATAAGTGTTTATAAGTGTGAATAAGCGTGTATAAGTGTAAATAAATATTTATAATTATAAATAAGTGTGAATAATTATTTACAAATGTGAATAATTATTTATAAATATGAATAATTTAAATAAGTATTTATATGTGTGAATAAGTGTGAATAAGTGTTTATAAATGTGAATACATATTTATAAGTGCGAATACAAGTTTATAAATATTTTTAAGTGTTTAATAATAATTGCTCAAGAAGCCATTCATTCCATCCAATGCAATAAGCAACCTAGCATGATTATCAAATTAGACATCAAGAAGGCTTATGACAAGGTGGATTGGAGGTTTTTAGCAAAATGTATTGAAAATTTTGGCTTCTCTAAGGCTTGGATTAATCTTATATTCTATTGTATTTCTACTCCAAAATTTACCATTTTAGTAAATGGATCCCCCTTAGGATTCTTCGAAGGCTCCAATGGAATTAGAAAAGGTGATCCCCTATCTCCCTTTTTATTCAACATTACGGCAGAAGCTTTGGGTCGTAGTTTAATCAGTCTTCAGGATCAAGAAATTATTAAGCGGATCAAAATCACTTCTACTATAAAAGAAATCACACATCAACAATTTGTAGATTACATTCTCCTCTTTGGAAAAGGTATTATGTGGGAGGCTATTCAAATCAAAACAGTACTTGATAACTATGCTACAACCTCTGGTCAAGTAGCTAACAAAGACAAATCTGTGATATTTTTCTTTCATACAAAAAAAAAACTTCAACATAAAATAGAAAAAGTATTAACCTTCAAAATAGGTTCTCTCTCATGTTCATACTTGGGGATCCCCATAGATACATCTTTGAGAACCATTTTGGCTTGGAAACCTATCAATGAAAGACTGGATAGGAAGATTGATTCTTGGAGATTGAAATGGCTATCCTGGGCGGGCAGAATTGTGATGACTAAAGCTACATTGGCTTCAATCCCTATACATATAATTTTTTCATTTCTCTTCCCACGGGTTGCTACATGGATATAGTCAAGAAAATGAGGAAAGGTTTTTGGCAGGGCACAGACACAAATAGAAAATTCACCCTCATATCTTGGGACAAGATTTCTAAACCAGTAAATGCAGGGGGCACTGGTATCAAAAACCATATGTGGCAGAATCACGCACTAGGAGCTAAACTTTACTAGAAAATCATGAAGGATCAAAACCTTAAATGGGTTAGAATTATTAGAGGGAAGTATCTTGGCAATAACATTGAATTAAAGGTCTCTCAAATTAAGGATTTTCCTAGAGGATCAAGAATTTGGAATTTCATCTCTAATTCAAGAGACATTGTAGATAATAACATTACATGGAACATCAAGGAGGGCAGTAAAGGTCCATTTTGGGAGGATTCCTGGGGTGGGCATCCTAGCATCAACCAATTGTTGGGACCGAATAGAATTAGTTAGGTATGTTTGGCTTTTTGGGGTCCCTTTGTTAGAGACTACATTATTCTTGCTCCTCTATCCACAACAGATGGTTCTTGGTAGTGGAGAGATTTTTTAGAACTCATTCTTGACCCATTGGAACTACTTCGATTGAGGATGCTTCTTAAAGATAGATTATTTTTATTCAAACATGGACATGATGAAATCATTTGGAATGGGGCTAAATCGGGAACCTATAATGTTAAGGATGGTTGTAAGATCTTGTCAGGGCTTGTCTAGACAAGGATATATGAACTTCCAATACAACTATGCTGGAACAAAGTATGTCTTCCCAATGCAGGTTTATTCACATGGGTAGCTTCTCAAGATAGTATTTTAACTGCAGACTGATTTCTAAAGATGGGTTATTAGGGACCCTCTAGATGTTCTTTATGCCACAATAGTGAAGAGGAAATTAATCATATATTGTTACCATGTCCATTTGCCAATGAATGTTTGAACTGGCTATGCACAAAATTAGGTTGGTTCTTAGCCTTCCCACGAGACATTCTATCTCTCTTCAAATCTTGGCCCATGCTTTATGGAAATAGTTTATGTGGCAATTTAAGGATTATCTCCCTGTCCATTCTGATCTGGGAAATTTGGAAGGAAAGAAACATAAGACTTTTTCAGGGTAAATCTATGGAAATTGCTTCTATTTTCAACAAAATTGAAGCAGTTATAGTAGAGGTTATGAATTCTCGCATTCAAGCTCATTCAGCTCAACATAAGTTCTATACCATTTGGGATGAGAAGATGATCAAAAGTTGGTTTGGTCTTAAAACCCCAATCACTCTAGGCATAGGATGTAAATCAAATACAATTTTCAGAGCTACTTGTGTGTGGTTGTCCCCATCTTCGGGCTGGTTTAAACTCAATTTTGATGGGGCTTCTAAAGGACACCCAGGCCCATCAAGGGCATGCTATATAATACACTCTTCGAATGGTAGGGTTTTAGCAAAATTGGCTAAACCCTTGGAAATAGACACCAATAATATGGCAGAATTCAAAGATTTATTGTTTGGTCTTTCTCTTGCACACAATCTTGGCTTGGGAAAAATGGAGATTGAAGGTGATTCCATGATCATGGGTATGTGCAAGATCATGAGGGGCCAAAAAGTGGCGATGTCAGTTCAAAACTTTGACAATGTAGCTGACGACCTTTTTTTCACCCGAATTTGATAAAATGAAAAGGGTATGTTAAGGAGATTATCAACTTTCTCTCGATATAATTGCTGTCAAATTTTGAATTCGGTAAGTAATTATTAGCTATTTTCTAATTGAGCTACCTCTAAAGTGCTGATTTATATACTGATTGAAAAATCACTATAACTTTCAGACGCTATAACATTTTTGAAATCCAAAAAATGCGTCACATTCTATGCTTCGCCTACTATAAGGAATTTATTTTTTTTTGAATTTTGTAAAGTTTTGAATGAGTTAAGGTGGTCAGATAGGGGATTTTTTTATTCTAAAAATGTTGTAGCAAAAAATTCATAATTAATTATTTTTTTGAAATAAAATTACAAAAAATATGCGTCACATCCAGGCATGAGTCTACTACTTATATATAAAATCTTATAATAAAATATTATCATTTGATTATGATTAAGGTGGTCAGACATACACCTACTTTTTTTTTTCCTGAAATTTTTGTACTATTACATTGAAATCTATACTTTTCACCAATCATACTAACTTTTTCTCAAAAAAGGCCTAGTAGTTTAGAAACTATATTCAATTTTCTATAGATTCTATTCTTACAACTTTTTGATATTAGGTTCATAGCTAGTTGAGATTTTCACATCAAGTTGACTAACCCTGATTTGCTGATTTTTCATTGCCACTTAAGGGCATAGTTTGGCCCCTCATGATCTTACACATACCCTCATAGTAAATGCTATCAAATCAGGGTCTACTCCAAGCTGGTGTCTACAAGCTACATTGGAAGTTATTTAAAATTTGATAAAGAAATTTAAAACCATAATGGTCAACCATATATTTCATGAAGGAAACATCAAGGTAGATGAGTTGGCCAACATTGCATCTCGTGGAGTATTTTTGAAGACCATTTCAGGGGAGGTACAACCAAATCATTCATATTTCCAGCTTACTCCATAAGAGATTGATGACAAATGTCATAAAGATTTAGACTGGGTATTCTAGTATAGATAAGATGAGAAACTAGATGGGCTTGAGTGTCAAGATTCTTTGGATGTTGTTGAGTTAGAGGAGGATGAGGAGGAAGAGGATGCTAATGGAGTAGTGGATGTGGAAGAGGAAGAAGAGTACGTTGACGATGTTGAGGAAGAGGATGAAGCTGAACAAAGGGCCTCGGTAGAAGAATTTGCTAATCAAGAGAACTTCATTGGATCTCAAAACAAGGAAGAGGACACTCATGGCTCCTCCACCAGTTCAGAGAATGACTCTTCCTCTACCTCTGATCAATAATGGTGCTAAGTTCCTAAATTTTCCCCTTTTGTCCTTATAGTTTAGAGTTTTCAGCTCAAGTTGTGCTTGATATACGGGTGTTCATGGAGGTTCTGAGCAATGTCGCTCAGTCTTTTGGTTGCCTCTGACACTTTATTTGTAGACTCTACGGCTTTTAACATGTTATCTTTGAAAACTTGATACTTTTAATAGAGTCCTTCAGCTTTGGCTCCTTATTGATAAAAATAAAATAAAAATAAAATGTGAATAACTATTTATATGTGTGAATAAGTTTTTATAAATGTGAAAAATGTTTATAAGTATAAATAAGTGTTTATAAATGTGAATAACTATTTATAAGTGTATATAAGTGTTTATAAGGGTGAATAAGTGTTTTTAAAGGTGAATAAATATTTGTAAGTGTTTATAAAGATTTATAAGTATTTATAAGTGTGAATAAGTGTTTATAAATATGAACAAATGTTTATAAGTGTTTATAAATGATTATAAGGGTCTATAAGTATTTAATAATGTGAATAAGAATTTATAAATATTTATAAATTTGAATAAGTATTTAGAAGTGTGAATAAATGTTTATAAGTGTGAAAAATATTTATAAGTGTTTATAAGTATTTATAAATGTGAATAAGTGTTTATAAGTATTTATAAGTGTGAATAAGTGTTTATAAGCGTGAATAATTGTGAACAATTGTTTATAAGTGTGAATAAATATTTATAAGTATTTATAAATGTGAATAAGTGTTTATAAGTATTTATGAATGTGAATAAATATTTATAAGTGTTAATAAGTGTTTATAAGTTTTAACAAGTGTTTATAAGTGTGAAGAAATGTTTATAAGTGTTTATAAATGTGAAGAAGTGTTTATAAGTGTGAATAAATATTTATAAGTTTTAATAAGTGTTTGTAAGAGTGAATAAATATTAAAAAATGCTAATAAGTGTTTATAAGTGTAAATAAGCGTAATTAAGTGTGAATAAATATTTATAAGTATTTATAAATGTGAATAAGTGTGAGTAAGTGTTTATAAATGTGAATACGTGTGAATAAGTGTTTATAAGTATGAATAAATATTTATACATGTTTATAATTGTTTATAAGTGTTTATAAGTGTTTAAAGGTGAAAATAAGTGTTTATAAGCTTGAATAAAAATTTATAAATGTTTATAAGTATTTATAAATGTGAATAAGTGTTTATAAGTATTTATAAGTGTGAATAAGTGTTTATAAGTGGGAATAATTATTTATAAATGTTTATAAGTGTGAATAATTATTTATAAGTATAAATATGTATGAATAAGTGTTTATGAATATGAATAAATATTTATATGTGCTTATAAGTTTGAATAAGTGTGCATAAGTGTGAATGAATATTTATAAGTATTTTTAAGACTTTATAAATGTGAATAAGTATTTATATGGGTGAACAAATATTTATAAGTGTTTATAAGTATGAATATAAGTTTATTAGTCTAAATAAGTGCTTATAAGTCTGAATAAATGTTTATAAATATTTATAAGTATTTATAAATGTTTGGTGTGTTGATGTTCCACAGGGTTGTGAGAAATATGTATGGCACTCTGATTATCACACCAAAGAGTAGTGGGATGATTAATAGGGAAGCCAAACTCTGTCATCAATTGTCGAAGCCAAAAATTTCTTGACTAGCTAAGACAGCTCCTCGATATTCAGCTTTAGCTGAAGATAATGCAATAGTAGTTTTCTTTTTACAAGACCAAGCAACTGGACCAGCACCAAGGCAGAAGACAAAGCCAAAGGTAGACTTTTGGTCATCAACATCACCAACCCAATCTGAGTCAGTGAAGTCCACAATCTCAGTAGTACCTGATGTGTAGTGAATTCCAAACTGTAGAGTGCCTTGAATGTACTGCAAAATGCGCTTAGTGTCCTGAAAATGGCTCTCATGAGGATCTTGAGAGAACCGAGAGACTAGACTAACTACAAAGGAAATATCAAGATGACTATGTGTCAGGTACAAAAGGCTGCCAACTAACTACCTATATAAGGTAGCATCCACTGATGGAGTAGTACAGTTGGTAGACAACATAACACTTCATTGAAAATGAGTAGGGGCTGGCTTACAATCAGCCATTCCAAATCGTTGTAGCAAATCAAGAGCATATTTCTGCTGGAAGATTGAAATACCTACAGAAGAGTGATGAATTTGAAGACCAAGGAAATAATGTAGCAAACCAAGGTCAGTCATATCAAATTGTTTCATCAAGGCTCTTTGAGTTTTCTCAATCATGGCATGAGAAATCCCTACGAGTATCAAGTCATCCACATAAAGAACAACAATGAGAATTCTTCCATGCTATTGAATGTAAACTGTAGGATCAGAATGACATCTAGTGAATTTTGAAGCAAGCAAAAAACTATCCATGTTCTCATACCAAGCTCAAGGAGCTTGCTTGAGACCTTATAATGAATGTCGAAGCTTGCATATAAGGGAAGAATTATGTACAAAACCTTATGGTTGCTCCATATAGATCTCTTTAAGATCACCATGTAGGAAGGCACTCTTCACATCCATCTGATACACTGACCAACCCTTTGATGTAGCAATAGAAAGTACAAGATCAATGGAATCCATCTTGGCAATGGGAGAAAAGGTCTCAGAATAGTCGATACCTTCAACCTGAGAAAACCCCTTAGCCACTAGATGGGCCTTATACTTATCAACAAAACCATTAGCTAAAAATTTAGTACGATACACCCATTTGCATTGAACTAGCTTTCTTCCCATAGGAAGAGGAACCAAATCAAAAGTATGATTCTTCATTAAAGAAGAGTACTCATCATCCATAGCATTATCCCATTTAGGTATACCTAAAGCATCTAAAAACTTCTAAGGATCAGTAGAGACTGCATGACTCAAAAGATTGATACCTGAAGTTTGGGAATGAGTGGCTATTGGATCACCTACAAGAGGACCGGCTTCCTCAACAACTGTTCGAGCCCATAAAGGTCTACTAGGTGGAGGTGGAGTAAAAGAAGATGGAGTAATGTCAACAACTAGATCAATACCATCTTCAAGAATGGTAGCACTAGGAGCATCAACAACATCATCATCTGAAGGAAAGACATCCTCAGAAGAAGAATGTGGAAGAAGAGAGGGAGAGGCTTGTGATGAAGAATCCTATTGAGTAAAGAATTCATCAAACTGAACATCACAACAAAAATGAACCTCTTGAGTGATAGGATCAAACAGTCAATATCCCTTCACATCCTCACAATAGCCAACAAATATGAATCGCTGAATTTTCTTCTCCATTACTTTGAACCGATTATCAAGAATAAATGTCCATGCATCACTGCCAAATACTCTGAAATGGGATACTCGGGGCTTGACATGAGACCAAGCCTCTTCAAGAGTCTTATTTAGTACTGCTTTATGAGGCATATGATTCTGAATGTATTTGGCACAATTGACAGCCTCTGCCCAAAAATTTGGAGCCATGGACCGAGACTAAAGCATGCAATTGGCCATTTCCCATTAGGTTCTATTCTTCTGCTTGGCCACACCATTTTGCTGAGGAGTGTATGGTACTATATGCTGATGAAGAATACCTTGAGTACAATAGAGTTCCTTGAATGCTTGATTGACATACTCCCCCCCATTATTTGTGTGGATCTTCTGGAGGGAATATCTTGATTGCTTCTCCACAAATGCAAGAAAGGTCATGAAGTGTTGAAGAACCTCATTCTTGTACCTTAAAAAGTACACCCACGTGCACTTGGAGAAGTCATCAATGAAGGTGAGAACATACTTGGCCTCTGAAAATGAAGGAGTTGGAAATGACATGAGGTCACTATGCACTAACTCAAGGGGAGATAAAGCTCATGTGGCCATACCCTTAGGAAAGGGGTCTTGATGATGCTTGCCAAGAACACAACCCAAACAAACTCCATCTAAACAAGATATTTGAGGTAGACCAATGACCAAGTTCTGTGTGCTCATTTTTTGGAGATATCTGTAATTTAGATGTCCAAACCTTTCATTCCAAAGCTTTCTTGTAGAATCTGCATGGGAAATAAGGGATGATCCCAATGAAGAATCAAATCCATCAAACCTATACAAGTGGGCTGCATGATCAACTATGTCTATAGCAATGACCTTTTCAGGATTCTGCATCTCTGTAATATTCACATTAGTAGGAGAAAACTCAACAATTTTTCCATGACCATGATTGCAAATTTGATAGATGGAAAGAAGATTTTGTGAAATATTAGGAACAAAGAGAACATCATCAATGTTATCATCATGCATCTTAACTAAGCCTGTCCCTAGAACTAGAATCTATGAGGATTTCCCAACTGTAATATGTGAAGTAGAACATTCTAGAAAGAGAATCAAGAGTATCAATAGAATAAGTCATGTGATGTGAAGCACTGGAATCAAGAATCCAACTAGAACTTGTAGATGATGAAGCCTTAGCTAAGAAGGCTTGGCCTTTGCCCAAGGAAGAAGAATTAGGCACTATAATGTTATGTCTCTTCATAGCTTCTTCTAATGCTGCTAGCCTCTGAGAGTATGGTGTGTCATTATGCCTAGATTTACCCTGAAAAGAAGTATTCTCTTGTCTCTTCTTATACTTTGAAGATGACCCTCCCAAGTTAGGAGGAGGAGAAGGAGAAGTAGGCTTAGACTTCTGATCATTATTCACCTTAGGCTTATAGGGAGGCCTATAAGGAGGCTTCACTCCTGGAGATGAATCTGTTTGTGGCTTCTTCTTATACTTACACTTGCCTTTAGGAGATTGAGCCATCAATGCATGACTCTTAGGAAGAGCATCCATCTGAATCAACTTGGGTTGCTCCCTAGTTAACCTATCATAGAAGTCCTCAAATGAGGGCATCTTATGATCATCTCCCATAGCATCCATAGTATAATAGAAGGTAGAAACATTTGGAAAGGACCTCTAAGCTTAGACAAAATCAAGAAAATACACTCCTTATCTTCTTTGGCATGACCACAACCTTTCAACTGAGACAAAATTGACTTGAACTGTGCAAGAAAATCCTGAATAGAGGGAAATGCATTTCAGGAAATAGAAGTGAGATTAGCTTCAAGCTGTAAGATTTTGAATTGGTTGACCTTCCCATACAACCCTCCAAGCTTATACCATACTTCTTTTGGTGTTGTAAACTCAGAAATGTGAAACAACAAGCTATCTGACACATGAAGACCAATGAGTTCTTTTGCCTCATCCATTTTGTTTCTATGAACAAACTACTCAAATGCTTTTGTGAACTTAGGTTGGTCAGCTTGCAATAAATGCCAAAGGCCTTGAGATTGCAACAACTACATCATTTTGAGCTTCCATGTGTGATAGTTATGTGGGGTGAGCAACTCAATCCTAGGGTCTGACATGTTGGACAAGGGTACACAAAGGATAAATATGCAAAATACACCCCCCCCCCCAAATAGATACAAACTATTTTGACAATTCCCAAATAGTAATTTTGCCAAGAGAAAATAGAAACAACTTCTACTTCAAGATAGTCAAAGTGGCATTGAATGGCAAAATTTTTAGAAAATACCTATGTCACAGTAGCATAATCCATCAAAGCAGCTTGTCGGTGATATCTTGGTTGCTTCCAGCAATTGAGTGAATGCAACAACTTCCTTAAATGTCAGTCAAAGTAATGAAGCCACCTTTAGATCAGACATGCAATGAAGTTAATGTGCTTTAATGCCACCACCTTCTATGGATCATATCTTCAAAAAAATCACTCAACAAGCCTACAATTGAATGCATAGGTCCAAGTGCTAAAATCGACACTGCCACATGAGATGTGATTGGAGCACCTTGCCACCTACCAAAAATAAATGTGCACCTTTCACCATGAAACTGCTGTGCATGCATTTAATAACCCGCTTTCACTTGGTCAAAGCCATGAAAGAAATGAACATGCTCCACTTGGATAAATGGTGCACTGGCAACCTTTGGATTATGTGCATCGAAGGTGTAGTTATAAGAACAAGGACGCTCCAAATTGGTGCTAGATTACAAAGAAATAAGTAGGTTAGACAAAAAAAGATCTAACCACCGACTGAAACATTAAGTAGGCCAACTAGGAGTTAAGACACCTTGCAATAATGTGGTCAAACAACAATCACTGACTTCCATAATAGATGAACTCACCAGAAAAATTAATTGTGGACTCTGACCAAAAGTGAAAGTCGATAGCCAGATTTGAAACACAGGCAAATGAATAAGATCCACATTCACTTTGATGCGCCAACCACTAGTTTTGAATAGGTCCGCCTAAGATTGGATAACCACAGTAAGAAGGACACTTTATTGCACCAAAGAAAATGGCTGATAGTCCATAAAATAAATGTGGGCCCTTCATTCAGTCCATATTGTAGGATTTGAGAGATACAAATCCACAGAATGCCAAGAATACCTGCATGCAAATAACCTATTACAGGAGAGAAGCAAAAAGAAGCAAAAGGTAAAACTGGGAAGTTACTCAAAATGTGAGAGCAAAATTATGATCCAAGTTAATGAAAAAAGAATTACAAGGTTCAACCTATAAAGGTGAACAAAACTCTAAAGCCTAAAAAAGCTAGGTTGCACATTAATAATTAATAAAAGAATTAATTATTAATGCACCTAAGAGAAAGCTTAAGCACTAAAGAGTAATAATTTAACTAATTAAATCAATATGATTTAATTAGTAAGTAAACTAAATATTACTCTAACACCCCCCCTTAAGCTAAGCGCAGGGGGTAAGCTAACCTAGCACAACTATGAAAGCAGGAAATGGGTCCTATCAACAAGGCTTTGATACCATGTAGGATTTGAGAGATACAAATCCATAGAATGCCAAGAATACCTGCATGCAAATAACCCGTTACAAGAGAGAAGCAAAAAGAAGCAAAAGGCAAAAATTAGAAGTTACTCAAAATGTGAGAGAAAAATTATGATCCAAGTTAATGAAAAAAGAATTACAAGGTTCAACCTAACACATACTAATCAGTTGCACACCCATGCATGGTCCTCAGTGCACATGCTGATGAGGAATAATAAATAAAAGAGAGTGCGCTTGCAACCTCTCATAATGCACCAATGCGCTATCTATCGTTAATACATGAGCTCACCATGCTTATTGACTGGTGTTTGCGAACTCAATCAATACTTAGTTAATAATCATCTTCGTTCAAGACAAGAAATTGCGGTTTTGATGGAGCATGGAGCATGGGGTGGCCAGAGGCAGATGGACTGAAAGCATGAAGCAGTGAATGTGCTCCTCTAATGCAAATGTTGTTGCGCACACCCCTTTATGATGAAAATGCTGCCTACAGATTCCTCCACACAAGGGTCAAAGCCCATTTGCAACAAGCAAACCACACAAGAGAGAGGCTGACAAGGTATCCACACTCACCTCCAATTTGTGCGTAAGACAAAAAAATGGCCAGCGCTAAGACTGCGGTGGATACCACAAGCACAAAGCCCAATGCACTATCTACCTCCTGGTCTCTTGGTCTCCACGTAGGCTCAAAGCATCCTCGCAGGCCAAGGATATGGTATGGTGAGATGAAGCCTCAATACGATTGACCAAGCCTGATCTATAAGTCAAGAAGCCTAATCTGAAAGTCTTATCAAATGGAATGGACTTTAGATTTTGCCTTCAAATTTGTTCACATTATATCTCCAAGTGGATCTCCTAATAATGTGTGCACCAGATCTAACCACCTTTGATGAATGGAGTGCTAGACAAATTTAACCACGTAGACCAAAAGTGAATACATGGGCCAGAGAATATCATGCAGTCGCATGAGATGTAGAAAGCCCCAATGCTTTCAACATCCACATATTTCTTCAGAAATCGATGTGAGCCTTCGATTATTGTAAGATCCTCCTAATTACAATAAAATTTTCTGTCCATAATGATAACTTAGGAAAATTCTTTAGAAACACCACTACATGCAAATCAACCCCACAATGTCACAAAACTGCCAAAGATGACCCACTTTGACCATGAACTACAAAGATAAAATGGGACAATAGCCTATAATCAAAAGGATACTAACGAGGGAGGATGTGATAATAGAGGGGGTAGATCTAAGAGCATGGGTGTACTACATCACAGAAAACTAGGACCTTAAAAATAAACAAAAAATGAAAACCCTCTAAACTAGAAAGAGCTGTAAGACTTAGGCTCTGATACCATGTTAGGATAAACTATCCTATACCTAGAACCAAGTCCACAGAAATCCACCAGAAGAGAGAAGTATTCAACACTATATTAGATTGAACTAAGGTGAGAATACATATACAAGGGCTCTGCTTAAATAGGCAAGAGCTGGTAGAAAGAAACTATAGGGTTGAGACAAGTGTCTCAACCAGGAGGAGATAGAGTTCTGATAGAACTCTTACAATATCCTCTAAGATATGATAGAGTCCAAATTAGACTCAAAGTTATCTATCTAACTCATTTATGAGTTGACCTAAGTAAACTTAAATAAGGAGTAAATAATATTACTCCAACATTTATAAATGTGAATAAGTTTTTATAAGTGTGAATAAGTATTTATAAGTGTTTATGAGGGCGAATAAGTGTGAATACGTGTTTATAAGTGAATAAATATTTACAAGAGTTTATAAGTGTGAATATGTGTAAATAAATGTTTATAAGTGTGAATAAGTATTTATAGGTGTTTATGAACTTGAATAAGTGTTTGTAAATGTTTATAACTATTTATAAGTGTGAATAAGATTTTATAAGTGTTTATAATTGTTTATAAGTGCTAATAAATATTTAGACATGTTTATAAGTGTGAATAACATTTTTCTAGTGTGAATAATTGTTTATAAGTGTGAATAAGTGTTTATAACTATGAATAAGTATTTATAAGTGCAAATAAGTGTTTATAAACATGAATACATATTTACAAGTGTTTATAAGTGTGAATAAGTATTTATAAAAATTTATAATTGTAAATAATTGTTTATAAATTTGAGTAAGTGTTTATAATTATTTATAAATGTTTATAAGTGTGATTAAATATTTATAAGCATTTATAAATGTTAAGAAGTGTTTATAAATGTGAATAAATATTTATAAGTGTTTATAAGTGTATATAAGTGTGAATAAGTGTTTATAAGTACTTATAAATATTTATTAGTGTTTATAATTGTGAATTTTTTTTTTTTTTGGCAAAAATGGCAGAGCCATTATAATATATTAATAATTCAATATTACTTTATGCTACTTTAAGAAGATTAGGGGGAAAGAAGTAGGGAAGAAAACCCCTCCTTTTCATTCACATTACAAAATGGGTGTCCAAGACATACCCAAAAGGCAAAGATTTATACAGACAAAAAATCCCTTAGAAAGCCCATGAGAGGGGCATATCAACCCCAAAGGGAGGAAAATCAGCTAAACAAAAGGAGAAAACTCCCAGAAAGAGAAGAGAAAACTCAAAATTTGGAGGCCAGAGGCACACCCACTCTAGTCTTCCGCTTCACTACGAATATATGTGTTTATAACTATGAATAAATATTTATGTGTTTATAAATATTTATAAGTGTGAATAAATATTTATAAGTGTTAATAATTGTTTACAAGTGTGAATAAGTATTTATAAATGTTTATAAATGTTTATAAGTGTTTGTATATGTTTATAAGTGTGAATACAACTTTATAAGTGTTATAAGTATTTATAAATATTTATAGTTGTTTATAACTGTGAATAAGTGTTTATAAATGTGAATAAGCATTTATCAACGTGAATAAGTATTTATAAATGTGAATAGGTATAATTTATAGGTGTAAATAAGTGCTTATCAACATTTATAATCGTGAATAAATATTTTTAAGTATTTATAAGTGTTTATAAATGCAAATAAATGTTTATAAGTGTGAATAAGTATTTATAAATATTTATAAGTGTTTATAAGTGTGAATAAGTGTTTATGATGCAGGGCCCTCTCTAGGTCATAATCTCATACAGAAACTTCTGGAGGTCATAACTTTTGACTCAAGCCTAGGTTTTTGCTGAAATTTTTCGAGTGCGTGCCTCGGGTGGTGGCATTTGTTTTTCCAATTAATATTGGGGTCCATTTTAGCACATTTTCGGGAGCTGAAAGTTTCATCTCGGGCTCCAAAATCAGCTTTTAGTGTTTTTTCTCTAGTTTTTAGAAAGTTTTATTTTGATAACATAAACTTGAATTTATTACAAAATAGAACTTTCTAAAAAGTAGAGAAAAAACACTAAAAACTGATTTCGGAGCCCAAGATGAAACTTTTAGCTCCCAAAAATGTGCTAAAATAGACCCCAATCGATCTAAGATCCATTAGAAAAACAAATGCCACCATCTGAGGCATGCACTAGAAAAATTTCTGCAAAAACCTAGACTCGAGTCAAAAGTTATGACCTTCGAAAGTTTCTGTATGAGATTATGACCTACAAAGGGCCTTGCATCACCCTGGTGGTTAGAAATTTCCTATCCCGATCGACTATGATAGTTATGTGGACCATGATGTCCTTATTTCTCCACATGATGAAGCCTCCACTGAGGTGATAATGGACAAAAAGGATAAAAAATTGAGATGTGATGCGACTATTTTTGACAAGGATATTCCCTCCTCCTCTAGAACTATTCCTTTTCTGAAGAGTGTCGATATATAGGAGAGAAATGTTTAGCTCCTCAAGGAAGATCTGGATGACAAAATTGATCCCCCTTTTGGTGTTTTATAAACGGCCAAATCTACGTCTATGTAGTCCTTCCACCTGGTTAAATGGTTTTTTTCATGACATCAAGACTTTGAGTCTTAATCTCAAATCTCTTTCTGCTAAAGTGGATAATATTTACGAGAGGATGGATTCTAGGTCTGAAAGGATGAACAAAGCTAGGGAGAACAGGGATGATAATAAGATAGGTTTGTTGTAGGATAAAGTGGATAGAATGGATTCTACCCTCAAGAAGATTCTACTGGATAGAAATCAGTTTATGGGGGCTATGGTTGAGTGCATCAATAACATCAAGTAGGAGTTGAACATTGGGTCTTCTATGAAGATTGATGATATCAAAGACGATGATGAGGACCAGACTAGGTCGGGCAAGTGCACCAGATCTTCCAAAAAGAACAAGATACAGGAGAGGATTATGGAGTTCTCAAATCTTAATGCAACCATTAGTAAGACTGGGTCGGGAAAGTGCACCAGATCTTCCAAAAAGAACAAGATACAAGAGAGGATTATGGAGTTCTTGGATACAAATAAGACATGAAGGAAACTCTGTTGGAGTTTGCCTAGTTTATTTTTCCTTTGTTTTTCCTATTTTTTTCTATGTTTCTATTGTTGGGTGTCAGTTTTTGTTTACTGGTTTTTGGCTAGTTTCATTGTTGAGTTCGGGTCTGCTGGCGGGATGTTTTTCAATCCTGAGTCTTTTTGGTGGGTTTAATGTTTAATCTTAAGTAGCTGCCTTGTAAGGGGTTTTAGATCCCTCCAAAACATATTTTTGCCAGTATTCAAAAACACTTATAGATGCTTATAAACATTTAGTCACACTTATAAACACTTATGAATATTTATAAACACTTATTCACATCTATAAATAGTTATAAAAATTTATTCACATGTCTAAACTCATATAAATATTTATAAACAATTATAAACACTTATTCACATTTATTTAAACACTCAATTCACACTTATAAACACTTATTCACACTTATAAAAACTAATTCACACTTATAAACAATTATTCACAATTATAAACACCTTTTTACCCTTATACATTACACTTATTCACACTTATAAATATTTATTCACATTTATTCACATTTATAAACATTTATAGATATTTATAAACACTAATAAACACTTATTCACTCTTTTAAACATTTGTAAAGACTTATAAATAGTTATTAGCACTTATAAACACTTATAAATATTTATTCAAACTTATAAATATTTATTCATGCTTATAATCATTTATAAATACTTATAAACACGTATTCATACTTATAAATATTTACTCACATTTATGTACACTTATAAACACTTATTCACACTTGTGCACATTTTAAACACTTACAAATATTTATGCACATTTATAAACACTTATAAATACTTATAAACATTTATAAAGACTTTTCAACACCTATAAATATTTATAAACACTTATTAACACTTAAACACATTTATAAACATTTATTCATAATTATAAGCATTTATAAATAATTATAAACACTTATTCACACTTATAAATATTTATTCACACTTATAAACACTTAAAAACATTTATTCACAATTATAAATATTTATAAACTGATGTAGGGCCCTTTGTAGGTCATAATCTCATACAGAAACTTTTGGAGATCATAACTTTTGACTCAGGTCTGGGTTTTTGCTGAAATTTTTCGAGTGCGTGCCTCGGGTGGTGGGATTTGTTTTGCCAATGATCTCAGATCAATTGGGGTCCGTTTTAGCACATTTTCGGGAGCTGAAAGTTTCATCTCGGGCTCTGAAATCAGAATTTAGTGTTTTTTCTCTAGTTTTTAGAAAGTTCTATTTTGATAACATAAACTCAAATTTATTACAAAATAGAACTTTCTAAAAACTAGAGAAAAATCACTAAAAGCTGATTTCAGAGCTCGAGATGAAACTTTCAGCTCCCAAAAATGTGCTCAAATGGACCCCAATCGATCTCAGATCCATATGAAAAGCAAATGCCACCACCTGAGGCACGCACCCAAAAAATTTCAGCAAAAACCTAGACCTAAGTCAAAAGTTATGACCTCCGGAAGTTTTTGTATGAGATTATGACCTATAGAGGGCCCTACATCATTCATATTTGTGCATTTAGAAGTTTGATTAAAGCTTTAATCTAATAGAATCTTCGAAGTATAATCCTTCTCGGTACATGTTTGGGAATTGTAGAGGAATGAATAGGATTGGATTTCTCATTGGAGGTGATTTTACTTGAACTTCCACTATATGTAACATTTCTTCCATAGAAAGAGATTTTAAATAAATTTTCATCTATTTTCTTACACATTTTTCTCAATAAATCAAAGAATAATTTTCACTAGTATGTGCATTAAATTTCTTTAAAAAATTTCTCTACATGTCGTAAGTCTAGTGCAGGAGTACCTAAGGCTTGGAAGGCTACCAGGGGGCCACATGGATGACCTTAAGCATTAGAAGACCAAAATGCCTTATAAGGTCTCTAAAAATTGTAATTTGGGCCATTAGTTCCTATGAAATGTAATGGAATGAAATAAAATAAAATGTAGTGACAAATATCTTGATGGTCCTTGTAAGGACCATAGGACCAAATTAATGTAATATGGAAATATCATGCCAAGTGGAGTCAAGTAGGAGTCTTAAGGAGTTTAATGATGTGATAAGGTCAAAAAATGAGCAATGCCAAGGTTATATGTTATTAGGAGTTTATTTAAATAATTTTTAAACTTTAAATATTTGAATAGTAATGGCTAATTGTGATGTGGAGGGAAACTCCAAAAATGGGATTAGTTTGCATAGTTTGAAGTTCCAACCGCTTTAGGTCAGTTGTAAAGATTAGTATGGGTATTTTAGGCATTGGGAGAGATGAAAGTGCATAATGGTATGGATTTTGGATGCATTTTATATGGACAAATTGAATATCTCAATAAAATCCAAGTTTTCTTGCAAAAATATTGTTGTTTTGACGTTTAGTTAACTGATCTAAACATGGAAATGGATTGTGGATGATCTATGGATGTAATAAAATCATCTTATATCTATTTTGGAGGTTCTTATAATCTATTTTGTTTTAGATTTAAAAATTTGATGTAGGTGATCATTTTGGAGCATTGAAATAACTCTATTTTGATCCTTTCAATTGTTTAATGGGATATTCAATGAATGTATTTATTTTTTATGATTTAATGGAACCATATAATTTATGTATGATTTTACTAATCATTTTTATGTAGGAGAATTTGATATGGTAGGTGTACACCATGAGGAAGAGTGGGTTAAGGGCACAAAATTGATGTCACAAGTGTAGCAGCAGATGATATGCCTTAACAAGGGTATAATTTTATGAAAAAAGGACAAATTTAATGGTGAATACATGTTGTCTAACCATTGGTTGAGGTGTGGATGTGGTGGGAAGTGGGAGATTGAGAAATCTCCTAGTTTTAGGAGTTTTTGAGGAGTAATTTGGGGCTTTTGGGTATAGGAGGCTTGTAGAATCAAATTGGTTTCATATTCATCTAATTGGGACCATATTAAAACTCTTTGAAAATTAGAAAGGTTGGGTGTTGACTCTAGAATAGGGTTCCTTTGTAAAAGTGACCAATTAGGCCTAGTAAGGAAAAAGGGAGCAACATTTTTTTTGGGTGATGTTCCAAATCTATCTAATTTTCTCATATGTTATGTAACCATTAAATGATTATCTAAATCATAAAAAAAATTGGTAATTTTTTTTAAGGTTAGGGTCAAATGTACAAAAATCTGGAAATGGAGGGGTACTAGGGAGGAGGCCTAGTTTGGGAGCAGTTTGGATGATCTTTATAATAGAGGACATTGTGGGAACATGATGACTATTGAAACAAGTTGAAATAGGCTGGATAAAACCTAAGGATGGCTTGTGAATGATTCTTGGGTCCTGGGAATTGATTTGACCCTATTGGTGCTTGAAGGCCTAGTGAAACAACTAGGAAACATAGTGTGTTTTTTGGACAGCATGTGGAGCCTCTTGATCTTCTTGAATGGATTGATCATTGGGCTCTACATCATAATGGTATCAGAGTGAGAAGATCTAGGAAATGAGTCCTTGATAGGTAGACAAGGATTTGACAAGGTCAAAGAGGGAGATCCTACAAGCATTGAAAGAGTTCCTGAATGACGAGAAGAAAAGAGAAGAAGAAAGGAGGAAAGAAAGAGAAGAAGAAAGGATGATGCAAGAGAAGATGAAAATACTAGAAAGAGCATTAGAGGAAAATAAAATGAGGTTGAAGGTACCTATTGAAATCCTAGAGGAGGAAGAACCTAATAGTGACAAGGTTCAAGATGTTGGGGTAATGGAAAATACTGAAGAAGAAAAAGAACCTAATGCTGAAGAGGTTCAAGAGGATGAAGAAAATGTGGAAGAAGAAGATGTTGGTGAAGAAAATAAAGAATCAAGTCTTGGAGGCCTTGAATGTGTTGGTATTTTTTTTATTGGGGCTGTGACATGTCCTTTGGAGGGTACAACGTATGAAGGTACCCGTGTAGTAGATTGTGAGGGTCGTGATACAACCTTAGTGATGGATGATTAGTTTGTGTGCCAAGGTAAATGGCATAAGGATGATCTGATAAGACCAGTAGTCTCAGAATAAGAAACTAAGCATGAAGAAGAGTTAGTAGTGATAATGGGCCATGATGAGGCCCAAGAGTTTGTGTATTCTCCAAGCATGGAGATGTGGCAGATTGGTGACAAGAAAGAATAAATAAAAAAAACCCAAGTTTTCTTGAAAGAATCTTGTTGTTTTGATGCTTAGTTGATTCATCCAAACATGGGAATGAATTGTGCATGATCTAAGGATGTAATAACATCATTTTATATCTATTTTTGGGGTTCTTATAATATATTTTGTTTAAAATTTGAAAAGTTGTTGTAGGTGATCATTTTGGAGCATTGAAATAACTCTATTTTGATCCTTTCAATGGTTTAATAGGCCATTCAATGAATGTATTTTTTTTTTCTCATTGAATGGAACATATGTAACATATTTATGATGTTACTAATCATTTGGATGCAAGAGAAGTTGATTTGGTGGGTGTACACCAGGAGGAAGAGTGGGAAAAGGGCACAAAATTAATGCCACAAGTGTAGCAGCAGAGGATCTGCCTTAACAACGGTATAATTTTATGCAAAATAGAAAAAATTTAATATTGAATACATGGTGTAGGACCTTTGGTTGAGGCTTGGAAGTGCTAGGAAGTAGAGATTGAGAAAGCCGTAGTTTTAGGGGTTCTTGAGGAGTGATTTAGGGCTTTTGGGTATAGGAGGCCTATAGAGTCAAATTGGTAGCATATTCCTCTAACTAGAACCATAGTAATACTCTATGAAAAGTGGAAAGGTTGGGTGTTGAGTCTAGGATAGGGTTCCTTCATAAAAGTGACCTATTAGGCCTAGGAAGGAAAAACAGAGCAACAATTTTTTATGGTGATGTTTTGAAACATCCCCACCTGATTTTATGATATGTTGTGTAACTATTAAATGGGTATCTAAATCTACATGAATTTAGTTTGTAAGTGTTTTGGAAGGTCTAGGTCAAAATTCCAAAAATCATGAAATGGAGGGTTACTAGGGAGGAGGCCTAGTTTGGGAGCAGTTTGGATGATCTTTTTAACAGTGGACATTGTGGGAACTTGATGACTATTGAAACAAGTTGAAACAGGTTGGATAAGACCTTAGGGTGGCTTAGGAATGAGTCTTGGCTCTTGGGAGTTGATTTGACCCTATTGGTGCAAGAAGGCCCAGTGAAACAACTAGGAACCATAGCGTATTTTTTAGACAGCATGTGGAACCTCTTGATCTTGTTTAAGGGATTGATCATTGGGCACTATATCATATTGGTATAAGAGTGAGAAGATCCAAGAAATGAGTCCTAAATAGGTGGAGATGGCTTTGACAAGGTCATAGAGGGAGATGCTACAAGCATTGAAAGGGTTTCTGAATGAGGAGAAGAAAAGAGATGAAGAAAAGAAAAAACAAAGAGAAGAAGAAATGATGATGCAAGAGAAGATGCAAAGAATGGAAAGAGAATTAGAGGAAAATTAAAGGAGGTTGAAGGCACTTGTTGAACTCCTAGAGTAGGAAGAACCTAATAGTGACAAGGTTCAAGATGTTGGCGTAATGACAAATGGTGAAGAAGAAAAAGAATCTAATGCTGAGGAGGTTCAAGAGGCTGAATAAAATGTGGAAGAAGAAGATGTTGGTGAGGCCAACAAAGAATCAAGTCTTGGAGGGCTTGAATGTGTTGGTAGTTTTCTGATTGTGATAGTGACATGTCCTTTGGAGGGTACAATGTCTGAAGGTACCCCTATAGTAGATTGTGGGGCTCATGATGCAGCCTTAGTGATGGATGATCACTTTTTATGCCAAGGTAAATGGCATAAGGATGCTTTGATAGCAGGAGTAGCCTCTAAAAAAGAGAGAGCAAGGATGAAGAGGAGTTAGTAGAGATAATGGGCCATGAGGAGGCTCAAAAGTTGGTGAATTCTCCCAACATGGAGATATGGTAGATTTGTAACAAGAAAGAAGGGTACCTTTTGGTGGTACATTGGATGAGTTTGCAAGTATGTGCTACAATGGAAAGAGTTCAAAGCAAGACAAATCCTATGGAAAGCACTAAAAAGAAAGAAGAGTACACATTTGCAAGAAATGACAAGCCTAAAGTGAAGATGAAGAGGAGTAATGGAGGACAACAACAAGAAATGGTGGAATGGATCAAATATAATGATCTCTAGAAACCAAGAGTCAAAATAAATTTTTTTGTTCTCCTAACATGTTTTGTTTGTAGAAATTTCCAAGAGGACTTGGAAAATTTTCAAACTTGAGGAGTATGGTGTAGGAGCACCTAAGGCTTGGAAGACTACCAGTGGGTCACGTGGATGACCTTAAGTATTGGAAGACTAGAATGACTTATAAGGTCTACAAACATTATAATTTGGGCCATTAGTGTGTATGAAATGTGAGGAAAGATATAAAATCAGATGTAGTGGAAAATGTTCTAATGGTGATGGTAAGGACCATAGGACCAAATTAATGTAATATGGCAATATCATGCCAAGTGGAGTCAAGTAGGGCTCTTAGGAGTTTAATGATGTGATAAGGTCACAAAATGACCAATTCTAAGGTTATAGGTTATTAAGAGTTTATTTAAATAAGTTTTAGAATTTAAATATTTGAATAATAACGACTAATTGTGATTTTGAGGGAAACTCCAAAAATAGGATTAGTTTGCATAGTTAGAAGTTCCATCTAGTTTGGGTTTGTTGGAAAGGTTAGTATGGTTGGTCTATTTAAGAATTGAGAAACATGAAAGTATAGAATGGTAAGAATCTGGGATACATTTTGTATCGATAGATTGAAGAAATCAATAAAATCCAAGTTTTCTTGCAAAAATCTTATTGTTTTGATGCTTAGTTGATTGATCTAAAATTGGAAATGGATTGTGGGTGATCTAAGGATGTAATAAAATAATTTTATATCTTATTTGGAGGTTCTTTTAATCTATTTTATTTCAGATTTGAAAAGCTGTTGTAGGTGATCATTTTGGAGCATTGAAATAATGCTATTTTGATCCTTTCAATGGTTTAATGGGCCATTCAATGAATGTTTTGTTTTTTTATCATTTAATGGACCCCATGTAACATATGTATGATTTTACTAATCATTTGGATGCAGGAGAATTTGATTGGGTGGGTGTACACCATGAGGAAGAGTGGGAAAAGAGCACAAAATTGATGCCACAAGTGTAGGAGCAGAGGAAATTCCTTAATATGGGTATAATTTTATGCAAAATAGTCAAATTTAATGTTGAATACATGGTGTAGGACATTTGGTTAAGGTATGCAAGTGCTAGGAAGATGGGGATTGAGGAAGCGCTAATTTTAGGGGTTTTGAGGAGTGATTTGGGGATTTTAGGTATAGGAGGCATGTATAATCAAATTGGTTACATATTACTCTAATTGGGACCATATTAACACTTTTTGAAAGTGGAAACTTTGGGTATTGAGTCTGGGATAGGGTTCCTTTGTAAAAATGACCTATTAGGCCTAGGAAGGAAAAATGGAGTAGCAATTTTTTAGGGTGATATTTTGAAACAACCCTACCCGATTTTTTGATATGTTGTGTAAAAATTAAATGGGTATCTGAACCTAAAATTTAGTTTGTAAGTGTTTTGGAAATTCGAGGTCAAAAGTCCAAAAATTAGGAAATGGAGGGCTACTAGGGAGGAGGCCTAGTTTTCAATTTGTTTAGATGATCTTTGTAATAATGGACATTGTGGGAGCTTGATGAATATTGAAAAAAGTTGAAATAGGTTGGATAAGACCTTAGGATGGCTTGGCAATGAGTCTTGGATCTTGGGAATTGATTTGACCCTATTGGTGCAAGAAGGCCTAGTGAAACAACTAGGAAACATAGTGTGTTTTTTTGACAGCATGTGGAGCCTCTTGATCTTGTTGAAGGGATAAATCATTAGGCTTTGCATCAAAGTCATTAAATATTTTTCTAGACATTTCTCTCAATAAATAGAAAACTAAGTTTTACTCGTTAGTGCTCTAAATTTCTTTGAAAATCTGTTCTCTATGTTGGAAGTGAATTTTGCTAAAAAAATTAGAAGAAATCGAAGACTAAGAGCTTTACTCGCATGTGCTTAAAATTTCTTTGAGAATATGTTTCCATGTTGGAAGTCGTTAGATTTTGCTAAAAGAATTTCTCAATAAATTGAAAACTAAGTTTTACTCGTCTATGCTCTAAATTTCTTTGAAAGAATATTATCCATGCTGGAAATTGTTAAAGATCTTGTTCACAAGAAATATCATAAAAATTTGTATTACTCAGTGCTTTAAACTATTTCTAAAAATCTGATTTCCATACTCAAAGAATAAACAAAGATTTAACATTTAAAATAATCTATCCCTAAAATCTTGTTTGTACAAGAATAGTTGCAGGGGCAATAGTAGTACTAATACCGAGGGGATCTTATATTGTATGTTGAAAAGGATAAGGAAGGTTGTATGAAGTTGAAAAAGATTACTGGAAGTGAGCGGAGGATTAGCAATCCACATATTCACCACAAAGGGGTTTGGGGAGAATAGAAGCTAGGAAATGCGGCCTTGAAAATAGTGTACAAGGGCACACTAGGAAATGAATGGGCAGTGGCAGTGAATAAGATCCAGCACATGGAGAGATAGGGTGAGGGCATTGATCAAGTAATGAATGAAATAGGGTGCCCTTACACTTAGATGTCAAGAGCAGAGAGAAATTGTTTTTACATTTAGTTTGGTCTGATCCATAATTAATTAGGAAATTCCATTTTAGAATTGGCCAACACAAAACTAATTCATATATGGTATGATTTGATTGAAATAATTTTTCATCCTTATACAAATGAGATTAAACAGTTCCTTATTTCATTTCAGGTAAACTTTGACATAATGGAAGAAAATATCACTCGAATGAAAGTAAGAACATTCAAACCATAAAGAATGAAGTAAGAACACTCAAACCATAAAGTGAAAACATCACTCAAATGAAGGTAAGAGCACATACAAAATTTGATAGAGAAATAAAAGGAAATTTTATTAGGAGTATCAGTTGGTATTTTATATGGAGAAGATCTTCAAGCATTCAGTAATCCTGGAGTTCAAGAAAGACTCGGGTTTAGAAAATTTATTTCTAAAGTTTGCCAAAATACATGAATTTGGGTTAATGAATTTTCACTCTTCATTTTCTATTAAAGTGGTCTACACCAGACAGGACAACATTCCCTTTGACATTCTAGGGAATGACACACTAGCACCGATTGCATTTCAACTAGCAATGAGTAAGTTCTCTTGAATATTTATTTATTATGTTTTTTTGTGTTTTAGATTTTCCTCTGATGGAATTTTTTGTAGAGGAATTTAATAATATGAAGATAAATGTGAGTAATCTTTTCAAATTAGTTAGGACGCAGGTTGAGAAAGTCATTAAGACAGGGAATGGATATGTTAATGATGGGAAAACTTTGAGAGGGTTCCTTATGGTGGGCTATAATCACTTTATGCAAACTTCCTTAGGTTGTTAGAAGAATAATATATGTGCACGGAAGGGAAAAGAATTAAAAACAAATGACACTATTTACAATTGGGACATGAGAGTGAAGGTTAGGTTCTATCATCATACTTCCATTTCAATTCCTCTATCAAGAATAAGGGAAGCCATTAGAGACTTGAAGCAGCTTCATGACATGGATCCAATTACATTATGCACCTACAAATTCTCTACTGATTGAAATGATTTGTGTTGATTCATATTAAGGGAATCAATTGGTCTGCAAATTTATATTTTTAGGTACAGTTTACATAATGGAAGAAATAAACTGTAAACAGAGGTCCCATCCAGAGAAACCTGTATAGGGAGAAAATTCGTAATGTCCCCTTTCTTTTGATTTGTGACTCTGCAACACTTAGTGATTGTTCTATCAGTAGTTAGATAGTGAAAGATCCTATCAGTGGAAGAATAGGGCTCAATCATAGAATAAAGGAAACTATAACTTTTCTCTTTCAATTTGAACAAGGCAGTTGTGTTTGTCAAATGAATAAACAATTTAGTTTACAATTAAAGAGTCTGTTGGGTTTAGGAAGTGAAGAATAGAAGCACAGAAGCTGAGATCTAATCAATGATCTAGTGGCTAATGAGGAAAAAGTTGTCAGTGCATTTGTAACTTGCAATCTAAATATTTCCAAATCGGCAGAAGTTATGCCTCTCTCAAAGAATATCTTTTTTCCAGTTCCATTTTTTACACATTTGTATCAAAGTTAACATTCCTATATGAGGTGAATATGTGGACTTTAACCATCCCAAATAAATGGTATAGGTTTATAAAATTCTATAATCTACAAAGACCTTTGATATAATAATCCAAGGTTCTTAGAGCCATCCATAAATCTTGAAATAGAAAAATAATTCTTGAGAAAGGGTATATTTGGTCTTCACTCACTATAATTTCACTGCAAATGTTAAATCTAAGAAAAATTCATTTGCATCATCACCAATGAATATTTAAAATGGTTTCTTATATTTAAATATCCTTCAAAAAATAATGACTCAAAATTTTGATAAATTGTTAAAAAGAAATTCTATCACGGATTTATGTATGAGACAAGTGATTGAACATAGAGAGGGAACCATGACATTGAAAACTCAGAGGACTATGGTAGTGATCTCCTTGGGCTAATGATGACTTCCAATAAGAAACATGAGGGAGGAAATAAATTCAGCATTTGTATAGATGAAATAATTTCAGAATTGAATTTGAAGTCATCACTTTGTTGGGTAATGAAAGTGGAGAAATTAATTTTGGTCGTGAAACAAGTGCTAGTGCTGGAACAAGTTATGCTAGGAAGAAAAACCTTGTGGATGGTGCAGAGTGTAGTAGTGGTTATGGACGATAAAAGCTTGGATTCGGAAAGGAAAATGACAACTGACACAATGAGTTCAAGAAAAAGTGTTGGACAAAAAGATGTGATTAATTTGAGGGAATGGATTTTGACAATGAAACATTACATATGCCCTCATTTAGAGGTTGCAATGCCTCTGCAATTGTTGGGTTGAGGATTTGTGGTAGAGGAAAGTAGTTAAACTAGGAATACAATCTTATTCATTTTTATTTATGATTTATGTATGATAATTTGAATTTGTGGAGGTCCGATTTTTATATCAATCCTTTTTCCAATGTAAATGTAAGTAGACAACTGTTGTGATTTACATTTTAGATTTTATTTTATTCTAAGGATAATTACATTTGGAAAAGTCATACATAACACTACATTTCCATGGACCCAAAAACTCTTGATTCAAAGAAAGTTTTGTAAACTTCTTGGCACATTACCTACATGGCATAGGTTTGATTCATTGCATGGCTCTCTTATAATCCCAAAATTATTGAAATAAATTGGAAAATAGACTGAAATCAATTAAATATTTTTTCCAATAGAAAAAATATTAAGTAAATTAGTTAGAAGATTTTTACAGAAAAATGTTAATTTTAAAAAAATTAATTGAAAAGGAAAGGTCTCCATGCTTAAAGTTTCAATAAACTTTTTTATTGGTTAACAAAATATATTTTAAACTAAATATATTTTAAATTAATATCGATTTGTATGTTAAATGGTAAATTATTAAAACCAAAAATATTTTTGCATATCTTACATAGCATACATATACAACTTTCTATAAAAGATAGTATTCCACATCACTTAGGACTTGATTTAGTTTAGCGGCAATTCGAGCAAAAGCATAGGTTTTTTCATCAATAATATTTTGATTTAATTTAGTTGTAGAAAGGTAGTCTCCATCATCATTAATTTTTTTAATTAATTCAACACATCAAATGTATGGCATCTACTATTTGATTATTGTAAGCTAAACTAAATAAAAATCTAGTCAAGATGATGAAGGTCATCCTTTCACTTGAAGTATCACATAAATATCATTTAACACGGTCCTAAGAAATAATATGACATGTATGCACAATGAGGAAGAAAAAAGGGAAAGCAGAGAAGGTGGTAGAAAAAATTGTAGATACAACTATCAGTTTACCCTACTACTCGCTCTATCACTACAACTAGCACATCTAAGACAATAGGGTCAAATTTAGTCATGTAAGAAGATGGTGAGGTCAAAGAAGATGAAGATGCAAGAGTTGGAGTGGACAAAGAGGGAGATGGTATGCTCAATTCCCTTGTTTTGACACTTTTTGTTGGTGCTATGGCTGCTATAAAAGCTAATGACTCTCTTATTGATGTCAGTTCTTACTATTGGCGAGAAATGGAAGGACATTGTTCTTTGTCTTCTTCTATTAGGATTTTTTCTCCTTTCAATAAAAATGGATTTGTGGATCCAATGGATGATGATGATGATGATTATGATGATATCCTTTTGGAAGTCATTTAAAGTAGAAAAATGTTTGTTGGGGACATGGAGGCAAAAAAACATGATAGGGGATAAGGTAAAAAAGTTTTCTAGAGACGATGAGGCCAAGGGTGTCGGTGTTCATTTTCTATGTCTAACAAAAGGTTTTTTTCCCTCCATATTGAAACATAATTTGATGGTGCCTTCTTCTACTCTAATGGATCAGAGGTTGCACATTAATATTTTTAAGGGTGATTTTTTATCTCCTTTAATAGTGGACCATAGGGTTTTGAAGGTGGTTGTCACTTCTTCATGGGAGATTGTGAGGGTTTTGGAGGTGGTTGATGCTTCTTATCCAAAGATTTAATAGTTTTCTTACAAGTCTAATGATATTTTTTTACCTTAATGATGTTTTCCTTAGGCTTTCAAAGGTTCTGTAAAAGTTGAAGCATTATGGTGTGGATATTGTTTCTTCATTGGAGCATGTTAAGAAGGATGGGCATATTGTTATGCCCATTTTTGTTCCTTTTAGTTTTGTGAGCTCTAACATGGATGGTTAGGGCTTTTAGGAAGTGCAGATATGAATAGATTTTAATGATTCTCTTTTGGATGGATGAATCTAGTACTTGGTTGAGGTGCTCGATCAATAGGAGATTCTATGGAAATCGTCTCAATATTGATGATGTTAAAAGATGGATCATTTTATTTTGGAAACTTAAATGAAAGGTTCAATTTTTTTCTATGTTGAATATTTTTTAAATATTTTTTTTTCCTTTTTCTAATGAGAAGGATTGTTGGAGAATCCTTCTTGGAGGTCCTTAGTATGGGTTTGAATGGTCTTATTCTTTAAAATTGATCTCATGGTTTTGACTTGCGGAATGAAATATTCTAGTTTAATGTTTGGGTTTATATTTCTAAATTTCCCTTGAATTTTTGGAACGAAAATATTTTAAGGATTTTTTTCAATTCTCTTGGGAAATATAGTACTATTGATAATATAACTTTATTTATGAACTTTTTTTATTTGATTGATTTTATGCACATGTGGTTCTCACCTTCTCCTCTAAATTTGGGAAGTGGGTTCGACAAGTTGAATTTTAAGACTCTTCATTATTTTTCAAGATGAAAATATAATGGATCATGCATATGATTTGTTCTTGAAAAATAAGAACTAACAAATTATCTAGAAAAAGAAGGATCAAATGCCACTCTAAGGAGCCCATTCCAACCCTTTGTGAGGTTAAAAAACTTGACTGCTTGAGGATGGATTATGCTTTGGATTCACTAGAAGTATGTGTCATAGACTTTATTTATCTTCCTTGTTCTAAGAACCTTCTATTTAGGGAGGTAGATCCTACTACTGTGATCAATAAAAGTTATTTGGATATTTTTTGAAAACCATCCTAATTTTAGGCTATCTTTTTTCTTTAAAGCTATTGTGTCTTGCTATTTTTTGTTGATATTTTATGTTTTGTTGGGATTAACTTCTCATCTTTTCCTTTGTACAAGGGATCATGGATATTCAAAATGCCAACTTATCTAATAAAAATAGTATGATGTGTGCACTTGTAATATAATTCTTATATTTGTATAAACACTTTTGTTCAATATAAAAAAATGTTTTCATTTAATTCAATTACAAATGACATTATGAACAAGTAACTCATTGCACACTTAGCCTTTAATTGTAATCTTCTTCTAAATTTGTATTTCTTTATTTTTTTGAAAGTATAATTTTCTCTACAAATCTTGGTCTTCAAGATCATGTACTCTTCTCCTTGATAGGAAGTGAAGGCTCATAATATACATCCTCTATTAATATATTGGAGGAAGTGTGTGCAAAAATTAAAATAATCATATATTTACAAGGAAAAAATACTAAAGAAATACATCATATCACAATTAATTATAGAAAAAAATCATTCTGGCAAGAAAACCTAGACCTGAAAAACCTCCATATTATCTACTAACCAATTATTACAATAGACTTGTAGGATCTAATCTTTTACAAGAGTATCACCAATAAAAAATCCAAATTTATTCTATTAGCATAATAATACTTACAAAAGTTGCAATTAAGATCTTTATTTCAAACATCCAATAAATAGGAGAAATTATTAAAAAAAATATCAAATGGTACAATAAGGAATTTATGAGCTAAAATAACCCAAGCATACAACATAGAAATTTTAAGCTCAAGATTTAACACTCAAATCATAATTTATGTCCATGTGATAACAATAATATATTATTTTTACCTATCATATGTTTATCATAATTCACTTTCCAACTTGGAAAATTCATTTTGGCTCTATTATCTCCATTTAAATATTTTGTATTCCATGTGAAATGTGGTGAAAATAGGGATCACTAGCCTTGACATGCTAACTAGAGATCAAACTCACACACTCACACTCCACTCCCCCTTCAATTCCCCCCATAATTCCACTCACACTCCTCCCTCCTCCTGCCTCCCACTCCATGCCCACTCCTATCCCTCCCCCTCCACTCCACTCCACCTTCAACTCCCCCTCCAACTTCCACTCCCCCCTCGACTCCCACTCCCACTCCCACTCTCACTCCCACTTCTACTCCACTCCACCTTCAACTCTCCCTCCAACTTCCACTCCACCTTCAACTCCCTCTCCACTTCACTTCACCTTCAACTCCCCCTCTCCCTCCCATTCCCTATTCAATTTCCCCCTACCAATCCCACTCCACCTTCACCTCCACTCCCCCTTCAATTCCACCTCCCACTCCCACTCCTCCCCCTCCACTTCACTCCACCTTCAACTCCCACTCACACTCCCCCTCCCCCCTCCACACCCATTCCACCTCCACCTCCACACACCCTTCAATTCCCCCTACCACTTCCTCTACCACTCCCCCTCCACCTCCACTCCCCCTTCAACTCCCACTCCCACTCTCACTCACACTCCTCCCCCCTCCCCATCCCCATCCACTCACACTCGCACTCCCTCTTCCCACTCCACCGCTACCTCCACTCCCCCTCCACTTCACTCCATCGTCAAGTCCCCCTCCTACTTCCACTCACACTCCTCCATCCTCCCCCCTCCCACTCCACTCCCCCCTCCCACTCCACTCCCTCCCACTCCGACTTCCTCTCCCCCTCCACCTCCACCTCCACATCCCACTACCCCCCCCTCCACTTCACTCCACCTTCAATTCCCCCCCTACTTCCACTAACACTCCTCCCTCCTCCCACCTCCCACTCCACAACGACTCCTCTCCCTCCCCCTCCACTCCACTCCACCTTCAAATCCCCCTCCAACTCCCACTTCCCTTCAACTCCCACTCCCACTCCTACTCCACTCCACCTTCAACTCTCCCTCCAACTTCCACTCCACCTTCAAATCCCCCTCCACTCCACTCCACCTTCAACTCCCCCTCCACTTCACTTCACCTTCAACTCCCCCTCCCCCTCCCATTCCCCCTTCAATTCCCCCTCTCCCCTCCCACGCCCACTCCACCTTCACCTTCACTCCCCCATCAAATCCACCTCCCACTCGCACTCCCCCTCCCCCCTCCACACCCATTCCACCTCCACTCCAACTCCACCTCCACCTCCACCCCCCCTTCAATTCCCCCTACCACTCCCCCTCCACTCCCACTTCCTCTACCACTCCCCCTCCACCTCCACCTCCACTCCCACTTCAACTCCCCCTCCCACTCTCACTCGCACTCCTCCCCCCTCCCCTCCCCATCCACTCACACTCCCACTCCCTCTTCCCACTCCACCTCCACCTCCACTCCCCCTCCACTTCACTCCACAATCAACTCCCCCTCCTACTTCCACTCACACTCCTCCCTCCTGCCCCCTCCCAGTCCACTCCCCCCCCCTCCACCTCCACCCCCTCCCAATCCCACTTCCTCTCCCCCTCCCCCTCCACCTCCACCTCCAACTCCCACTCCCCCCCCTCCATTTCACTACACCTTCAACTCCCCCTCCCCCTCCCACTCCCCCTTCAATTTCATCTCCTACTTCCACTCACACTCCTCCCTCCTCCCCCTTCCAAATCCCACTTCCTCTTGCACTCCCACTCCCTCTTCCCAATCCCCCTCCACCTCCACTCCCCCTCCACTTCACTCCATTGTCAACTCCCCCTCCACCTCTAGCTCCCACTTCAATTCCCCCTCATACTTCCATTCACATACCTCCCTCCCCTCCCTCCCACTCCACTCCCCCTGCCTCCCACTCCCACTTCCTCTCCCCCTCCACTTAACTCCACCTTCAACCCCACCTCCACTTCACTTCACCTTCAAATTTCCCTCCCCCTCCTATTACCCCTTCAATTCCCCCTCCCCCCTCCCACTCCCACTCCACCTTCACCTCCACTCCCCCTTCAATTCCACCTCCCACTCCCACTCCTCCCCCTCCACTTCACTCCACCTTTAACTCCCACTCGCACTCCCCCTCCCCCCTCCACACCCATTCCACCTCCACCTTCACTCCCCCTCCCCCTCCACTCCCCCTTCAATTCCCCCTACCAGTCCCCCTCCACTCCCACTTCCTCTACCACTTCCTCTCCCACTCCCCCTCCACCTCCACTCCCCCTTCATCTCCCCCTCCCACTCTCACTTGGACTCCTCCCCCTCCCACTTCCCATCCACTTGTACTCCCACTCTCTCTTCCTATTCCACTCCCCCTCCACTTCACTCCCCCTCCACCTCTAGCTCCTGCTTCAATTCCCCCTCCTACTTCTACTCACACTCCTCCCTCCTCCCCCTTTTGACTCCACTCCCCCCCCCCCATCCACCTCCACCCCCTCCAACTCCCACTTCCTCTCCCCCGCCACCTCCACCTCTAGCTCCCACTCCCCCCCCTCCACTTCATTCCACCTTCAACTCCCCTTCCCCCTCCCACTCCCCCCTTCAATTCCCCCTCCTACTTCCACTCGCCCTCCTCCCTCCTCCCACTTCCACTTCCTCTCCCCCTCCCTTTCCCCCTCCACCTCCACTCCCCCTTCAACTCCCCCTCCCACTCTCACTCGGACTCCTCCCCCCTCCCCCTCCCCATCTACTCGCACTCCCACTCCTTCCTACTCCAATCCCCCTCCACTTCACTCCATTGTCAACTCCCCCTCCACCTCTAGCTCCCGCTTCCATTCCCCCTCCTAATTCTAGTCACACTCCTCCCTCCTCCCCCCTCTGACTCCATTCCCCCCCTCTCCACCTCCACCCCCTCCAACTCCCACTTCCTCTCCCCTTCCACCTCCACCTCCAACTCCCATCCCCCCCCCTCCACTTCACTCCACCTTCAAGTCCCCCTCCCCCTCCCACTCCTCCTTCAATTCCCCCTCCTACTTCCACTCACACTCCTCCCACTCCTAGTTCCTCTCCCCCTCCTTCCCCCACCCCCTCCCCCTTCCCCTCCATCTCCCACTCCTCCCTCTCCCCTTCACTCCCCCTCGCTCTCCCATTCCCCCTTCAATTCCCCCTCCCCCCCCATTCCCACTAGCACTCCCACTCCCACTCCCACTCCCACTCCCCCTTCACTTCCCACTCCACCTTCACCTCCACTCCTCCTCCACCTCCCACTTCTCACCCCCCCTCTCACTCACAGTCCCCCTCCCCCCTCCACGCCCATTCCACCTCTAGTCCACTCCCCCTTCAATTTCCCCTACCACTCCCCCTCCACTCCCTCTTCAACTCCCACTCCCACTTCCTCTCCCACTCCCACTCCCCCTTCAACTCCCACTCTCACTCACACTCCTCCTCCCTCCCCCTCCCCATCCACTCACACTCCCACTCCCTTTTCCCACTCCCTTTCAATTCCTCCTCCACTCCCTCTTCAACTCCCACTACCACTTCCTCTCCCACTTCCCCCCACTCCCCTCCTCCTCCCCCTCCACTCCCCCTCCCCCTCCACTCCCCCTTCAATTCCTCCACCATTCCCTCTTAAACTCCCACTCCCCACTTCCTCTCCCACTCCCCCCCACTCCCCTCCACCTTCACCTCCACTCCCCCTCCACCTCGCACTTCTCCTCCCCCCCCCCCTCCCACTTGCAATCCCCGTCCCTCCTCCACACTCATTCCACCTCCACTCCACCTCCCCCTTCAATTCCCCCTACCACTCTCCTCCACTCCCTCTTTAATTCCGCCTCCACTCCATCTTCAACTCCCACTCCCACTCCCTCTTCCCACTCCACCTCCACTCCCCTTTCAATTCCTCCTCCACTCCCTCTTCAACTCCCACTCCCACATCCTCTCCCACTCCCCCCCACTCTCCTCCCCCTCTACCTCCACCTCTACCTCCACCTCCCATTTCCTCTCCCCCTTCCACCTCCCCCTCCCCCTTGCACTCCTACCCCATGCCCTCACACTCGCTCTCCTACCCTACATCTCCCCTTTTCTCTCCCAATCCCCCTCCCATTTCCACTCCCCCTCCCACTCCAACATCTATTTATAATCATATAAAAGATCTATTTACAATTGTTTAATTAGTAATAATTAGTGTAATTAATATTCATATTTGATTTCTAAATTATTTAATTAAATTTTTTTAAAAATAACATAAAAAGGAACAAGAAAGACCTCTTGACGAATGTCCATGGCCATCTTTAAGGGTTTGTGGAGAGGTATATCTACCCCTCCAAAAAAGTAAAATATTTTTTTATTAATTATAATTTTAAAGTGAATACATTTAGGTATTCATTAGTACGATAACTCTATTTAGAAGTAATATGGACATCTTCTAAATGATATATAACAATCTCTACAAAATGAAATCTTTTGTATATATTAAATAAAATCTTTAATTAAAATATGTTTCCAAATGTCAGTATTTTTCATTACATAGAAAATATATATTTTCAATGAATTCACTGCATATAATTCTCATTTTACCTACAGTACTAATTGTCTATTCTAACCATTCAATGCATTGAAAATCACTAGGTAAGAAAATAATCAAATGGTTCACTCCCTAACATTAATAATGAAACCACAAATCAATCGCATTATTTCAAAATTTAAAAATCTCATTAGACTAGTTAAACCACACCAATAAATTCTTTAACGAAACTTTTCCACCAAACTCCAGCTAATCCAAGTTTTTAAATATTAGACATGTCATTTATAAAAAATGCTTTTAAAACATTTTCAAGAGTAAAATTAGAAAACAGTGTGTCCAAAAATAATTAAGTTACTTTTAATGTGAAAATAAACACAACAAAAAATATTGAAATTAATGATGTTAAAAAACAATTAAAAGCAATAGAGATGAAATGGAGACAAACTTAACAGAATTAGAATGTAGAAAATTGAAAATACATATACTAATAAAATTAAATTATCATATTTCTTTGAAAACCAAATTGCATTTACAAAAACTACTATAAAAAAATCAAAATTTAATATATTCACTAAATTGATAAACATTTTCCTCAACAAAGCCAGTTAGAGTTGGACAACATCATTCAAACACACTAGGATTAACGTTTCTCCCTATGCATTGTCATTTTATTTGTATTGGTATGCTCTGTTCACATTCAAACTACACATCATTTTAATTTTGTTCCTTATCATCTTAATTCACATCTTAACATGGCCTTCAAAGGAAGTTGTGATCGATTATGTGAGAAGAACAAGAATATGGATACGATTTATTTCCCTGGTAATTTAGTATGAAAGAATGCATCAAGAAGCCCTAACCTACATGACAGGAAGAAATCATTTGAGAACAAAACAAAAGTAGCTCAGGAAGCTATGTACCACAGGATCTTGGATTATGATAAGCAAGGATAAAAGGTTATAAGTATGAGAGGAGGTGGTTGGGAGTGGACTAGCACAGAGTTTCACCCATTTCCTGGCTTTAAGTCTATGCTAGAGTATGAAGAATACTCTATTGATTTTTTCTCAAGGGGTACTCAGATGTGACACATGAAAGTATGCACAGAGATTCATTCAAGAACTTCTATCAATGTCAGTATAGATATGGGTTCTAAAATTCTGGACTATATTATACCTTAAGATCCCTTCACTAGATTTCTATACCATAAGAAGACTTTTAAGTGTTAGAATTTGGATTCCAAAACCTAACATCAGCCTCCCTCCTCTTTAGTCTGTAAAATATTATCAATCCATAATAGAACAGGAGGCAACATGGATTACAGCCTGTTGGATTCCAAAACCAATCATCAGCCTTCCTCCTCTTCAATCTGTAAAATATTATCAATCCATAATAGCAAAGGAGGCAACATGGATTACACCCTGTTGGATTCCAAAACCAAACATCAGCCTTCCTCCTCTTCAGTCTGTAAAATATTATCAATCCATAATAGCAAAGGAGGCAACAAGGATTACTTGTTACTTTCAAATGTTACTTTCTAAGATATTTTCCTCAGATTTATAAAACTTAAGAAGACATTATGAAATAATTTCAGAAAAGTTATCACTTGGTAATGGAAGTGAAGAAATTGATTTTGGTGGTGAAACAAGTGCTAGGTAATGGAAGTGAAGAAATTGATTTAAGTGCTAGGCACCTTAATCTAGTCTTAGAGGGTTGAAAAGAGGTGAGGGACCCATAAGGGTACTATGCTTGTAAAATCATGCCTTGATTTGAGAGATATCAGTTAGATTTGGGGGCATGGAAATTGAGCACTAAAGTGAAGCCTAAGTGAGCATGGAATTATATGAAGATACAATTTATGAAACTACACTATGTTATAAAATGTTCAAAAAATTAATTGTCTTGCAACTCTTTAATGTTTCATTGATATTTTTATATTTCTAGTGTGGAAGGCCCAACTTTCAAATCCACCATTTTATCAAGTCCCTATTAATTGTATCTATAATGGATATTGGGGAAAAGAAAAGAAAAATAAATAAATAAACGGATGATAAAAATTAATAAAATAACACAATTACTAACAAGATAAAGAGGCATGGGACTACATCATGGGCCTACTAGGCATATACTCATGGGAGATGACAATGGGAGTCAATAAAAAACATAGGATCCCATCATGGTATTGGTGAAAAAATTTAATATACAGGAACAAGAATGTCGAATATGCATAAAATACATTCTTCAAAAAGGTTCTAGTGTGACAAAATCCCCCAAAAAGAACCAAAATTTTACAAAATTTTTTTAGAAAAAGGAATTAATCCATGATGTTCATGATGCATGCATACTATAAAAAGTACCTTCAAAGAGTTAGCTTGAAAATAAATGAATAAAATAGCCTGAATACCACAATTAGTGAGCTACTTAATGAAAATAAAACTAATACACCCTATGGATCTCTATTTAAGTATGCTAATGATAAGTTCTTAGCAAGCCTCCATTAGTGACAGTCTTAAAATGAGAACATGATATGATATTAAGCCAATTAAGTCAAATTCCAATTGAAACTAATGCTTAAAATAGCCTAAAATGCCTTTCTAGCTCCAAAATTCAAGTGGTTTGATGAAATTCTCAGATTTGTGGATGATCATCTCCTAATTTATGCCTTATCTTTTATAGATTTTGGCAAGTATAGGAGGTGGAGTTGAGTTGATCATGGTTGGATTAAGGTTAAGTCCATGGTTCCAACTTTGGAGACAATTTAAATGGATTTCCCTCAAAGCTTGGGACAAAGAGACAAGATGAGTGGTCAAGATGCTCTCACTTTATGTGTGATTAAGATTCAATTTGAACTTGATCCATGTGAGCGTGATCCTTGATTCCTATTAGTTGATGCATTTTCCTCCCATGTGGTGGGTGAGGGAAAATAAGAATTAATTAATTGAATTTAATTGATTTTTTAGCCATATGTGCCCCTTGAATGGGTTAATTTGATTTAAATTGAACTATACAATTAATTTATTTATCTTGATTTAAATTAATTTATTAGATTTTTTATTTTCAATTAAAATTGGATCTTGGCTTGGTTGCAATTATGCTTTGATTTTAGCTTGATTTCAATTTACTACTTTGATTTTGCCTTAGTTGCCCACATGATTTGGTCCTAACCATTTTTAGGTGATTACAAATGCCCCTCTTTGAATCAATGTGTGAATCATATCGGTTCACATAATATCCTCATTATTTGATGTAGAGTCACTGAGTAGTTGATGATTGATTCTATGTTGACAAAAGATGTAGATATCGATGATGAATTTGATGAAGTTCTGGTCGATTGAAGTCCTTGATGGTTGATTTCGATGATGGATTATTGATATGATGTCTGATTCATTGTTTTGATGCCCCATTTGATTGTTAGCGAAAAATTTCCCATTAAAATATTATGTCTTTGATTTTATTAAGTCGATGATGTCCCTGATATGGTTCGAGTTTATGCCCCCTCGAAAATGAAACGAAATTTGATTTTGGTGAAATATGTTTCATTTATGATCGTTTGCGTTGAAATATTTTTAAATTAAATGTGAATTTCATTTTCATTTCTGATAATAATTTTGTAGTGTTGTGATGACTAATGCCCCTGATTTGGATGAATGGGTGTTTAATTTGGGTCTCGAGTCATTTTTTGGTCAAAAGTTCCCCTTTTTAGATTAAAAAAAGGGCTATATAAAGGGGTAAAAGGTTATTTTCACTATTCATTTTCACCTTTTACTTTTATTTTTTCACTCTAACCCTCTGAGCCTTTTGTGATAGTGATCCCAATTTGAGAGCATAGATTCGAGTGAGGTCGATGGTATCAGCGCCCACCAGGCTATGGACCTCCGGTATGTACCCCTAAAATCTTGCTTCATCCAATTTCTGTATTTTAATTTGAAAAATTTGGACTTTTCTTACAAAAACCCTATTTTTTTCATTTTTTAAATTTCATTGTGCTTTTAAGCATTTTAGTAGTGCGTACAATTTTTTTGTGAGCATTCACAGTTTTGCACAGCATTTTCAAACAATCTTGTTGCACATCCAAACGTTAAATCTAGGTCAAGATTTCACATTTAGCACTATCTGATGTGCTTTCAATTTTGATTGCACATTCAATAATTTTAGTAACATGTACAAGGGAATCTTGTAGCACATTTCAATTCCTGCAGCGCTTTCGTGCTTTTGATAGTTTATGTTCCGCTTTTAATTATTTTAGCTGTGCATTTAATTTTCAGCGCATTTAAACAATGGAATAGTGCATACACCCTATTTGGAAATTTTTTTTAACCTTTCAGTCAGTTTTCCTATTCATTTGATGTTGTCAATGAGTCGATTGGTTTAGGAGTTGAGTCATGTCTATAGCAAGTCATGTGATGTCAGTTCAAGTCACTTAATATTGAATTTTGATTGTCAATCTTGATTTAGATGGTCAATTGTGATGATGAATTTTTCATCCTCACTGAATAGAATCAAGAAAATTGATTATGGTTTGATTTGATTTTGATTGGTCGATTGACTTATGACGATCCAATAGTTAATGATTTTGATTTTTGATATGTTTAAACTTGCTTCTACAGGTTCAGCTTCGAAAGCTAGATGTTTGAGGTTTGTTTCCATTACCCTTCAACATGATTGATGATTTGAGTGCGCAGGAGCGCTGACTAATTGGTCAATATGGATTATCTTTCTTGTGTTATCTCTCCCAATTCCGCATGAATCAGGGGCTTCTCACAGCTATGGAAGAGCATTGGCACTTTGACCATAACACATTCCACCTAATAATGGGGGAGATGACTATTAACCCTGATGACATGTATCAGTTGATGACCATCCATGGGGAGATAGTTTACTATGATCAAGTCTACAATGGCATAGTCTGTAGATGTACCTTTGGTGACCCCACTATTGGAGATGAGAGCATGTTATGGGCATAGTTTCCTTTCTTCCCAGTACTTCTAGCAGTACTATTAGTTTTAGTTGGTGGGTTCTTGGTTCCAGACATACATGGGCATGTATTTGTAGTTGGATGAGGTAGGATACTCAAGGATATGATAACCCATCCTCATAGGTTTTATTGGGGCTTGTGTGTGCTGGCCCAGATATATCACAAGTTCAATGATGTGGTGTATTAGCACGGTGCTACTCTTTCTATCGAGGTGGTATTTCTATAGCTGTGGACATGGGAGCATATTTCTATGACTCAGTGTATTGTAGTTTGACAACGAGATCCTAGATGGCCTTTTTCTTTTATCTATGAGGGGATGGTTATCTAGGCCCACCTGGGCAAGTTGGGTTACTGGAGTCACATAGTTGATGATATAGATCAAGTGGTCTAGAGACCATATTTGGGATGTGAGACATTCCTTGAGGATGCATCTGACCTTCCTTATATGTGCATGCCATGATGGATGATAGGGCGGATGCCCTTGATCATTGAGAGATTTTGTTTTTATTAGTTTTTACGATAGTTTGGTAGGCCACAGGGGATGCCATAGGGAGTAGCTTTATACGCATGAGTATAGTTAGAGAGATCCTTATTTGGGATCCTTAGATAGACTACCAGACATCACAGGATGATATGTTGTAGCTTCCTCACCTAGGTTGGGATATAGAGGCATAGGTCACCCAAATTTTGGTAGATCAGGCACAGGCACACCTGACACCTCCTCCTCCATAGGGCCATCTACCTTCTACTCATCTTCCATCTTCTTCATCTCTTCCATCTTCTTATGTTCTTCCATCTTCTTCCATGGCTCCTCCACCATAGGGTCCTCCTCCAAAGGCTCCTCCTCAGGCTTCTCCTACTCATGCACCAACATTGGCCTCCGATGTACAATATTTATAGTCTGAGGTGTTTGAGATCACACAATAGGTTACATAGCTTAGTACCATGATGTAGACATTTATGGCTGCTATGAGTCAGCATGGGCTATAGGTGAGCTCTAGTCGAGGTGCTGATACAAGTCCTGGTATTGATGGTGCAGGTGCTTCAAGCAGTTGATTTACATATGATGAGCTATTTTTTGATGTACATTATGATTTGTTGTATTGATACATTTGTACTTATACTCTTTACCTACTGATGTTATTTATGATTCATACTTTCATTTTGTTAGGACTCTGATTTCATCTACTGATGATGGACATTGATGATACCATGGACATTATTTTCTTTGATAGATTTACTTTAGGTGATATCAATATGTGTTGGAATTCCTTTTTTATGTTCTTTATGATATGCAAATCTATATTATTTATCTCTATATGCTATGTTTTTATGCTTTTCAGATGCAGTTTATGATATCAATGCACATGTTACATTTTGATATGAATGTGGATGTCTTATTTATGACATAGAATAGATGGATGCATGTAATACATGGTTTAATATTCAAAATGATGTCTCATGATGAATATTTAATGCTTTAATGATGTATGTGGCTAATACTATGTGATGATATTTTATGGATGCATTTATATGATGTAATGTAATGCAATGGATATTTAATGAGATGTAACTATAGTGGATGAACTTTAATGTACTTATATGATTTAATATATGGATTCAATGAACTTAATGATTAATATAATGATATATGGATGGACTTTAATGATAGATGGATTCCATTAATGATATATGATTAATGATGACCTAAATGGATGACCTGATACACTTTATATTTTGAATATAATTCAAAGTTTAAATGCAACAAACTTTCATGAATGCACCTACATGAAAAAAAATGCAATGTAATAATGAGATGAAATTAAATGAAATGTTTAAAATGAACTTAATGTAAGTGAAATTAATAACCTCCTGATGTGAACTAAAATGATGTAATGTAATTAAATGGTGCGAACTAAGATGGATGAAAACTAATGCACTTTAAAATGAGCTCCCAAGAATGAGAGGAGAAGACATGAGTTCATTAGAGTGGTGATAGGTTTTTCTGTTGTTATTTTTTTTTGTCTTGTGCAAGACTCTTACTATGTATCCTTTATTGTCTATAAATGTTGTTGTTAGTATGGGTGGGGAGATGAATCATCATGAACCCAAGAATTGTAAAAGATGGAAGGAAGAGAAGGAGGTATAGGATAAGCTGTGTAAATGTGGGCTTATTCCTCAGATGGAGAGATTGCATGGCTTTGATGAAGGGGTCACCAAAAGATTCATTGATAGTTGGAAGGATGGTACTATTAACATTGCAAGAATGGAGGTCGAGATTATTGAGGATCGCACTACCGAAGTCTTTGGTTTAAGCATGAAAGGGATGAAATTTTACAGGAATAAGAAGGTATCCTACAATTCCATTCACCATTTCCCCAAGGATGAAGAGGAAGTGAGAAATCTAATTAAGGATGTTGGGGAGCGCTATGATGTTGAGAGCTTCAGTGAAATCTGGTCTAATGTGATGGTGGCCATTATGGAGTATATAACCCTTGATAGGAGGTATAAGCATGCCCATTCATATAATTTTGTTCTTCTCTATCACTTTAGGCATAAGGTTAGGGTTTCCTTCCCCTTATATTTGCGTAGTTCTCTCTGTCATAGTATTGCTTGTCATAAAAGAAAAGAGAGTAATCCAGTTCTTCATGAAGGGCTTATTCTACTTATTATTGAGCATGTTAAGAAGAATGCTACTCTTAGCCTGACTCCTCCTCAGTTTTTGGGTGGTGGGTCTGCTAAGATCTTGGTTAAAAGAGGTAGGGAGGATGAGGGTAAGGAGGGTTATTCCTCTAGATTGAAATTTGAGAAGAAAAGTTCCATGGAGACTGCACCAGAGGGGGAAAGTGTTGGGGGATTCTCAAATTTGAAAGGGAATTCTCAAAAAATACCTAAGGATGATATTAAGGATTCTTTGTCTGCTACCGGTAGTGACACAAAAGTGGAAGGGGTTGAAAATATTGAGATCATGTTTTGGATAGGGATGATGAGAATGACCCTAGTGGTATTAAATTCTCTATCCTGGTTGACTATGATAGTTATGTGGACCATGATGTCCTTATGTCTTCGCACAATGAAGCCTGCACTGAGGTGCTGATGGACAAAAAGGATAAAGAACTGAGATGTGATGTGACTATTGTGGACAAGGATATTCCCTCCTCCTCTAGAACTATTCCTTGTCTGAAGACTGTCGATATGAAGGAGAGAAATGTTTAGCTCCTCAAGGAAGATCTAGAGGAAAAAATTGATCCCCCTTTTGGTGTTTTTTAAACTTCCAAAGCTATGTCCATGTAGTCCTTCCACCTAGTTAAATAGTTTTTCATGAAATCAAGACTCTGAGTCTTAATCTCAGATCTCTTTTTGCTAAAGTGGATAATCTTCACAAGAGGATGGATTCTAGGTCTGAATGGATGAACAAAGCTGGGGAGAATAGGGATGATAAGAAGATGGTCTTGTTGTAGGATAAAGTGGATAGAATGGATTATACCCTCAAGAAGATTCTACTGGATAGCAATAAATTTATGGGGACTGTGGTTGAGTGCATCAATAACATCAAGAAGGAGTTGAACGTTGGGTCTCCTATGAAGATTGATGATATCAAAGATGATGAAAAGGACCAGACTGGGTTAGGAATGTGCACTAGATCTTCCAAGATGAAGAAGATACAGGAGAAGATTTTGGAGTTCTCAGATCTTAATGTAGCCGTTAGTAAGATGTCGAATAACAAATCAGACATGAAGGCAACTCTGCTGGAGTTTGCCTAGTTTCTTGACTTTGTTTTTCCTATGCTTTTCTATGTTTCTCTTGCTGGGTGTCAATTTCTATTTACTAGTTTTTGGCTAGTTTTGTTGTTGGGTTCGGGTCTGTTGGTAGGCTGGTTTTCAACCCTGACTCTTTTTGGTGGGTTTAATGTCTAATCTTAAGTAGCTTCCTTGTAAACAGTTTTAGGTCCCCCCTACACCTCCACCCCATCCCACTCCCACTTCCTCTTCCCCTCCACCTTCACCTCTACCTCTAGCTCCCAATCCTCCCCCTCCACTTCACTCCACTTTCAACTCATCCTCCTCCTCTAGCTCCCCCTTCAATTCCCCCTCCTACTTCCACTGACTCCTCCCTCCTCCCACCTCTCCTCTTTCTCTCCACTCTACTCCACCTTCAACTCCCCCTCCCCCTTCAATTCCTACTTCCCACTCCCACTCCCCCACCTCCACCTCCACCCCCTCCCACTCCCTCTCCCTCTCCCACTCCCTCTCCCTCTTGCCCTCCACCTCCACCTCTAGCCTCCACTCCTCCCCCTCCACTTCACTCTAACTTTAACTCCCCCTCCACCTCTAGCTCCCCCATCAATTCCCCCTTCTACTTCCACTTACACTCCTCCCTCCTCCCACCTCCCACTCCACTCACCCCCCTCCACCTCCACCCCTTCCCATTCCCACTACCTCCCCCCCTCCCCCCTTCCCCTCTAGCTCTATCTCTAGCTCCCACTCCTCTCCCTCCCCCTCCACTCCACTCCACCTTCACTCCCCCTCCAACTCACACTCCCCCTTCAACTCGCACTCCCCCCCTCCGCCCCCACATCCACCTCCACCCCCTCCACCTCCACCTCACACTCCTCCCCTCCAATTCACTTCCCCTTCAACTCCCCCTGCACCTCTAGATCCCCCTTCAATTCCCCCTACTACTTCCACTCACACTGCTCCCCTCCTCCCACCTCCCACTCCACGCCCACTCCTCTCCCTCCCCCTCCACTCCACTCCACCTTCAACTCCCCCTCCAACTCCCACTCCCCCTTCAACTTCTACTCCCACTCCCCACTCCTCCCCCCCTCCACCTCTAGCTCCCACTCCTCCCCCTCCATTTCACTCCACCTTCAACTCCCCCTCCACCTCTAGCTCCCCCTTCAATTCCTCCTCCTACTTCCACTCACACTCCTTGCTCCTCCCACCTCCCATTGCACACCCACTCCTCTCACTCCCTCCCCCTCCCCCTTCAACTCTCCCACTCCCACTCCCCACTCCCACTCCCACTTCCCCCCGTCCACCTCCACCCCCTCCCACTCCCACTTCCTCTTCCTCTCCCACTCCACCTTCCCCTCCACCTCCACCTCCACCTCCCACTCCTCTCACTCCACTTCACTTCCACCTTCAACTTCCCCCTCCACCTCTAGCTGCACCTTCATTCCCCCTCCCACTTTGACTCACACTCCTCCTACCTCCCACTCCACTCCACCCCTCCAACTCCCACTACTCTCCCCTCCCTCCCCCTCCCCCTCCCCCCTCCCACTCCCACTCCACCTTCACTCCCCCTCCACCTCCCACTCCTCCCCCTCCACTCCCCCTTTAATTCCACCTCCCACTCCCACTCCTCCCCCTCAACTTCACTCCACCTTCAACTCCCACTCGGACTCCCCCTCCCCCCTTCCACACCCATTCCACCTCCACCTCCACCACCACTCCCCCCTCCACCTCTAGCTCCCACTTCAATTCCCCCTCCTACTTCCACTCACACTCCTCGCTCCCTCCCCTCCCACTCCACTGCCCCCCCTCCTCCCACTCCCACTTCCTCTCACCCCTCCACTTAACTCCACCTTCAACTCCCCCTCCACTTAACTTCACCTTCAACTCTCCCTCCCCCTCCCCATTCCCTATTCAATTCCCCATCCCCCCTCCCACTCCCCACTCCACTTCAACCTCCACTCCTTAAATTCCACCTCCCACTCCCAGTCCTCCCCCTCCACTTCACTCCACATTCAACTCCCACTCACAGTATCCCTCCCCCTCCACCTCCCCATCCACCTCGCACTCCCACTCCCTTTTCCTACTCCACTCTCCCTCCACTTCACTCCACCATCAACTCCCCCTCCAACTCTAGCTCCCACTTGAACTCCCCCTCCTACTTCTACTCACACTCCTCCCTCCTCCCCCCTCTGACTCCACTCATCCCCCTTCCACCTCCACCCCCTCCAACTCCCCACTTCCTCTCCTCCTCCACCTCCACCTCTAGCTCCCACTCCCCCCCCTCCACTTCACTCCACCTTCAATTCCCCCTCCCCCTCCCACTCCCCCTTCAATTCCCCCTCCTACTTCCACTCACACTCCTCCCTCCTCCCACTCCCACTTCCTCTCCCCCTCCCTCCCCATTTCCCTCCCCCTCTAGCTCCCACTCCTCCCCCTCCCCTTCACTCTCCACCTTCAACTCCCCCCTCACCCCTTCAATACCCCCCCCCTAATTCCCACTTCCACTCCCACTCTCACTCACCCTTCACTTCCCACTCCCTCTCCCCCCCTTCATAGCTCCCACTTACGAGCTTCACCTCCACTCCACCTCAACCTCCCACTTCTCCCCACAACCCTCTCACTCATAATCCCCCTCCCCTTCACTCCACATTCAACTCCCACTCGCACTCCCCCTCCCCCTGTCCATCCACTCGCACTCACACTCCTCTTCCTACTCCACTCCCCCTCCACTTCACTACTCCACCGTCTAACTCCCCCTCCACCTCTAGCTCCTCCTTCAAGTCCCCCTCCTACTTCTACTGACACTCCTCCCCTCCTCCCACCTCTGACTCCACTCTTCCCCCCCCCCCAACGTCCAACCCCTCCAACTCGCACCTCCTCTCACCCCCCACCTCCACCTCACACTCCCCCTCCCATTCCCCCTTCAATTCCCCATCCCCCCATTCCCACTCCCACTCCCACTCTCACTCCCCCTTCACTTTCCACTCCCACTTCCCCTTCATAGCTCCCACTCCACCTCCACATCCACCTCCCCCTCCACTCCCCCTTCAATTCCCCCTACCACTCCCCCTCCACTCCCTCTTCAACTCCCACTCCCACTTCCTCTCCCACTCCCACTCCCCCTTCACCTCCTAGTCCCACTCCACCTTCACCTCCACTTCCCCCTCCACCTTCCACTTCTCCCCACGCCTCCCACTTGCAATCCCCCTACACCCTCCATGCTCATTCCACCTCCACTCCACCTCCCCCTTCAATTCCTCATACCACTCCCCTCCACTCCCTCTTCAACTCCCACTCCCACTCCCACTCCCCTCTTCCCACTCCACCTCCACTCCCCTTTCAATTCCTGCTCCACTCCCTCTTCAACTCCCACTCCCAACTTCCTCTCCCACTACCCCCCACTCCCCTCCCCCGATACCTCCACCTCCACCTCCCATTTCCTCTTCCCCCTTCCCCTCCCCCTCCACTCCCCCTCACACACCTACCCCACCCCCTCACACTCGCATTCCTACCCCACCCCTCCCACTTTCTCTCCCACTCCCTCTTCAACTCCCCACTCCCACTCACACTCCACCTCCACTCCCCTTTCAATTCCTCCTCCACTCCCCTCTTCAACTCCCACTCCCACTTCCTCTCCCACTCCCCCACACTCCCCTCCCCCTCTACCCTCCACCTACATCTCCACCTCCATTTCCTCTCCCCCTCCCTTTCCCACTCCCCCTCCACTCCCCCCTCCAATTCCTACCCCACCCCTCCCCCTTTCTCTCCTACTCCCCCTTCCATTTCCACTCCTCCTCCCACTCCAACATCTATTTATAATCGTATAAAAGATTTATTTACAGTTGTTTAATTAGTAATAATTAGTTTAATTAATATTCATATTTGATCTGTTCACATTCAAACTACACATCATTTTAATTTTATTCCTTTTCATCTTAATTCATATCTCAACATGGCCTTCAAAGGAAGTTGTGATCGACTATGTGAGAAGAACAAGAATATGGATACGATTTATTTCCCTAGTAATTTAGCATGAAAGAATGCATCAAGAAGCCCTAACCTACATGACAGGAAGAAATCATTTGAGAACAAAACAAAAGTAGCTCAGGAAGCTATGTACCATAGGATCTTGGATTATGATAAGCATGGAAAAAATGTTATAAGTATGAGAGGAGGTGGTTGGGAGTGGACTAGCATAGAGTTTCACCCATTTCCTGGCTTTAAGCCAATGCTAGATTATGAAGAATACTCTACTAATTTATTTGATGGGAAACATTATTTTCTCAAGGGGTACTCAGATGTCACACATGAAAGTATGCACATAGATTCGATCAGGAAATTCTATCAAAGTTAGTACAGATAATGGTTCTAAAATTCTGGACTATATTATGCCCTAAGATCCCTTCACTAGATTTATATACCATAAGAAGACTTTTAAGTGTTAGAAGTTGGATTCCAAAACCAAACATCAGCCTTCCTCCTCTTTAGTCTGTAAAATATTATCAATCCATAATAGCAAAGGAGCAACAAGGATTACACCCTGTTCATCACAAATGTTACTTGAAGCCCCATGACTATATTTTTCTCTAAGATATTTTCCTCAGATTTATAAAACTTAAGAAGACTTAGGGTATAGCATTATGGAAGGGGCTTCCTAAAAAATTTAGTGGGTGTGTTAAGATTTTTTAGGATTATTTCAACGTGATGGTCTTATAAAATTTCTAGTTTAGTTTATACTTAACACTTTAAGCTCCAAAATTTATGGAAGCTGGTATTAGCCTCCATAAGATTACAGATCCCAAAATTAGTATTAGCCTCTCCTTTTTAGATTGTAAAAAATCAGCTCATAATAGAGGAGACCGCAGGAATAAGACCCAAATCATTGTAGGTGTTGATGTTACTGAAGGTTGCATAAGTTTCCTAGCTCCAGTCTCCAAAAAAAAAGTGCATTATTTTACGGATCATCTTCCATGAAACCCAGCTACAGATCTCTAAATGCTTGAATGCTACCAAAGTGGGTTGTGAACAGATTCAACATGCGGCTAGTCTCTATCATTGATGATCCTTCCAAGCTCATTGAGAATTCAATTCCTAAGGATTTGTATTTTGATCCATCAAACAACAAATCTTTTTGTATATTTTTTTTCCCCAAATACATTAAAAAAAGGAGTAACTTTTGTAAATAAGGCATATGATTTAGGGGATTTTCCATGCCTTCCTTTTGTGTGTTTTTGACATTACAATTCAAATTGAAATGTGGATCATCCTCCATGACTGCAATTCAATTTAGAATTTAATGAATTTAATTCTCACAAATCCACCAAGAGCTGTCGTGGATTTTTTTTCAACAAGCTGGGAAATAAATTGAGCATGAGTAAAGATGAAATAATTTCAAAAAAGTCATCACTCGGTAATGGAAGTGAAGAAATTGATTTTGGTGGTGAAACAAGTGCTAGTGGTGGAACAGATTGGTTTTGGAAAGGAGAATGACAATACTGATATAATGGGTTCAAAAAAGTGTTAGATAAGAAAATGTGAGTAATTCAGAGGGAATGGATTTGTACAACCAAACATGACATATTTCCTCCTCGAGAGGTTGTAATGCCTCTGTAGTTGTTGCAATGCCTTGCACTCTCACTCCCTCTTCCTACTCCAATCCCCCTCCACTTCTACTCCACCGTCAACTCCCCCTCCACCTCTAGCTCCCACTCCCCCCCCCCCCCAACTCCCCCTCCCCCTCCACTCCTCCTTCAATTCCCCCTCCTAATTCCACTCACACTCCTCCCAACCCATCCCACTCCTCCTCCAGCTCCCACTCCTCCCCCTCCCCTTCACTCCACCTTCAACTCCCCCTCCCCCTCCCATTGCCCCCTCCCCCCATTCCCACTCCGACTCCCACTCTCACTCCCCCTTCACTTCCCACTCCCACTCCCCACTCCCCCTTCACAGCTCCCACTCCACCTTGACCTCCACTCCCCCTCAACCTCCCACTTCTCCCTTCCCCTTCCCCACTCATAGTCCCCCTCCCCTTCACTCCATCTTCAACTCCCACTCGTACTCCCCCTCCCCCTCCCCATCCACTCACACTCCTACTCCCTCTTCCTACTCCACTCCCCCTTCACTTCACTCCACCATTAACTCCCACTCCACCTCTAGCTCTAGCTTCAATTAACCCTCCTACTTCTACTCACACTCCTCCCTCCTCCCCCCTCTGACTCCCACTCCCCTCCCCACCACCTCCAAACCCTCCAAATCCCACTTCTTCTCCCCCTCCACCTCCACCTCTAGCTCCCACTCCCCCTCCCATTCCCCCTTCCATTCCCCCTTCAATTCTCCTCCCTCGCATTCCCACTCTCCCACTCTCGCCCCCCCCCTTCACTTCCCACTCCCACTCCCCCTTCACAGCTCCCACTCCACCTTCAACTCCCCCTCCCCCTCCCATTGACTCTTCAATTCCCCCTCCCCCCCATTCCCACTCCCACTCCACACTCTCACTCCACCTTCACCTCCACTCCCCTCCACCTCCCACTTCTCCCCCCACCCCCCCCATCCCACTCATAGTCCCCTTCCCTTACTCCACCTTCAACTCCAACTCGCACTCCCCCTCCCCCTCCCCCTCCACTCACACTCCCACTTCCCTCTTCCTACTCCACTCCCCCTCCACTTCACTCCATTGTCAACTCCCCCTCCACCTCTAGCTCCTACTTCATTCCCCCTTCTACTTCTACTCACACTCCTCCCTCCTCCCCCCTCTGACTCCACTCCTCCCCCCTCCACCTCCACTCCCTCCAACTCCCACTTCCTCTCCCCCTCCACCTCCACCTCCACCTCCACTCCCCACCCTCACTTCACTCCATCTTCAACTACCCCTCCCCCTTCAATTGCCCTCCTACTTCCACTCACACTCCTCCCTCCTCCCACTCCCACTTCGTCTCCCCCTTCCCTTCCCCTCCCCCTCCAGCTCCCACTCCTCCCCCTCCCCTTCACTCCACCTTCAACTCCCCCTTCCCTCTCCCATCCCCCCTTCAATTCCCCCTCCCCCTCCATTCCTCCACTACCCCCTTCACCCCACTCCCACTCCCCCTTCATAGCTCCCACTCCACCTTCACTCCACGCCCCCTCCACCTCCCACTTCCCCCCCCTCCCAGCTCATAGTCTCCCCTCCCACTCAGCAGTACCTCCCTCCCTCTCCAGCAGCCCCCTCCCACCTCCACGCCCATCTCCCTACTCACTCCCCCTCAATTCCCCTACCACTCCCCTCCACTCCCTCTTCAACTCCCACTCCCACTCCCCCTTCAACTCCCACTCTCACTCACTCTCCTCCCCCCTCCCCATCCTCATCCACTCACACTCCCACTCCCTCTTCAACTCTCACTCCCACTTCCTCTCCCACTCCCCCCGACTCCCCTCCCCCTCCACTTCCACCTCCACCTCCACCTCCAGCCCCTCCCATTTCCTCTCCCCCTCCACTCCCTCCCCCTCCCCTTCTCACTCCCACCACTCCCCATCCACTCCCACTCCTCTCCCCCTTGCAATCCTACCCCACCCCCTCACCCTCCCACTCACACTCCCACTTCCCCTCCAACCTCCACTCATAGTTACCCTCCCCCCCTCCACGCCAATTCCACCTCCACTCCACCTCCCCCTCCACTCCCCCTTCAATTCCCCCTACCACTCCCCCTCCACTCCCTCTTCAAATCCCACTCCACTTCCTCTCCCACTCTCTCTCCCCCTTCACCTCCCACTCCCAATCCACCTTCACCTCCACTTCCCCTCCACCTCCCACTTCCCCCCCCCCTCCCACTCTCAATCCCCCTCCCCCCTCCACGCTCATTCCACCTCCACTCCACCTCCTCTTTCAATTCCTCCTACCACTCCCCTCAACTCCCTCTTCAGCTCCCACTCCCACTCCCACTCCCTCTTCCCACTCCACCTCCACTCCCCTTTCAATTCCTCCACTCCCTATTCAACTCCTACTCCCACTTCCTCTCCCACTCCCCCCCACTCCCCTCCCCCTCTACCTCCACCTCCACCTCCCATTTCCTCTCCTCCTCCCCCTCCCCCTCCACTCCCCCTCGCACACCTACCCCACCCCCTCGCACTTACACTCCTACCCCACCCCTCCCACTCTCACTTCCCCTTCACCTCCCACTCCCACTCCACCTTCACCTCCACTCCCCCTCCACCTCTCACTTCTCCCCCCCCTCCCACTCGCAATCCCCCTCCCCCCTCCACACTCATTCCACCTCCACTCCACCTCCCCCTTCAATTCCTCCTACCACTCCCCTCCACTCCCTCTTCAACTCCCACTCCCACTCCCACTCCCTCTTCCCACTCCACCTCCACTCCCCTTTCAATTCCTCCTCCACTCCCTCTTCAACTCCCACTCCCCCCCCACTCCCCCCCGCTCTACCTCCACCTCTACCTCCCATTTCCTCTCCTCCTCCTCCTCCCCCTCCCCCTCCACTCCCCCTCACACACCTACCCCACCCCCTCGCACTCGCACTCCTACCCCACCCCTCCCCCTTTCTCTCACACTCCCTCTTCAACTCCCACTCCCACTCGCACTCCACCTCCACTCCCCTTTCAATTCCTCCTCCACTCCCTCTTCAACTCCCACTCCCACTTCCTCTCCGACTACCCCCTACTCCCCTCCCCCTCTACCTCCACCTCCACCTCCACCTCCCATTTCCTCTCCCCCTCCCCCTCCCACTCCCACTCCCCCTGCACTCCCCCTCGCACTCCTACCCCACCCCTCCCCCTTTCTCTCCCACTCCCCATCCCATTTCCACTCCCCCTCCCACTCCAACATCTATTTATAATCATATAAAAGATTTATTTACAATTGTTTAATTAGTAATAATTAGTTTAATTAATATTCATATTTGATTTGTAAATTATTTAATTAAATTTTTAAAAAAATAACATAAAAAGGAACAAGAAAGACCTCTTGAAGAATATCCATGGCCATCCTTAAAGGTTTGTGGAGAGGTATTTCTACCCCTCCAAAAAAGTAAAATATTTTTTTATTAATTATAGTTGTAAAGTGAATACATTTACGTATTCATTGGTACAATAACTTTATTTAGAAGTAATATGGACATCTTCTAAATGATATATAACAATCTGTTAATTACAATTACCGTACAAAATGAAATATTTTGTATATATTAAATAAAATCTTTAATTAAAATATGTTTCCAAATGTCAACATTTTTCATTACGTAGAAACTATATATTTTCAATTAATTCACTGCATATAATTCCCATTTTACCTACACTACTAATTATCTATTCTAACCATTTAATGCATTGAAAATCACTATGTAACAAAATTGATTTTGGTAGAACCTCCCTGTGGAATGGTTTGGAGCTATACTTATAATGGTTGCCTGCCTTCATATCTTCTTAAGTGATCAGACATTTCCTTCTTTTAATTCTCTTGGTTCATGCATGGGATCCTTGTAATATCCAATGCAAATTATCCAATTGTATCCTTTTATATGTGTGTACAGTAAATTCATAAATATATAATGGGCACTTATCACTAGAACATTCAATAATCTACTGGGGAATGGGTTTATTGATAAGCTATAAGATGTGGGTTATGCACAGAGTACAAAATAAAACGAAAGTCGTGAACTACAAGAAAATGCAGGGCATATTCACGTGTTATTCGACATACTATACATGAGCAATAATAGTCTATAATGGAAGGGTTTACAATATGTTTGAATAATGATCTTGGCATGTCCTCTCAAGAACTTTAATGGAACTTTTATCGATTTCAAGAATAAATCCCTAATGTAGTGAAACTTTTTTAACAAACCCATCTTACTAATCTAATAAATTTAGGATTTAACAGTGGATGCGGAACTAAATCACTACAAAAGCAATTTGGACATAATTAATTGATACATACCTGCCAATATGCTTGAAGCACAATAAAAAATATTTCAATGTCCCTGCAATAGCAATATCAATTTCCCATTCTTCGTTTTCCATAGTCCAGCTAGGCATCAATCGGGCCCTCTGGAACTAACAGAGCAATTCTTCAGGGCTTCCCCATAATTCAAACCATAACACTCACATGCAAACCCATTAAAACACAACAATTCTACCATCGCACATTAAAATGACACCCACTC